>CM021107.1:621708943-621922708 GCA_007115665.2 Sequoiadendron giganteum
GAGGGAGATACTTGAGAGAGAGAGAAAGAGAGGAGTGTGAGGGAGAGACCTTAGAGATAGAGACATAGAGAGAGAGAGAGAGAGAGAGAGAGTTCTCTAGTTAGGGTGGGAGGGAGAGACTTGAGAGAGGGAGAGGGGACCTAGGAGGGAGAGACCTAAGAGAGAGAGATAGAGGGAGTCAGAGATATACCTAAGAGAGAGAGAGGGGGTGGGAGGGGTAGAAGGAGGGATAGACCTAAGAGAGGGGGACAGAGAGGGGGTTAGACCTAAATCCTAAACCATAAACCATAAATCCTAAACCCTAAATACTAAACCCTAAACCCTAAACCATAAACCATAAAGCCTAAACCAAAGAGAGAGAGTGTGAGAGAGATATAAACACAAAGTGAAGGAGGAAGGTTGGGAGATTAAGAGAGAGGGAGAGAGGGAGAGGGAGAGTGAGAGGGAATTAGGTAGGGAGAGGTAGAGAGAAGTATATAGGGAAGGAGAGATAGAGAGGGGGGAGGAGGGAGGGAGAGAGATAGAAGTAGAGAGGGGAGGAGGGAGAGATAGAGGGAGAGAGAAGTGTGATAAAGAGAATGAGAGAGAGAGGAGGGAAGGTGGAAGGTAGAGAGATTGAGAGAGAGAGGAGGGAGGGTGAGAGATAGGCAGAGAGGGATAGGTTAGATAGAGAGAAGTAGAGAGGGAAGGTGGTTGGGATGAAGGAAGAGAGAGAGAGGAGGGAGGGAGAGAGAGAGAGGTAGAGAGGGATAGTTTAGATAAATTGAAGTAGAGAGGGAAGGTGGGTGGGAGAAAGGAAGAGAGAGAGGGGGAGATAGATAAAATTAGAGGAAAGGAGGGAGGGATGGAGGGGGAGAGAGAGGCTAGATAGATAAAAGTATAGAGGGAAGGAGAGAGTGTGAGAGAGAGGTCTAGAGCATAAGGGATAAAAAATGAGTGAGATAGAGAGAGAAAGATGATATAACTTGTTGATTACTGAAATTTGACATGTCGATTACTAAAATTTGACTAAGTCTAAAATTTTTGAGATCTTCCAAACACTAGAATTTGAATTGTAACTCCTAGAGATCTGAAACCACTCTCAAACATCCTGCCTATATACATGAAATATAACTTAAAGTATAAGAAAGTAAACGTCAATATGTAAATGTCAACTTATACTTAAATTTTTATTTCAAGTATATAGTTTCCCTAAAAGATAACAAGAAGAAAGAGACAAGAAAAAGAGAAGAAAAAAAAATCAATGTAGACCAAAATGCGAGCGCACTGTAAAGTGCTCGTGTTTTGGGAATGTTTTTTTGATTTCAAAAAATGCACAGTTTTTTAACTCAAAATGTGCACATTTTTTGAAATTTAAACCATAACACCAGCGCGTTATAATGTGCTCACGTTATGGCTTGGTAATGAACAATCCTAGGCTCGGTCATTACCAACCCATAACACGAGTGCATTTTACTATAACGCGCTCGCGTTTTCGCTATTTCAGGATGAAAAAGTAAATTATTCACAAATTGGCTACCCATTTCCATGCACCTTCCCATTATCTCTTGGAATATCAGGGGGTTGAATAACTTGCATAAGAAGTACCTCCTAAAAAAATCTCATTTGGGATCATAAGTCGGATATCTTATTGATTCAAAAGACTAAAATGTAGATTGATAACTTGGAATCCTTGAAGAATATTTTCTTTAAAGATTGTGGGTTTCATGGGGTTAGCTCTAAAGGTGCTTCGTGCGGTGTGGTCACTTTTATGAATGATAATTTGTTGAGAGGTACTCTGATTACTGATAGTTTTAACCATGTTGAAACTAAGTTTGTTTGGCTCAAGGATTCCTATTATTGGGTTATTGCTAATGTGTATGCTCCTAACCTGAAGTGAAACCGTAAAAACATTTGGGATGATCTTGGGGTCCTTATGTTAGGTTTTTTTGATCTTCCCTGGCTTGTAATGGGGGATATTAATACTCCCTTGTATGAAAATGAGAAAATGGGTGGATCTCAAACCAATACTAAGAGTAGGTATGACTTAAAGATGTTCATAGATTACAATGCCCTCATTGATGCCAATTTTTATGTAGTGAGTTTTACTTGGTCTAATAGGCGGGTTCGTGTGGATAATATCCAAGTTAGATTGGATAGAACTTCAATCTCTGCTAAAAGGTTTGTGAAATTTTCTTTCTCTTTGTCCTCCATTACGAGATGTGGTTCAGACCATTTTCCCATTGCTTTTGTTGCAAAAAAGATTGGGAGCAAAAAGAGATTTTTGTTTCGCTTTGAAGCCATGTGGCTCAGGAACCCATGTTTTATGGATTGCATCAGAAGATGGTGGCAGGTTGAGGTTGATGGAAGTGCAATATTCAGAGTTGCCAAAAAATAAAAAAAATTTAAGAAGAATCTAAGGAAATGGAATAAAGAGTCATTTGGGCATATTTTTTATTCCAAAATTTCTATCTTAAAGAACCTGGATGATGTCCATAATTTCATTTAACAGGAGGATCTTTCAGAGGACTTACAACTTTTAGAAGATAGTCTCCTCAAGCAACTACATGATGTTATTTCTAAGGAAGAGGATTTCTAGAGGTAAAGATCACATGCTATTTGGTTGAATTCTGGGGATCACAATTCCAAGTTCTTTCATCTCACAGCTCTACACAATATAAAGTGTCTAATAGAATCTCATCAATTAATGTTGATGGGATGTTGTTGGATGATGAGAAAGCTATCATAAATGTTATGGCTAGGTTCCTTGAATACCTTTTGTCAGAGGATCTAGTTTGGGATCAAACGAGTGTGGATACCTTTCTGGATGTCATCCCCATAGTTGTGTCGAATGAATTGAATAAGGAGTTGATGGCTATCCCTTCGGCCTTAGAGGTCAAAGAAGTAGTTATTCTGTTTTAAAGGTAACAAGGCCCTTTGCCCTGAAAACTTCCCTTTTATTTTTTTCCAATCTTGTTGGGATATTATATCTGAGGATGTGATTAATTCCATGAAGGATTTTTTTGGATCAAGATGTCTTCTTAAAAATCTTAATGCAACTTTCATTTTTTTGATTCCCAAGTCGAGTACTGCTAAGAGTTTTAGTGAGTTTAGGCTGATTAGCCTTTGTAATTCAATTTACAAAATCTTTTCGAAGGTGCTTGCTTCCAGATTATAAAATGGCTTGCCATTTCTAATTTCTAAATAGCAAAGTGGCTTTGTTAAGGGTCGTAAAATCCTTGATTATATTGTCACGGTTCATGAGTTAGCTCATTTTGTTAATGTTTCCAAGAAAATGGGTTTCTTTCTGAAATTGGATGTGCTTCAAGCTTATGATAAAGTGAACTAGAGATTCCTATTGAATGTCTTGGAAAGGTTTGGGTTCTATAGATAGTTCCTTCAACTTGTGGAACAACTTATTTCTATTCCCTCATTTATGATTCTAGTAAATGGATTTCCTTCTCCTTTTTTCCGTAGCTCACGTGGTTTGAGGGAGGGAGATCCTATTTTTCCTTTTCTTTTTATTCTGATGGTGAAGGATCTGGGTTGCAATATCCACAAGGTGCATCAAGTTGGTGTCATTTGTGGTCTCTCACCTTCGTCTAGATGTGCTCCTATTTCTCACTAACAATTCGTAGATGATACTATGATGATGGGTGTGTCTTCGGTGAAGGAAGTTAGAGTTGTTAAGTTGTTGTTGGCTGACTACGAGAAGGATTTCAGTTAGAAGATCAACTTACCTAAGAGTTTGATCTTTTTTCTCAATACCCCTGAGGCTTTACAGATTAAGCTTGCTATAATTATTTCTTGCAATAGAGGTGATTTTTTGTCCTCTTATTTGGGGCTCCCATTGTGTATCTCCAAAATTCCTGAGTCTTTTTGGTTGGGTTTGTTGGATAAATTCAGTAGGAAGCTTTCCAGTTGGAAAGGCACACTTCTCAGTCAAGTTAGCAAATTCAACTTGTTTCTTCTACGCTTCAAAACTTACCCCTATATGTTATGAGTCTCTTCAGGATTCCTTCTAAGGTTGAAGATAAAATGGAGTAGATCATGAGAAGGTTCATGTGGTCTGGGGTTGAAACCAAATCCAAAATTCCCCTTGTGGCTTGGGATTCGATGTGTAGACCTAAGAAGTGGGGGGGCCTTGGTATTAAAAAATTGAAAGTGTTTAATAAAGAGTTGTTGTCTAAGAATGTTTGGAGGCTACTGAATGGGAGTGTTGGGTGGGACTCCTTGGTGAATAATAAGTATTTGTTTGCTTTTAAAATATCATGGGGCATGTTTTCCTCAGAGGAGATTTCATCGGGTTCGTGTTTTTAGAAGAATATTATGTTTTCCAAGGACCTAATTGCTAAAGGTGTTAAGTGGTTGTTGGGTGATGGCACCAGTATTATGTTCTGGGAGGACTCATGGTGTGGGACCTATCCTCCTACTTGTCTTCCTTGAGCCCCTCATATTATTCATTTGTGTAAACATCTTTTTGGGTCCAAGGTCGCTAATTATTTTAAGGATGGGGAGTGGAATAATTTTGAGGCTTGGGAACCTTCCTTAAGGATTCTGAAGGAATTTTTATGTAGGGTCTGAATCCCCTCTTTTCCTAGACCTGAAAGAGTCATCTGGGCTCCTTGTGTGAGGGATAATTTTTTTGTTTGTTCTGCTCTTTTGAGCTCTTTGGATGTGCCTACCTCTCTCCCATTCTGAGGCAAGTTATGGAATAAGAATCTCACCCTGAAGGTGAATGTCTTCTTTTGGCTGCTTATGTAAGGTAAATTCCCTATGTAGGACAACCTTTGTAAGAGGGGGTTTCTAATTCCAAATAGATGTGTTCTTTGTTAATTTGATGGTGAGAGCTCTTTTCATATTCTTCTTGGGTGTAATTATTCTTTTTCTGTTTGGAGTAAATTTCTTAGTCTCTAGGGTATTGGCTGGTTCTTTTTGAAGTCCCTTGCTAAGTTCAATGAGCAGTGGTCCTGCCCCTTTTCTTCTCTAATTTTGCAATGTCTTTTGGATCTTATGGTCTCACATATTGCTTGGGGGTTACGAAATGAAATAAATAATAGGATTTTTCAGGAGTCTAAACTCAATCCTGACAGTCTTTTCATTAAGATCAGGAAAGCTATTTTGGAGAAATTTTCTCTGATTCAATCTATTTTTTATCAGTGCCCCCCTTCTGATTTCCTTACTACGTATGAGTTGCTGGTGACTTCCAAATGGAAGATTACCTCTATTCCTTTGTTGAACCCGAATTCAAGCTTAGCCAAGAGATTAAAGAGTAGATGGAAGCCTCCTCCTTTTGGTTGGATTAAAATTAATTTTGATGGGGCAACAAAGGGGAATCCTAGGCCTATAGGTTGTGGGGAGTGTTAGGAAATGATGTTGGCAGACTCCTGGGCATAGTGGCACTTTCGTTGGGAACTCATAACAATCATCATGCTGAGGTGGAGGCTGTGTTTATTATTATAAAGTATGCCATCAACAAATGCTACTCCAAGTTGTGGATGGAAGGAGCTTCTATGAATGTTATTAATTATCTACAAGGCACTCAATCTTTGAGTTGGAGTGTTGATCAAATAATTAAGGATACTATAATGATGTTGCAATCTTGTGATTAGACTCATATCTCACACATTTATCGAGAAGGGAACTCGTTGGTGGATTTCTTTACCAATGAGGCTACTAGGCATAATGAATTTTGTTCATGGGAAGAAGGTGTAATCATTCCCAAGGAAGCTAGAAGCTTATTGTGGATCATGGCATGGGATAAAGTGTTGTGACATTTATGGCATGGTACTTTCCTCCATTTCACACACTTTGTGGGTGTTTTTCTACTTTCTAGCCTTCTGTCGTGTGCTATTTGTAAGGTCTCTAAGAGTTGTGTGCTAGTTAAAATGGGTGGTGAAAGTAGCCTAGTCAAACCACATTCTTGTGGAGACATACGGTGCAAGCAGAAGCTCTGGTCTATTCTGTAACATTGAAATTTTACTCCATTGTTTGAGAGATTGTATGGGCATGATCCTAATGCCTCGATGCAATGCATTTCATTCTGGCACAATCGAAAGGTTAGGGTTAAAGGCCTATAAGTGGAGGTGAATGAGGATTTGATTGCCACGATTATTGGATTGTAGACTATTGGTTGGAAATTCTTCAAGGATAAGAAGAGCAATGAAGAGGCGATGAATCATTTCATTAATGATGACAAGAGGAAAGCTTTAATTAAGCTAGAGACTTGGGGTTATCAAAGAACTTCCCTAAAGAAGATTTGGGTGAGTGTTGCTGAAGTGATGATGTGGTATGTGACCCTGGAAGGGAAATTTAAGGCTATTCTTGGTCATCATTTTACTCTTCTCAATCATTTTAGGCACAGTCTATTCATTTTTTTTCCTTTTTTCTATTATCTTCTCTAGAGGTTTTGGTGTATACACACCTTAAGAATACAAAGGCCCCAATCCTCCCTGAAGGGATAATTTTACTGATAATGGAACATACTGAGACCCTTCTCCTTTCTTCTACCATCAAGGGCAAGGAGAAGAGTTTATCAAATGATTCTGGGTTGACGAGGGAGGAATGGAGTGGTAACGAGGAGGATTTTTCTCCTGGTGTTGTGGCTACTACTTCGAAGAAAATGAAGGGGGGTGGTGCTAAGAGTAACAAGCTAGCAAAAAGGCTTGCCCTTTCTGAGATAGATGACATGGATGTGGGGTCGGATGATCCCTCTCCCAAGTCGGTGGAGGTGGCAAGTGGTAAAGATGTTGTTGGTGCTGGTGGAGAGGTGGGGTCTCGGGTTAAAGAGGTGGGTGCTAACAAACCGAGGAGGCTTTTGACGTGCATTGCTAATCTGAGGAGTAAGGCCCTGGATTTTATGACTAAGGAACTCAAGGAGGCTGTGAAGGAAAAGAATGTTGGTGACAAGACAATGACCATTTTGGATTCCCCTCTGCAAGATTTTCCTAAGGAGGGAAAGGATAAGGACAAAAGGTGTCGGAGGAGGAGGACGCGGAAAAGAAAGAATCTAATTAGGAGCCCTAGTAATTGGATCCCCTTTTCAAGGATTTTTCTTATTTGGATGATGATGTGACCTCCATGTTTAATCTATTGGACATGGCGAGAGTTGGGGCTACAATTACATTTAAGCTAGAAAAATTGTCTTTACAAGAATTTAATAAGATTAACACTAAAATTAGAGGTTTAAAGGAAAATCTTAAGAATGTCCCTAAAGGTGTAGTACTAGACATCCTTATTGATAGAATGGTGGACCTTGAAGGGTCCTACCATGACTTTAAGTTTCTTTTTGAAGAAATAATTTATTATCTGGAAGCCAAAGTGTCTGGAATAAATGTGGATATCAAAAAAATTCTGTGAAGAACAGTGCAGAGTCTTAAGAAATCATGTTCAGGAAAATCAGTGAGCTCAGAGAAGATCAAGTTTACTTCTCTAAGCTTATGAAGAAGGAATGTGTAGCAAATGGGAAAAGGTAAGAAGACTCCTAATGATGATGATAAGGGACCTGCAACTAGAGGATCATGTTGGATGATATGGTTGTGTTGCTGATATGTGGTTGTCATTGATGTCAACACTATTAGCATTGGTTCCTTCAAGGCTGTATTGAGAAAATTGTAGTAAATATGTTGTAGGCAATCTGTGAAGCTGTGAAGTTCAGTATGGTGGTAAGTTCAGTATGTTGATATTCAAAAGTTTTGCATGAAAGGGTTTGTTTTTTAGCATTTCTAGTCCATCCTCCAAAGGTTTTAGAGGTGTGCATCAAGATTTGAGAAAGTTATGAGTTTCTATGTTCCTATAGTTGTTATGTCATTGTAGCTAGTGTTTCTGGAAGAAGAGAATATAAATCTGGAAATTTGATTTGTTGTGTATGCTCTTACGATGTTTGTTGATGTTTCTAGATCATGCTATATCATTTCTATACATTTGAATTGATCAGTGTGTTCGTAATTGAACATTTTTCCTTGATGTGTTCAGGTTTTCATATTCTTGGCCGACATGATGAGTGTAGCGTGTTTCGGATGCTCATGGATTAATTTTTGAATGCTTGGCATTTTCGAAGATGTTTTTTTAGGTCTTCAACATGTTGTGACCGACTTTGGTTGGTACACATTGAGATTTGTTCATGATTTGAGGCAACAACTTGTATTTCATCTATTCTTTTTGGCCGATAGAGTGGCTGATGTAATTTCATGAAGAAGATATATAAGAGCAATTGTTTTCTTCATTTGTATGTGATAAATGTGAAGTGTACAAGTTCTATGTGCGAATAAATATCAAATCATTTGATTGCAGAGTAGAGTGTAAAGGAATTTGAGCGAAATGTGAAGAAGTATTTTTGTGCCTAACCAAAACTGTCACTAGGCTTTTGAAGAAGATAATTTCTCAGTTCAATCTCTTTAGATGGATTTAATCTGAAAGTCTTATGTAAGACAGCGAGCCTTCCCTTTGAACAGTGAGCTCTAGGCAATGTGCTTGAATGCATGTGCATTCCTTATTCATTTTCTCTTATGCTTTTAACAAGGTATAAATTATGGATTAACCTCCACCATGGTTTTTCTCCTAATAGGGTTTCCACGTAAAAATATTGGTGTCGTGTGTATTTCTGATGTGTTGCTGATTCATGCTTTCACTATTAATTATTAGACCTAAGATTAAAGGTTGATAAGGTTAAATAAGCTCTAAATTATGTGACAATTGATTCACCCCCTCTCAGTTGTCTATCCTTGTTTTGCTAACAATTGGTATCAGAGTTGGTTCCTCTGAAGAAGTTTAATAGCTTGAGGTGATTCGAGATGGCATCATACAAGAAGGATAGTACTAGATTCAATGGTACAAATTACTCTCTGTGGAAGGTCAGAATGGAATGTCATTTGAAGTGCATTGGTGAACCTTTCTGGAAGATTACAAAGAAAAAATATGTTATTCCTCAGAATGGTTCCTTCACTCCTGATGAGATCAAAGAAGTCAAGAATAATATCATGGCTATAAAATCATTACTAATTTATCTAACATATTCATAGATGACAAATGTGATGGGTCTGAGAATAACACATGAGATCTGGAAGAAGCTAGAAACATTGTATGAAAGAGATGCACAAGTGAAAGTTTCTAAGCTACAAAGTCTGAAAGGCAAGTGGGAAAACATGAAAATGAGTGAAGATGAAAAAAATCTTGCTTTCATGCAGAAAGTGAATGAGCTAGTGTTGGGTATTAGATGTGTCGGTGGAACCTTGGAAGAAGATGAGAATGTGGCTAAAATACTCAGATCATTTCCTACTTACAAAAAAAAAGCTCATGCTATTGAAGAGATTAGGACATTAACAAATGTGATAAGAGATATGTTGATTGGAAAACTTGTTGCTTTTGAGTTGAGTGAATTTGGTGAATCTACTCCTAAGATAGAATTTGCATTTAAAGCTACTATATCGAGAAGAAATCAATAGAGATATGATCTAAGAGAAAGTTTCGGAAAGACATTCAAGTATGAAGATGAGATGAAGCATATTGAAGATGAAGAAAGAGAATTGGAAGAGCTAGAAGCATTGATTGTGAAAAGAGAAGCCAAAGGACAAGGTAAGTATAAAGGGAAGTTTCCTACTAAATGTTTCTCTTGTAGGAAGATAGGTCATTTCGCATCAAGGTGTCCTGAAAGAGTTTCTAAGTACAAACCTGACAAGTCTAGATTTCAAAAGAAATGATATTATGCTGAAGAAGGTGTTACCAATGATCAGTCTGATAAATAGAATGGAAATGAAGATGGATGGGTATTCGTTTCTATCAAGGAAAATGGTTCGATGTTCACTGAGTCTGCTAGTGACCAGAACATTGAGAAAGATCTTGCAGCTAGAATTGATGAAAAGGATGAGTGGGTGATTGACAGTGGATGCTCACATCATATGATTGGCGACAAAAGAAAGTTTATAAGCTTTGATAAATATGACGGTGGTGTTGTAAGATTTGGAGATAACAATACTGGTGTGATATGTGGTAGAGGCACTATTTATCTTAGTGGTAAATACAATATTGATGATGTCCTATATGTTGAAGGATTGAAGCATAATTTGTTGAGTGTTGGATAGATGGTCTACAAGGGATACAATCTTCAGTTCAAAGATGGAAAATGCAAGATATTGGGAAGCTCTGGAAATATAATTGCTTCAGGTACAAAGACAAGAGGTAAAAAATTTCACCTAAGTGTTTCTAGTGAAAGTTGTTTAATTTCTCAAGTTGATGTAAGCTAGTTATGGCATAGGAGGTTGTGTCATGTGAATTTGGATAACATTGTCAAAGTAAGCTCCACAGAAGCAGTCAGAGATCTACCCAAGTTAGTGAACCCTACTAACACCATATGCAAGGAATGTTAGATGGGAAAGAAGCCTTGAATTTCCTTTCAGAGCAAACATCATTCTAATGGAATAATGGAGTTGGTGAATACTAATCTATGTGGTCCCTCCAAAATCAGAATTCTACAAGGAGAAAGGTACTTTAGGTTGCTTATTGATGATTACTCTAGGATGATATGGGTTGCTTTGTTAAGAGAAAAACATGAAGCACAAGAAAAGTTCAAATGTTTCAAGGCTATGGCAGAGAATGAGACAGGTTTTAAGATTATATGTTGAAGGTTAGACAGAGGTGGTGAATTCACTTTCTGGGAGTTCAATTCATTCTGAGCATGGAATCAAAAGATAGTTATCTACTCCCCAGACTCAATAAAATGAAGTTGTTGTGAGAAAAAACAAAATAATACTAGATGTTGCTAGAACTATGATGTTGGAAGGTAATGTTCTTCATATCTACTGGAGAGAAGTTGTAAGCACTGTTGTGTATACTATCAACCAGGTAAATGTCAATGGTAATTCTAGTAAGACTCCTTTTGAGCTATGGTTTGGTCATAAGCCTACTGTTTAATATTTCAAAATTGTTGGAAGTAGATGTTATATTAAGAGAGATGAAGATACATAAAAAATTTATGCTAGGAGTGATGAAGGAATCTTTTTGGGTTACTCTACTAAGAGCAAATTTTACCAGTGCTATAATACAAGATTGAAGAAAATGGTTGAAAGTGAAAATGTAAGAGTTGATGAGAATACTGCTATATCATCCAGGTATTGTGGATATGATTCAGATGACCAAAATGATAGTACTGATAAAGGAAAGAATATTTAGACCCAGAATCAAGTTCAAATTGTTCCTATGAATCAAGTAAATCAAGAAGGGGAAGCTAGTGGAAGTGCAAAAGAAAGAAAAAAAGAACCAGAAGTTCAAGAGAATCCCAAAATCCCTAATTATGTAAAGCTAAATCATTCTGAAGATTAGATTTTAGGAAACAAAAAAAAAGGTGTGTAGACTAGAAGAAGAATTGTAGAAGAGTATTGTCTTATTTCCAAGACTAGGCCCAACAATGTCAACAAAGCATGTAAAGATGAATATTGGATGGAAGAAATGATGCAGATAGAGAAAAATGATACATGGATTCTTATTCCCAGACCTAAGGATAAAAATGTGATTGAAACAAAATGGGTCTTTCAGAATAAGTTGAATGAACAAGGTGAAGTGGTCAATAATGAAGAAAGACTAATATGCAAAGGGTACTCACAGATGGAAGGTATTGACTTTGAAGAAACCTTTAACCCTGTTGCTAGAATTGAAGTTGTAAGGTTATTTATTGCTTATGCTACTTTCAAGAACTACAAAGTCTATCAAATGGATGTAAAGTCAGCATTTTTGAATGGTGAGTTAGAAGAAGTATATGTTGAGCAACCAGATAGATTTAAACTAACTAATAAAGGACATATGGTTTGTCGATTGAAAAAAGATTTGTATGGACTCAAGCAAGCCCCTAGAGCCTGGTATGGTAGACTGGATAAGTACTTCTTGAAGCGTGGATTCAATAAAGGTACCTGCTGACAGCAATCTGTATTTCAAGATGGATAAGGATAAAGAGTTGATTATTGCAGTCTTTGTTGATGACATAATTTTTGAAGGTGATGATGACTTATGCATGAAGTTTGCCGATGAAAAGTGAGTTTGAGATGTCAATGATTGGAGAAAAGAAATTATTTTTTGGATTGAAAATTACTCAGTTAAATGATGGAATCTTCCTATCTTAGTCCAAATATGTAAGAGAGTTGCTATTTTTTTTTGGCATGGAAGACTCAAAGCCAGTTGGTACACCCATGGTGACTGGATGCAAATTAACACAGAATGATGATTCTCCTAAGGCTAATCAAACAAGTTATAGGTCAATGATCGATGGATTACTTAATTTGACTCGGACTAGACCAGAAATCATGAATGTTGTATGCATGGTTGCTAGATATCAAGTTGATCTGAAGGAATTACATGTGACTATTGTAAAGAGAATTTTCAGATACTTGAAAGGGACAATTTGATTTTGGCCTATGGTATCATAAAGATGATGCTCTCACTTTGAATTCTTTTACAGATGTCGATTGGGCAAGAGATGTGGATGACAGGAAAATTACTAGTGGTGGTGCACTCTTCTTGGGAAATAAGTTGGTATATTGGATAAGTAAAAAGCATAATTTCATTTCCTTATCTACTATTGAGGCAAAATATATTGTTGTTGCAAACAATTATACTCAAGTAATATGGATGAAGCAGATGTTGAGAGATATTAGAGTTGAGTATAATGATACTATTTCTATATTTTGTGATAATTAAAGTGCCATAAATATTTCCAAGAATTCGATGTTGCATTCAAAGACTAAACATATATCTATCAAATAACACTTTTTGAGAGACAAAGTGAATGATAAAGAAGTCAGACTAGAGTATGTGCCTACTAAGGAATAGATTGCAGACATATTTACTAATTCATTGCCTAAGGATACTTTTGAGTATCTCAAAGTCAAGTTAAGGGTGATTTCCCCTCCTAACTAGAACTAAGATGCAAGTATTTGCATCAATTTGTGCATTAAGAGTCATATCTTGTTTTAGATTGATGTTTTGGTGGCTGCTACTCAAGGGGAGTAGTCAGATGATTCAGATATGTGGTTCAAAGTTTTTGTACCTTTTCCATTGATGTCAAAGGGGGAGAAGAGCTAAACAAAAAGGGGAGAAGAACAATATGTGAGGAAGGAGACTGTTGGAGAAGACCTAGTTGTATTGATGGTGTATTTTTTATATCATGTGTTGCCATCAATTCCAAAGAGGGAGATTGTTGGATGTTGTGGTTGTGTTGTTGATATGTGGTTTTCATTGATGTCAACACTATTAGCATTGGTGTCTTCAAGGTTGTATTGAGAAAATTGTAATAAATATGTTGTCGGCAGTCTATGAAGTTGTGAAGTTCAGTACGTTGATATTTAGAAATCACACATTAAAGGGTTTGTTGCTAAGACTTTCTAGTCCATCCTCCAAAAGTTTCAGAGGTGTGCATCAATATTTGAGAAAGTTATGAGTTTATGTGTTCCTACAATTGTTCTGTCACTATAGCTAGTGTTTCTAGAAGAGTATGTAAATCTGGCAATTTGATTTGTTGTGTATGCTCCTACGATGTTTTTTAATGTTTCTAGATCATGCTATATCATTTATGTATGTTTGAAAATTGATCAATGTGTTCGTGATCAAATATTTTTCCTAGGTTGTTTGGGTTTTCATGTTCTTGGTCAACATGATGAGTGTAGCGTGTTGCGGATCCTCGTGGATTAATTTTTGAATTCTTGGCATGTTCAAGGATGTTGTTTTAGGTCTTCATTATGTTGTGACTGACTTTGGTTGGTACGCATTGAGATTTGTTCATGATTTGGGCTGATACCTTGTATTTCATCTATTATTTTTGGCCAACAAAGTGGTTGATGTAATTTCATGAAGCAGATATATAAGAGCGATTGTTTTCTTCATTTGTATGTGATGAATATGAAGTGTGCAAGTGCTATGTGTGAATAAATATCAGATCATTTAATTTCAGAGTAGAGTGTAAAGGAATTTGAGCGAAGTGTGAAGAAGTATTTATGTGCCTAATCGAAACTATCATCGGGCTTTTGGAGAAGCTAGTTTCTTAGTTCAATCTCTTAAGATGGATTTAATCTAAAAGTCTTATGTAAGGCAGTGAGCCTTCCCTTTGAGTAGTCTGCTCTAGGAAATGTGCCTGAGTGCATGTGCATTTCTTATTCATTTTCTCTTATAATTTTAACAGGGTATAAATTGTGGATTAACCTCCACCGTGGTGTCATGTGTGTTTTTGATGTGTTGTTGATTCATGCTTTCACTGTTAATTATTAGATCAGAGATTAAAGGTTGATAAGGTTAAATAAGCTCTAAATTTTGTGACAAATGATTCACCCCCCTCTCAGTTGTCTATCCTTGTTTTATTGAAAAATCAGCTAAATGGAAGAAAACCTTTGATGCTAAGAAAAAGGAACTGCTAGATATGGTTGAAAAGCATAAGAACCAACAGTTGGAGATGGCCAATACTCTTAGTGGCCTGAATTGGTCTTTTTCTTGTTTCTTATTGTTTATTTCAGGGTGTAGGATAGGTTATATTTTGTTGTTTTTTGGTTGTTGGGTGTTTCTTGTTTTATCTTTATTCAACACCCGCAATATGGTTTTTTTTGGTTGTTGGGTTGTTGCTGGTGGTTTTTTTTTTATTATCCTTTTAGGAAGCATTTTGTGCCTTTTGTTGTAAAGGGTTTTAGGGTCCCTTCAAAACCTTTTTTTCCCCTATCAATCAAAAGAATTCAAAGAAAAAAAAAATCACAAAACCATATTTTCGAGCCACATCGAGGAATTGATAGGAATCTTAGAAATTATACTCTCACAATAGATTTTCTCTTGTATTCCATTTGTTTTATGTTTTTTCATTTGGAATTATATATCCATGATTTTTCCACATCAATTAGTGAGATAGATTCCATAAAAGAAGGCCTATTTTTATTTACATCAATGAAAGACATTTTTGTTCTTCATTGTTATTTTCACCATGCAATGCTAAATGTTTGAAAACCTCAATTACAAATTTAGACTGATAAATCTTCTACTACTTCAAACCAATGAAAGTTTTAATAATAGATGGCTTATTTCTTGAGCTCCAATATCTCTTTCTATTATTATATAAGTTCTAAATAGTTTTCTATAAGATTTTGTAGATAAATGATCTAGATTTTCTATGTCGACTAAATGTATTAGCATTTTTTGGTATGTTTTAGAGATTTTTTCTGATTTTCTTGCATAATTATAGTAATATATTTAATACAAAATGTTTTGATAGAATAGAGTTGTAAAACGTACCGATTATTTGAATTGAATTGATCATCATTTCTAGTAGGGTCAAAAAAATTCACCAATCTTTGTATCTTCATATAATTTGGCTCTTGAAACCTAGAAAATTTTAAAGTGGGGAGGTGAGTTCTAATCTCTTTCAAAGATAGAACTAGGTTTTAGGACCGTTCCAGTTATTTTCCTTATGTTTCACTCAATTAAACTCTATAGATATCAATCCAAGGGTGGAATGAGGGAAATAGATCCACACTAGGATGTCCTAGGGTATGATTAAAGACTAAAGAGGGGTTCACCACCAAGCTAGGACTTGGAAACTAAAATGCAAAATACAAGATTGAGAAAGTACAAAGGTGCACCAAGAAATTTTAGAGGCTTGAATGAAGGTCTAAAATCTTGGAAATGCTACTTTTTGATGCACACTACGACTTATACACTAGTAGGAGCAATTTAGTCCCAGGGTTGATGCAAGAAGTTGGGTCCACAAAAAGCTCAAAAAGTGGAATTGTTTTTGTTGTTTTTCAAAATTTGTCACACTTAGACTGAAAATTTGAGGCACTTACACAATGAATCTTAAGAAAAATCAGTAATATGAAATTAACATTTTGAATCTAGTTTCCAAATATGTAATTTATTCAAATACCCAAATGATAGAAATTAAATTTTGATAGGGATGTATAAAAACCACTTTTTAAAAGTCCCTATTTTTTTTACAATACCATGCACGTGTACAAAAATCACTTTTTGACCCAAATAAAAGTATTTTTCTAATTCCTTTTGGGCAAAGAAAGCTAACAACATGAAGATTGATGAGGAAATTTTTTTGAATATTTTTTTAATTGAATTTTTATTGGTCTTAATTATTGTTTTTAAAAATCAATGTGTACAAACAACATATATTTTTTTTTGCAAGAAACTTAACCAAAAAAAAAGTTATTAAAAAACAAAAAAATCTCGATATTTCAAGTTTAAGGACTAGTTTTCTTAGAAATTAATTAAAAAATAACAAATATAATCCAATCTTAATAAAAATTATATATTTGGAAACTAGAAATCGTGTTCTCTAATGGGTTTTAATTTTATAGATTGATTCAAAAAAAAAGTCCATCAGTCATATTGCCAAAGATGGACATTCTTCTTCAATCTACCTTAGTTTTTTAGTTGCAGGTCAAAGGCTAAGGGTCAGATTGCTAAGCCTCTCCCGAACCTAAAACCAAGGCTACATGTGGGTTGGAGATTCAAATTTTTAATAACGTGTATGCATTTTTAAAAATGCATACACGTTACAAAACACTTACATGTTCTTTATTTGTTTGATCATTTAAAAAAAAAAAATGCTTTTTAGAAACGTGTATGTATTTTGAAACACATACATGTTTTTCATTTCAAAACGCGTACGCATTTTAAAATGCATACATATTTCTAAAAGGTATTTATTTTTTTAAATAAATGACTTGTATGTGTTATAAAATGTGTACGTGTTATATAATGCGTACACAATTTTTAGCGCATACACATTTTTTTAGGCTCGAATACTCGATGCATAACGCATACATGGGTATGTGTAGGATCATGATGGACCAAAAAGGGGCAATATGTAAGTGATATGATGGCCCATGTAGCTGATAACTTTTTTTTTACCCAAAATTTATGAAATAAAAAGGGTTTTTAAAGGAGATTCTCAGCTTTCCACCAATATAAATTATGCTTTACTTTCAATTTAATAAATTATTATTGTTCATTTTCTATTTGAATTACGACTAAAGTCCTGATTGATAGGTTGATTGAAAATATTCTATAGCTTTCAAACAGTATCACATTTTTTGAATCTGAAACATACGTCACATTCTATGCTTTGCAAACTATAGGATTAAAAAAAAGAATTGAATTTTATGAAGTTTTGACCAAGTTAAGGTGGTCAGACATACGAGTTTTTATATATTTTTTAATTTGTAATTAAAAAATCATAATTAATTATTTACTTGGAAACAAATTACAAAAAAATATGCATCACATGAGTCCTCTACTTATATATAAAATATTATTAAAAAATATTATCATTTTATTGTGGTTATGGTGGTTAGACAGCCACCTACTTCTTCTTTTTTCCCTGAAATTTAAGTAATACTACATTGAAATTTCAAATTTTCACCAAATAGATTTTTTTTATTTTTTAAATAAACCTAGTAGTTTAGCAACTAAATTCAATTCTCTATAGGTTCTATTGTTACATATTTTTGAAATGATATAGATAACTTATTAAAAAATTTATGTCAAGTTTCCTAACTCTGATTTTTCTAAGTTTTATCACCACTTAAAGGCTTGTTTTTTCCATGATGATCCTACACATACCCACATATTTTTTAATAACGTTTATGCATTTTTTGCGATATTTTTTTGGTCAAAAATTTCCTTCTTAGTGGACCCAACTTCTTGCTTTTACCCCCCAGTTTAGGGTTTCAGACCAAAACCAAAATCTGGAATTGTTGAATCAGGATCTACATAAAAAGTCTAAAAACATGTATATTGAGACTCATACACCACAAGTGGTGATTTAGTCCTAGTATTAGGGTTGCTCCAAAATTTAGATATCCTCTAGTTCTCTGCTATAACTTCTCTCTAGCCAAATCCCTAATTTTGAAACAGTGAATTCTACCCTATAGATGACTTTCCGTGATCTTGTAAACAAGGTGACAACTTTGACAACTTTGCAACTTTGACATTTTCCTCCAATCTTTCTCTTCAATGGATCTTCAACCTAAATCTAAAAATCACACATCAAAAAGAGGGGGAAATGTTGTTTTGTTAGTGGATAGGTGTTTGTTTTGGTCAAACCCCATTTTTGGTAATCAAACCTTAAAATGAAATGAAATAGAAAGGAGGAATGATGAATGAACAAACATGCAATGTTGCAACTCACCAAACCCTTGAGTAAGATGTTGCAATCTTCTATTTAATAGTTAGAAATAATGTAGATCTTGATTCTTTGCTTGGATGATATGGATCTTGACTTTAATGCTTTCTTGAATCATAAAACCCTACATCCCAACTGTTAGCTCAAAAACACACATGATGCATAATTACTTTGACTTGATGCTTAATAATTGAATAATGCTCCAAAATTCTTGATAATCACCCTTGAATTCTCTTGAATTCTAGAATTCTTGATCTCAAAAAGTACTAGATTACTTGTAAACTTGCTATGAGAAAATATGTGAAATGACCTTGCATTATACTTGTTTATGCCAAATATCCCAAAATTACAACACTACAAGCCAACAACAGATCTAGAGGAATTAAATCAAGAATTTTAATTTTAATTAGGTCTAAGATAAGTGGAACTCATACGATAATTGTGGAGTATGAGTCTCATTAGGCTAAGCTTGGGACACATTTTTCAAGAAAGGTTTAGTTTTATGTGAAATTAAGATCTAGGCCCCGAAACCTAGGTGGGACCCATACGCCCAAGGTGGAATATGAGTCCTATATCACTAAATCTAGGCCATACAATACAAAATCATTAATTTTTGATTGGTCACTTGATATATGTTGAGATTATCCTTAGAAAGATGCATTAATTAAGGCTTGTGGATGTAAAATAGGACCAAATAAGGTATAAAGAAGCCTAATTTTAGTAGGGAGAGCCAAAACAAGTGTGAAAATGTAAAGGGATACATTTTCCTATGCTAATTTAGCCCCCACTTTAGTGATAGGATGAAATTTCTTTGAAAACTCACACTAAAGTAAACAAAATCACATCAAGAGGGGTTCAAATATACCAATGCTAATAAAATAGGACAACAACGATCAAGAGGGTTTCACAAGCCCCAAGGACCAAGATCCTATGGAAAATTAGCATAGGCACAAAAGAACACACATGAAAATAATGTAAGGAGCGACAATAAGGTACAAGCATACACTGCCAAAGACAAAGAGAAGAAAGAAAAATGAAAATGAAAAAGAGGTGGATCAAGCTTTGATCATTTGTCCCACATGTTGTGGATAAGATCTAAGCTATTTATCAAATAAATTTTACAAGTGGAACACAATGTCCACTACTCACAAGGGCTAGTGGAACCTCAAGCCCTCATTAGGTGATCCCCTAATGAGACACATATGCATGTAGCTGGTATGTGCTCACATGGACAAGCAAATGGATATGGGAAAGCCACACCTAAGTTTGACTCCCATATGTACAATCATACCAAAGCTATACCTATTGATAACTCTGATAAGACACCACAAAACAATGAACTTTGAGCTTCATGAGGCAAGAAAAGTTGTGTAGTCTTGAAACTCATGAAAAAACAAGATGACACCATAGGAAACCAAAGTGTGTTATGCAAGGTGGCCATATAATAGTTATAATGCAAAAGTAGTGTAAGGTACGTTCAAAGGATTTTTTTCTTTAGTTCATGTAAGGTCTTAACTTAGGGAACATTGTGCCTAATGTCTCCAAGAGAGGACCAATCAAAGAATAGAAGATTCACAACTTAGGGGGTGCATTGTGTTGCATCAAGCCACTAAGAGGAATATAATATGCAAGAGAGATCACACTCTTGAGAGATCATCGCATGAAGTAAGAAGACTTCACAATGAAACGTGAGTTGTAAAATAATAATGCCAATGTATGCCCCCATTTTAAAGAACTTTCTAAACACCATGCTATGAGCAATTACTTTAAAGTAGAAAATGATAAATGCTAATAATAAAGAGGATATGTGAGTTTACTTGGAAATCCCTATCCCAAGTCATATGTTTCCAAATAAAGCTACGTCATGAAAAAGTAAGGAGGGGTTGCTTGCAAAATGAAACTCCAAACACATGAGGGATCCATAGATTCGGGGTTAGTATATCTTTGCTAAAATGTTTTTAGAGAGCTCAAAATTATAATCATTCCCCAAATACTCATGGAATAGGAAGAATGGTCTTGATTGTGTATACATATATATATTTTCCTCTATGTACATGTATATGTATGCATACATGTATTGATACATTCATATGGGCATGTCCATTTGCCACCATACGCATATATTGATACATATATACATATGGATATATGTATATACTATATATATATACACATTTGATTCTTACAATAAAATCATACACAATTACTATGATATTGATAAGAGTCTACGAGCAATATATCTATACGTATACATATACGTTCCATTAGATCCATCGGATAGTTCCATGCATATAAGCAACTCATCCATGAGTGTGCATAGATACGTCTACTTATGTACCCTCATGTACATTTTCCTTCTTGTGTATGGTCTATCATCGACATGCATATGTGTGTGTATACATATTCCTTGTATATCATGTGTATCAATACAAACATAGTAACAAGGAAAGAACTCACAAGCTCAAATAGATAAACATCACCCAAAAATGCAATAAAAAAGAAACACTTGAATCTTACTAATGCAGACATATTAACTAAGGATGAATTACCAACTTCCCACTTAATAAACTAACTCAATTATTCTACTATGGTGTGTGTAAGCTCAAATAGGTTACGTTACTGGTTACCTGACTAAGACCTTCTCCCAAGTGATGCTTCCCCTTAGCTTGGAGGAATTGAACATATATCTATGCTTCCACTAACGCATGCACACAACAGTCAATTGTTCACAAAATATGCAGTATACATAATACATCTCCAAAGTTAGAATATCAATTCAATTTTCATCTAGTCACATAAATGCATTCCTTCACAAAATATTAAATGAGATTTAACATTCATTCATGAAGCAGTGATATCAAAGTGAAAGTACAATTTACTCATCCACTGAATTTACATTTACCCTACATAGTAATAGTAAATAGTAATTACACAATTGGGGTGTAAAAATCCCATACAAAACAATAGTTAAAAACATAACCAAAAGTAGGCCTATAGGCCAACCAAGAAACATTACTAAAATAAACCCATCAATTCAAACCATAACCAGGCCAATAGGCCAACTAAGAAATATCACAAAATAGGAAACAACTAAAAGCTAAAGGTCAAAGAATAGAAAAAAAGAACAATGTGGCATGCGGGCCTTTTAGGAAGGCCACATAGGCCCCAAAACAAGACACAACAAAAATCAAAACTAATCATTTTCACAGTTATTTTAATTTCCAATCCTTTTTCAACAAATCCAAATCCTTTCACCACAGGTCCTTTCCTTCTCTAGCATTGTCCTCACTTGGCATGTTCGCATCTTGAGTGTCTTCCATTCGTTATTTCATTTTCCTTACTTTTGATAGCCTGAAAATCATGCCAAAAATTACCTTATTCATAATGCCATAGGTAACAAAAATACAACTATTAAAGGCATTATCCATCCTATTGACTTTTTCTTGCAAAGAGTTGATTTGTAACTGATAGTTGTTAAGTGTCCTATCCTCTAGATACTCATCCTCCTTAGAGATTATCGCAACTTTCACATTCTCAACGTTGTGGCCCTTTTCCATACATTTGACATCCTTTACATCTTACATGAGTCTTTAAACTCTTCTTTCTCATTGAGATTCTCCTCTTCCTCCTCTTCCATATTGGTCATATCATCACATGGGTCGTCTCCTAACATAACATCATCCCTATATATTATATCACCTCATTAAGTCACTTTATGGGCTGAACCAAGCCAATAGAGAATCGTACATAAAAATAGATTGTCACCTATTGCAACATGGTTTCACTTATAGCCCCTTAGATCTAAATTTGTATAATAAGAAGGTAGGAATGAATATTGGTGTTCTTTATTTATATGAGCATGATACCATGATCAAACACATCTTAGAAAATCTTATTGATGATGTAAATAATGATCTCCATAAATCATTTGACATGATAGAATTGGGGCTACTTCACTATTATCTTGTCTTGGAGATATGGTAAAAGAAGCATTGCATTTTTATCTCACAAATGAATTATATCAAGACTCTTGGAAAAGTATGAAATTTTTAATTATAAACATGTTTCCACTTGATGGATAAAGATTCAATTATATTCATTCTAGGACTCACCCTTGTAGATGCAACTCTCTATAGATAGCTCTCATGGGAGTCTCATTTATGTGAATTAAATACAAACCATAGTTATGATATCTTATTAGCTATCTTTTGATATTTATACAAGAGAAGAAGAAATATCACTAGGTTGCAACTAAGAATTTTTTGAGATATATCCAATGCAAACTTTGTTATGGTAAAAAATACAAGAACCTTAGTTCTTCTTATAAGGTTATACCAACTTGGACTGTGTTGGATCTGATGATGTGAAGTTAAATATAGGATTTATTTTTAATCTTTGATCAAGACATATTTTGTGGATTACTAAGAAGAAAACTATTATTTATCTTTCATTCATCGAGGTTGAATATCATGTCACACAAGGAGCTTCATGTAAAGTGATTTGGTAATATAGAATTCTAGTTGACATGGACATTCCTAAATAACATATACCTATTCTTTATTGCGAAAAACATGGCATGTTTAAGCTTGTGAAGAATTCAATTTTCATAAAAAAAAAAGTATATTGAGATTGAATGTCATTACATTCGAGAATAGATCTTAAACTATCACATCTAGCTCCAATATTGCACAATAGATTCCCACATAGCTAATATACTCACCAATTCTCTTGGTAATGTAAAATTTAAGTTGTTTAAAGTGTACTTTTACAAGAAAAAATTAATAAGGAGGGAATGTTAGCATAAATTTTGTATTACATTCTTATATTTACACACCTCTTTGTAGACAATTACACATGCATGTGTGTAGTTATATTGATAAAATTATATCAACTATAAATCTCATGTATAAAGGTGTTTCCATTGTTTTGAATGAAACATCAAGTTTTATTCTCTTTAGTAATCACACTAAAATGTGTCATGGGTATAATTGTGTTTAGTGTAAATAAGATTGATAATCTCTAGTGAGAGTTATTTGAAAATTACTCTTACTATTCATATAAATTAGTAGTCCAATGAAGGAGAAGAAAACAAAGTGCATACACTTGAAGATGAAGTTGTGAGAGATGATTGAGACAATGCTCATGATTAAAGACCATGACACCCAATCAAATGAAGAGATGAAGATCATAACTAATAACTATATAGGTTTTTATTACTATTTCTACATGTTATGTTGTTCCTATATCCCTATGGATTTGTAATAGTTAAATTGAGACTTTTATCTATTATTTTTCATAGGAGCAATCTTTTTGATATAGTGACAATTTTTGTCTCTTCGTGAATTATATGTTGTGTATATTTTCTTTCAATGCTTAACTATGATTATTTGAAGAAAATTTACATGTCTTATTACTTAATGATAAAGATAGAAGGATGGTGTATGAGGTCCTATTTATTGTCTAAGTAATTTTCAAACAAATATTAGTCATGGATTCCATGTAAACTAATGTAGAAATTTACCAAGAAAAATAACAATATCGAAAATACTAAAAAAAGAAAGAGAAAATATCTACAAAGAGTTAATGTGATAGAATTTATCTACAATACATCCTTAACCAAGTCAAAATTCTACCTACTCATGCTACATATAATTTTACATCTAGTTGAATTCTAAAACTAGTTTCCTATGAATATATACTATTAGATAATACCATATTCATCCTTTTTTTTTTATATTGCTAACCGTTTACAAATATTCTTCTCATACAAGCATCAACATGAGACCAATACAAGTTCTTGTGTGCACAAGAATGAGACTAATACCATCCCCTTTCAAGAAACCACACTAGAAACAACCTATGAAAGAGAAAGAATCACACTTAGAAATAAACTTATTTAGAAACCACCTCCACACTAGAATCTGATGATGGAAGACAAAGAGTCACAACTTAGAATTATATATTAGATACCCCTTTGGATTTGAAATTGGGTCTTTACAATTGAAAGTCATTGCAACAATTTAACGAATTTAGCTCAACCCCATGAACTTTGCATCTCCATTTTAAAAATTATTCAATACATATATACTATTTTTATCTTCTATTTATCCCATGCTTTTATCATTACTCTCTCTTATGATTCTATAGTTTAGTTCTACACAACCTTTTATATTTTTTCAATCTTTTATATTTTAGTATGCTTGAAAACTATGGTTCAAATGGTGCAAAAATATGACTTTCACATCCTTGGTTTTACATTTAAATCTCATTAAAACTTTAACACACTTGAAAGATAATTTATTGATAACACAATGTTAAAAATTGCTCCCAAAATTTCACACTCTTGAAAATTACAAAAGTTACACTAAAGCCAAAAACAAAACAAAAAAAAATCCATTGTGGAAATCTATTCTCGAATAAAAAAGAAAGAATAAAACATAAAAAAATGTAAAGCTAGAGATAAAACCTAAACTAAATTATGCGGAAAATACCTACTCACACTTTAGTTTGGGAGTTCTCAATCCACAAACTCTTATCCACAATAAAGGATATAACAATAAAACTATAATCATGATAAAATAAATGTTATAACTTAACTATGATTTTTTTCAATAATAATACTTAAAACATATTTTATATGTGAAAAACTATTGAGAAATATAGTCTTGAATTATTTTATTTACATGAAAATTATTCATTTACTTTAGAATTAATTAATTTTATTTTTAAGATATTTAAGAATTATTTTCTTTTATTTGCATTGTTTACTTTATTTTATTTGAAGAAATGATTTTATTTTCTCAAGAGTTGTTTTATTTTATTACATAAAAAGATATTCTATAATCATTATGTAATGATCGTATTTTAAAAATGTATATTTAAAAACTAAATCTATTTAAAAATTTATAATTATTAAATAATAAAATAATTGTAAACAAATCAAATAATACATAAATAAATTAAATAATTATTGATAAATAAATAATTCTTAAAGTAAAACTAAATAAAAAAAATGTAAATTAAATTAAATAATGCTACACAATTTATGTTGTATTTAGAGTATCTATACTAGTTTATTTAAAAACTTATTTTATAATTTTAATATTTTTAAAAATATATATCAATCAAATTCTATTTTTTAAAATATATGAATTGTGTTCTATTTTTCGAAAAATACATCAATTGTATTCTATATATAAAATAATTAATTTGATGCCATATAGAATACAATTGATACGTTTTTTGAAAAATCAAATGTATATCCCATCATTCCTCAACAAAAAAAAGTTAACAATGCAAATCCATTGAAATGTTAAATGTTCCAAAGCTTCAACATTTAATGAACACCATGATATAAATTTAGCTCAAACAAAAACAAAGACTAATATGAACACATAAACTACAAAAAAAGAAAACTTAAAAACATTTCCTAAATTAATCTAAATTTCTTTGTTTTTACTTGCTTATTGGAAAAAAATTGTCAATTAACATTATCAAAGTGTCAAAACAATCAAATATTTCATTATGATATTTCTACTAGGATTCAACCGTGTAGTTTTCGAGTCAAACTCATTGACCCATGAGATAATGAATGATCCACTTAGCACTCATTGCATCTAGGTGATGCTCACATAGGTGAAGCATTGGTCTATCTCGGGAGGTCACCCATCTCAGTACTGCTTCAGCTCAAGCACGCTTAACCATAGAGTTTCCCCCAAGATTAAGCGCACTTAGCTTGCTACCCCATTTGCAAAACCTTCAGCAAGTGTTGTGCCTTATGAACCATTCATTATAGAGCCCCTTTAGCTCATCAATTGATAAGTAGGAGGTTTATTCCACAGCGTGTCAAATTATGATATTGCTATCAGGATTCAATCGTGTAGTTTTCGAGTCAAACTCATTGACCCATGATTCATGAGTAGTGGTTCACAAGAACCCAACTCTCATGATAATGAATGATCCACTTAGCACTCATTGCATCTAGGTGATGCTCACAGAGGTGAAGCATTGGTCCGTCCCGAGAGGTCACCCATCCCAGTACTGCTCCAGCTCAAGCATGCTTAACCACGGAGTTTCCCCCAAGGTTAAGCCCACTTAGCTTGCTACCCCATTTGCAAAACCTTCAGCAAGTGTTATGCTTTACGAACCATTCATTATAGAGCCCCTTTAGCTCATCAATTGATAAGTAGGAGGTTTCTTCCACAACGTGTCAAATTATGATATTGCTATAAGGATTCAACCGTGTAGTTTTCGAGTCAAACTCATTGACCCATGATTCATGAGTAGTGGTTCACAAGAACCCATCTCTCATGATAATGAATGATCCACTTAGCACTCATTGAATCTAGGTAATGCTCATAGAGGTGAAGCATTGGTTCGTCCCGGGAGGTCACCCATCCCAGTACTGCTCCAGCTCAAGCGCGCTTAACCATGGAGTTTCCCCCAAGGTTAAGCCCACTTAGCTTGCTACCTCATTTGCAAAACCTTCAGCAAGTGTTGTGCCTTATGAACCATCCATTATAGAGCCCCTTTAGCTCATAAATTGATAAGTAGGAGGTTTCTTCCACAACGTGTCAAATCATGATATTGCTATCAGGATTCAACCATGTAGTTTTTGAGTCAGACTCATTGACCCATAAGGCACAACACTTCCTAAAGGATTTGCAAATGGGGTAGGAAGCTAAGTGGGCTTAACCTTGGGGGAAACTCCGTGGTTAAGCACGCTTGAGCTGGAGTAGTACTGAGATGGGTGACCTCCCGGGACGGACCAATGCTTCACCTTTGTGAGCATCACCTAGATGCAATGAGTGCTAAGTGGACCATTCATTATCATGAGAGATGGGTTCTTGTGAACCACTACTCATGAATCATGGGTCAATGAGTTTGACTCAAAAACTACACGGTTGAATCCTAATAGCAATATCATAATTTGACACGTTGTGGAAGAAACCTCCTACTTACTAATTGATGAGCTAAAAGGGCTCTATAATGAATGGTTCATAAGGCACAACACTTGCTGAAGGTTTTGCAAATGGGGTAGCAAGCTAAGTGGGCTTAACCTTTGGGGAAACTTCGTGGTTAAGCGCGCTTGAGCTGGAGCAGTACTGGGATGGGTGACCTCCCGAGACGGACCAATGCTTCACCTCTGTAAGCATCACCTAGATGCAATGAGTGCTAAGTGGATCATTCATTATCATGAGAGATGGGATCTTGTGAACCACTACTCATGAATCATGGGTCAATGAGTTTGACTCGAAAACTACATGGTTGAATCCTAATAGCAATATCATAATTTGACACGTTGTTGAAGAAACCTCCTACTTATCAATTGATGATCTAAAGGGGCTCTATAATGAATGGTTCATAAGGCACAACACTTGCTGAAGGTTTTGCAAATGGGGTAGCAAGCTAAGTGGGTTAACTTTGGGGGAAACTTTGTTGTTAAGCACGCTTGAGCTGGAGCAGTACTGGGATGGGTGACCTCCTCGGACGGACCAATGCTTCACCTCTGTGAGCATCACCTAAATGCAATGAGTGCTAAGTGGATCATTCATTATCATGAGAGATGGGTTCCTGTGAACCACTACTCATGAATCATGGGTCAATGAGTTTGAATCGAAAACTACATGGTTGAATCCTGATAGTGATATAATAATTTGACATGCTGTGGAAGAAACCTCCTACTTAGGGTAAGTGCAAGAAGTTGGGTCCACGAAGAGGGGAAGTTTCGGCCAAAAAAAAAAATCTCATAGAAAACACGTATGCGTTATTAAAAAACGCGTACGCGTTATTAAAAAACGCGTACGTGTTATTAAAAAACGCGTTTGCGTTATGCATTAGGTACTCGAGCCTAAAAAAATGCGTATGCGTTATAAAACGCGTACGCGTTATAAAACGCATACGCATTATAAAACGCATACGCGTTTTTAAGTGCATACAAATAATTTATTTTTAAAAAAATACTTTTTAGAAACGCGTATGCGTTTTGCTTTTTAGAAACGCGTACGCGTTTCAAAAAAAAATTTTTAAAAATAATAATCAAACAAATAAAGAGCGCATATTTGTTTTGTAACGGGTACGCGTTTTTAAAAACGCATATGCGTTATTAAAAACTTGAATCTCCAACCCACTTGCAGCCTTGGTTTTAGGCTCGGGAAAGGCTTGGCAATCCGAGCCTTAGCCTTTGACCTGCAACTAAAAAACTAAGGCAGATTGAAGAAGAATGTCCATATTTGACAATATGGTTGATGGACTTTTTTTTTGAATCAATCTATAAACTTAAAACCCATTACAGAACACGATTTCTAGTTTCCAAATATATAATTTTTATTAATATTGGATTATATTTGATATTTTTAAATTAATTTCAAAGCAAACTAGTCCTTAAACATGAAATATCAGACTTTTTTTGTTTTTTAATAACTTTTTTTTGGTGAAGTTTCTTGTAAAAAAATTATATAACATCAATCTTTAGACAATTCTTTACAGAATGAAAAAAAAAAGTTTCAAAAAATGTTTAGTTTAGGTCAAATTATGTTGTCCGTACACGTTGATTTTTAAAAACAACAATTAAGGCCAATAAAAATTTAATGAAAAAAAAAATATTCAACAAAAAATTACAAAAAAAATTCCTCATCAATCTTCATGTTGTTAGCTCTTTTTCTTCAAAAGGAATTAGCAAAATACTTTTATTTGGGTCAAAAAGTGGTGGCTGTACACGTGCATGGTATGGTAAAAAAATAGGGACTTTTAAAAAGTGGTTTTTATAGATCCCTATCAAAATTTAATTTCTACAATTTGGGTATTTGAATAATTTACATATTTAGAAACTAGATTCAAAATTCAAACTTTCATATTACTGATTTTTTTAAAAATTCATTGTGTAAGTGCCTCAAATTTTCAGTCCAAGTGTGACAAATTATGAAAAACAACAAAAACACTTCCACTTTTTGAGCTTTTTGTGGACCCAACTTCTTGCATCAGCCCCTTATCAATTGATGAGGTAAAGGGGCTCTATAATTAATGGTTCATAAGGCACAACACTTGCTGAAGGTTTTGCAAATGGGGTAGCAAGCTAAGTGGGCTTAACCTTGGGGGAAACTCTATGGTTAAGCATGCTTGAGTTGGAGTAATATTGGGATGGGTGACCTCCCGGGACAGACCAATGCTTCACCTTTGTGAGCATCACCTAGATGCAATGAGTGCTAAGTGGATCATTCATTATCATGAGAGATGGGTTCTTGTGAACCACTACTCATGAATCATGGGTCAATGAGTTTGACTCAAAAACTACACGGTTGAATCCTGATAGCAATATCATAATTTGACACGTTGTTGAAGAAACCTCCTACTTATCAAATATTTCATCCCAAAAATATCTTTATGTTAGGTTTATTTTTAGTGTTATGAGAAAATTATTATTATTTTTACTGAAATATGAATCACACTTGGATGACCAAGAGGGCTTGTAGATCAATAGTAGAGCATCCCCACAATAAATGGGATGTCCTAGATTTGACTCCTAATTAGTTCACGAAATGTTAAACATGGTATTAAAGACTAGATTAGGAGAGTTAGGTCATGATAGGATGTGGGAGTAGATACAATGTGGCTTAAGGATGGTATTGGCAAATGAGACACACCTAAACCAAAGATGGGTTGAACACAAAAAGAAATAAAAAATTAATGGTAGAGCACCCTAGTAACAAATATGAGGTTGTGAGTTTGAGTCCTAGCTAGTCCACGAAAAGCTTAAAAAATTTACTATTCATTTTTTTTTTTTGGTACTATTGATTTTTATTTTTGTATTTTGATTGTTAGTTTGGATTCAATGCCATATTTTTAATGTTAATTTTTTTTTCTTTTTAAGAAATGCATTTTTATTCAATATTAAAATATCTATTTTATATGTTACAATCACACATTTTCATATAATATATCACAATCATACATTTTCGTACAATAACACAATTGGGTGTTGCCACAATAATGGGTTACATTTTTGGGACATCCTCAATTTTGATTGAAATCATATATTTTTGAAAAATATAATAATTTAAGCATTTAAAGGTTCCATTTAAAAGATTTTAATTAAAGAGGGTTTGATCAAACACCTTAGATCAAATCATCTTGGATAGAACCCCGTTAGTTTAAATCATACCTATAATGTAGTCTCCTCTACACTTATCAAAATGCTGATAAAAAACCACTTTTGATTTACCTTTTGGGCAATCAAACAAATTCATTTAAAACTTATGTTTTGTAAGTATGTAACCTTTATTATAAGCTTCCCAAAAAGTATAATTTTAAATATATTCAATTTGACTATTATATTTAATTTTTATTTCTTGTGAATGTAGGTTTTTCAATTAACATCTAATTCTTTGTTTCACACATACGAAAAAATAGGAAAATGGAGAAAACAAATCTAAAAAGTACATGTGCACTAGGTATTGATGTCCTTATTCCAACAAAAAAGGAATAAGTTAATTCAAATGCATACAAATAAAGTTATGTGGTCCGAAGTACACCTTAGTCTAAATTATAATCAATCTGATTTGGAAAATTAATTAAAAGAAATATGTAACAAATTTGTATTTTAAAAATGTTGTTTAGTAGAAAAAATAATTTATTGAAAATTACATAAAAGGATTCACAATTCATTTTTTAATTTAAAATATATATATATAATTAGAATCTACACACAAAATCTCACAAATCACCACCTTTTGTCCACAAACATAGTTTTTTGTTCGACTATCTAGGCCCACATGCAAAATATTCTTAGTTATTTTCTTGTCATGATTTTATTGTTGTATTTTGATTGCTAGTAGGACTTCAATGCCATGTTTTTAATGAATTTTTTTTCTTAAAAGAATGAAGTTTCCACAGTCCATGTTAGTAATGTAATATGATTTCTAGATTAAAACTGTGTGCCAATTTTTACATCAACATTTCAGATCATACTGCATCAATTTTTACATCAAGATGCATTGCAAAAAGAGTGAGAGAAGTGTCAATATAAGAAATCTATTTTATATATCGAAATCACATTTTTTTGTATAGGCATGCAATTAGATAATTAAAGCACAAGTGATGGTAGGAATTTTGTCCACAAATACATATGTTGTCTACATTAATTCAATTTATTTTGTTTATTGTTCATTTGTTTAGGCCCAAATACATTACGTTCAAAGTTATTTTCTTGTCATTTGTGACTTTAGATTTGAGTAGTCTTTGGGCCGTGTTTTTTTTAAGTGACTCAGCCCAATATTTTCATTATTATTTTTTATATTATTGTGGAATTTCTTACTTTTATTACTTTATTAAATAAAGTTTACTTCAAACAAGTTATAATACTAATATTTTTTTAATTACTTTAAACATGAAAATTTCATTTTTATCATATTGTTAATTAAAAATAAATTAGGTATACAGATTCTTTAGAAATTCTTTACTTCTTTTAACTCTCATCCCCTAATAGACTTGTTATACAATGCCTCTTATAACAATAACTTAGACCTAACATCCATCCAATACTCTAAATACACATATTTCACTGTACTTAAATATTCCTCAACATTAGAAACACGCTTCACGTCTGCGTCTCTACCATCTAGAGGGACCTCACTGTAGGAAGCAAACAGTTAGGCGGTTCAATATCCATCCAGTCGCTTGACAGCAGCGGTCCCAACATTGAATTCTTAATAATTACTGAAAGAGGTCTCATTTTGGAAAGTCTGCCTTTACTTGAGCTTATACCAGCGATAGTAAACTTTCTAGGACTTACAGCTGAACCATCCTTCCAGTATTTAAAAAGTCCCAAATGATTTATTTTAAAAATGATTCACGCAGGTAACTTTGATCACTCTGTTCATGCTCTTTATTGATTTTGCAAAAATCTCGGTCCAAGTTACAATACTTATAGTTCACATAGGATTTAGGAAACAGAGAGGTTGAAGCAATGGACATAATATTTTCTACGATGTCTGTTATTCTGGTAGGAGCGGCGACACTTTTTCTTGTGACAATAATTCTACTTAAACACATTGGAATGATAGGAGCCATCTCCCTCCGGGCCCCAGAGCTATTCCTGTAATTGGTCACCTTCATCTTCTCACAGATAAAACCAGGCCACTTCACCAGATTCTAAATTCACTCTCATTGCTCTATGGACCTATTATGCATCTGAGAATTGTGGACCAGCATAGGAATTCTGACTTTGCTAGTTTTGGTATTTTTGGGATACAAATTCTTGTGTGAATAGTGGAGAATCAGATGTCATAGCACTCGGATAGTGTCGAGACTCATTATTCGATTTATATTAGGACTGAAGGACTGTAAAAATCAGATTATGCCCATAATTCAGAATCAGCGATTTAGTTTTCCAACATGTTCTTTTTCTCTTTCTTAAAAAATATATATTATAGAAGTAATTGATTATAAAGTAGGTTTGTTTATTGTAGAAAGATTCAGAGCACATTGATTATAAAGAGTAAAAAAATTAGATGTATTGGAAATAGACAATCTCTGAACCCCATAAACATGGTATAAATATTTATTCTTCTAAAGATTGCACATGCTTTGAATATCAGAATTAATCTTTATCCTTATGTTAAAAATAATAGATCAGCAAGAAAACAATTTAAAATTACTGATACTAAAGTTAATCATGGTGAGATAAGCAGAAAAAACATTAGAAGAATTAACATACCAACAAGAAACACAGTTATGATAATCACAAACCCTGAGAAACATTATAATCAACATTCATAAAATCACTAAAATGTCTGCTTATATTCCAAATAAGACAATCCTAATCAGTTTCAATATCAATCTTAATGTCATTCCAATTAAAAATCGATTTAACCAAAATTGCAAATCGTCTACCTCAAAAACATCCCTTCCAAACCCTCCTACCCCAGAAAAAACAGAGAATCCCTGTTGTAGGAGAAAAGAGTGAAAACTCAAACTTTCGCAGCCTTGTACCGTGTTTTACCTTGATTGTTGCTGCGTTTCACCTTTTCCTCCCAAAATTTCGGCTTATGATTGTTACTTCATCCTGTTTGCATGACAGATAGTTGAGAAGGATTAATGCAATTCCTCGGATCCATGAAATGGCTGAGAATGCTCCATGCAATCGAATCAGTTTAATAAAGAGAATTTCACCTAGATCCTTTAACTTTCCAAACGAAACAAGGGATATGTTAAAGATGTGCATGAGAAAATATTAATATAAAAGCATTGTTAGAGTGTATCAATGAAGGCGTTGAGAAAGATGAAGGCAGCTTAATACACCTGGGAAATGAGAGCAATGTAACAATGATGTTGCGATTAAAAGAGTCGAGAAAAGGGCCCAGCAGTAGTTTCCTACTGCAGTTCCCATATTAAGGGGAGGTGCCCATCTTAATTGGATTCTGTCCTGAACATTAACTTATCAATTTCTTTATCTAAAATTATAGAAACTTAGCTATGAGATTGATAATTTAATTATGGCAAATACTTTATTCATGCCAGTAAATATACCTGCCGAATTGGAGAAGGCATCAAAGGATATTTTGGCTCTAGTCTTGCGCAAGTCCATCGTTTACTTCGAGGTATAAATACCCTCAATTATAGCAATATAACACTTCAAGGCCCTCCATTAGATCAAGGTATAAATACGCTCAGCCACATAAATGTCCTAAAGGACCTTGAGTTCCTCCATCTACCAATCCAATGCTTAGAAGTGAAGGACATGAAAACCTCTTGATAGAAATTCGTAAGAGAAATATGTTAGCATCTATAAACTCATATGATTAATTATGGCATCTTTGTCCATGAAAATATTTGAATATTACAAATATTATAATTAATTTTTTTGCAAAGTTTTGATTTTATTCTTTTTCTTGTTGCCTTGTCGGTTATGTTAAATGCAGGGTCTGATACATCTTCAGTTATACTAGAGTGGGCATTGTCAATGTTATTGCAACATACCCAAGTAATGAAAAAGGCACAAGAGGAACTTGATTCTAAAGTTGGAACGAAAGAAATTGGTGGAGGAATCAGATATACACCAGTTAACATACCTGCAAGGGGCGTTTGCTGTTGCTATATAAATCTATTGAGGATTGTAGGAGTACCATATTCCTACAGGAACAATGCTGATGGTAAATGCATTATCTTAGTTATTTTCTTGTCATGATTTTTATTGTTGCATTTTGATTGGTAGTGGTGCTCAGTGGTAGGGCATCTTAATAACAAATGAGAGGTCATAAGTTGGAGTCCCAGCTGGTCCAGAGTTCTGATCATCTAGGAAAATCGATTTTAAGATTTAGGTGTAACATGGATAGAATCTGTGTCAATATTCACAAATTACACAAGAAAATCACAAATCTTTCCAGGACAAAAATGAACTATAATTCAGTGATACGGTATCCATCCACCGATATTGGGAATTTGGGATAGAGAATAGATTTCAGTGATTTTGGGTCCCACATGTTGAACACCTTGCCAATTGTTACCACAAGGATCATCTGCACTTTGAGCCCGTCTCGTAAGGGGCAGGAATCCTAGGTTTGTATATAGAGCATTTATGACATACTCTGTAGAAAAAATAGCACAATATAAAGTTAGCCACAAATCAATTTCACCATAATTTGCAGAAATATACAATTTCCTACACACAATCTTTTAAACTAATTTAACAAGTGCTATAAAATTCAATAGGCTGACTAAATCCAAACCTCGCCTGTTACGAACATCAAGAGTTAAAATAGCTTTGCTAAGTTTTATACATTTATAAGAGCAACCTTGCATAGAACAAATATTTGAACAATCATAATACTCACCCTAGCAAGATCAAAAACTTTAATGTACGTCTCCAATAAGCTTGGTGGTGGCTGATGAAACCTACCCCAAACATGGTGTACATTGGAATTGATTACGTGAACAATTATACCAAAATTTAAATCAATATTCATTATAATTTAAGCTAATCTAATGTTGTATTTAGGCCTGGATAAGTAGGGCAGGGGAAGGCTTGTATAGTCTATTTGGTTGTATATTGTTTCCAAGCTTACTATGGTAATTTAGTTTTGGAATTTTCACAAACTAAGTTCACTCATGACACTAATCCATTAAAATTGTCCAAACAATTATGGTGTACTGCAGCCATCTGGCTAGTGCGCAGATAACCTCTCTGTCAATAATAGGCACCAATAGCCAATGTAGATTTTTGTGCTCATTTTGTTATTACCCTAGAACAGAAAGTAAAGAAGACGAAATGTGTCAATGTGTTGTCTGCATTAGAGAAGGAAAGATTCTACCATGAATTTGTTGAACAAGGAGGGAGACAATTCTTGCCCACTTCAACTTCGGCTTCTTCAATCAAGCAGACATTTAGAAAGGCAGTGTCCAAAGTAGGAAAGAGGTTGCCATGAAAAATCATAGACGAGTGCAAATTAGTTACCAATGGATAGAGAAAGAACAATGATAAAAGCTTCAGACCCAGAAACTTGCAGCTGCCATAAAACTGCTCTTGCTTGGTGCAATTATGAATGGTTGTATAGTGAAAACAAAGATTCATGCTATGATAACAAGAACTTGTTAACCACTTAGAGATCTCTAATGACTGAGAAGGTTGCATGATGCAATTGTCCTCTCCCTGCAACCATCTGGGTGTTGTGCTGGTAATGCATGCCACAGCTGGTGCACTGGTAATGCATGCGGAAAGTTTAGAAACTTGTTCAAAAAAATTCTTAGTCCAACATATGCTTGGAGGAGTAATGCATGCAGAAAGTTTAGAAACTTGTTCAATTTTTTTGTTAGTCCAACATATGATAGGAGGAGTATTTTTCCTTTCATTTTTAAAATAGAAATATATAAACTGCCTACCTGACTTATGCGATCCAATAAGAAATTCTATAAGTAAGAAGGAAATTTAATAAATACAACCTGAACATGAAAATGTTTTTGGTTTTACAGTTTTCTATGAAGATTAATATGAATTTGATTGACCGAAAACATAAATCTCCGCCTATATATAGGCAATATTATAGAGTCTTACAAACCCAAGCGTTAACACACAGTTCAAACCCAAAAACTTGTAGCTGCCATAAACTGTTTTTTGCTCAGTCCAATTATGAATGACTGTATAGGTAAATCAGACCTTGAGATCAAGGTATTTGGGAAAAATTTCAATAAATCTTTGAATCTCTAACTTCTGTCTAATTCTACCATAGATTAATTTTCCACATTATTTTAACATTTGAAGGAAAACATGGTCAAGGCTTATTGCATGTTTCTTCCATAAGAAAAGGAGATAAGCAGCACTGGAAACATAAATAATAGTCATCATGATGTCTATGGTCTTCATCTTCTCTCCAATCTTCATTCATTAGATCAAATGGTCATAGTATAAGAAACATTAATAATTCTTTGGAAGTAATGGTAGGAACTACGTTAAAATTATTTATGCAAAATTAATAGTTTCGTTAGGAGTAATGATTGTAGTTATGATGACATTAAAAATTAAAAAAAGATACAATGAAATACAAAGAGCTATCTAGCAATTTGCCTTTGTATAAGTGTTTCTTGAGCAACCAGTATAATTAATGCCTCTATACATAGCTCTAATTTTATACAATGCCTGCACAAACATCACATATTTATCTAGATAGATTTCTGAAATGTTTGTCATCAAGGCATATGTAACGACGGCAATACATTTCTATTGCATAGTAATCATCCAAGAGCCTAAGCATATTTTCTCTATACAAACCTTGGCTTACCTATTGAAGAATTTCGGACTACAGTGATTGCACAAAATGGATTTGTTGAAAAGGTGTTTTAATAACCTTTGCCAGCATTCTCCGTGCCTACGCCAAAATGGATGCATTGTAATAGAATATGGACATCCAATAAAGCATAACGAAAGAAGGATTTTTGTCAGCTATCATTGTTGGAAACGCTTGAGCACTGAGTAGACATGTGTGCAAAATGTAGAAGCACAGACAAGGCAATAAACTGTTTGACGGAATGCCTTAAAAAGAAATGTGGTTTCATGGAATGCCATGGTTGCAGGATATGCACACAATGGATTTTTTTAAAGCATTTACACAACAGGTCGTGGTTTTCACCATTATATAGAATTTTGTTAATTTCCTCTACCACTTCTTTAACTAGTGTTGCCTCAACAAAATGCTCTAGTTTTACACCAGTGATATCAAACTATAAATTTAGAAAGGCACTGCCCAAAGTAGGAAAGGGATTACCAAGAAAAATCATTGATACGTAGTTACTAGTGGATGGAGAAAGAACAAGGATAAAAGCTTCAAATCCCGAAACTTGTAGTTTCCATAGAATTGCTCTTGCTTGGTGCAATTATGAATGACTGTATAACGAAAAAAGGCATTCATTCTATGATAACAAGAACCTGTTAACCGCATGCAGAGAGCTCATGTGATTGAGAAGGTTGTATGATGCAACTGGCCTCTGTGTGCAGCCATCTGTCTGGTGCGCTGGTAATGCATATCACAGACGGTGTGGTGCTGGTAATACATGCAGAAAGATTTAGAAATTTGTTTTAATTTTTGCATAGTCCAATCCAAGACCTTGCATGCAGAAAGTTTAGAAATTTGTATAAATTTTAGCTCTATCAGCTTTAAAAAGCTCTAATGCTGTAATTAGTGACTTAATTTTGGATGAGAAAACTATCACATTTGTAAAGTGATGAATTCAATAAGCAAAATTTACCATGAAAGCTTATATATAAGAACCCTAGAGCTTACCAGTCATTGTGTTGGGAAATTAATTTCTCCCACCTAATGAATCTTCTAGTGATTTATATCAGTCAAGCTATTCTGGAGACTTCCAGTGCCTACCAATAAAAAACAGGTGAAAACATTAAATGCTGTATGTGCATCCATTTTTCTGGAAACTTCATGAGGTCTATCATTAACTCTAAACTATAATCTGGAAACTCCTGTCTCCTCTATAAAAAGAGGATCAATGTAAAGCTTTCGGTAATCAATAGAAGTGTTTGGTGCTGCAGCAATTTGAATATGTTTATGTGTTGAACCTTGTGTCTGTTTAATTGTTTTTTCATCATGATATCAGAGCAGAGAGATCCCGGGAGCTGTCACAATGAAGGAGTATGTTGGAAGATTGACGCCACAGAATGGAGGTTGATTGTTGCTAAGGAGTGAAGTCAGCGTTTCAAAAAGAGAACTTGCTGCAGTCAAAGGAAAAGTCGCCACAATTGGAAAAAGATCATTGATCAAACCACAAGGAGAATTAAAGGCTGAAGATCACAGTTAATCAAGTAAGCTGCAGTTACAATTATTTATCATTGCCCAATGTGCAGTTTGTATTGCAGATTGTTTTTGGTTTTTAAAGAAATCGCAGATTTTGGAAGAAGTTGCTTCCCATTATGAATCACCAGCCAGTTGGAGATCTTGAAGCTGCCTGAGAAGAATACAGCCACAGCTGTAAGAAGAGTCGTATGTTTTCATTGTTATTTATGCAAGATAAAACTATTGTTTGGAGCAGAATGATTATTATTTGTTTTATTACTCACTGCTAAGGATTTGAAGTTGTGGTTTGAAAGATTGTTTAAAAGTGGAAGGACTGCAGGAAGAAATTAGAAGTGGCAGATCTGAAGGTAATACCTAGCCAAACAAGGAGGAGGTTTGAGACTACAGTCCATGTCAAGCCCTCTGAAATAAAGGTTTCAAAAGCTGCTAGTCAAAAGGTGTGAAGCTGAAGCCATTGAGATGTGCTGTCAGTCATCAAAGATCATAAGGTAAATTGTTTTGTTTAAAGAATTAACAAAACTGAGATTATTGTTTTGAAGCTGCAGTGTGAAGCTGAAGCCATTGAGATGTGCTGTCAGTCATCAAAGATCATAAAGGTAAATTGTTTAAAGAATTAACAAAACTGAGATTATTGTTTTGAAGCTGCAGTGTTTTATTTTTGATGTTGTTGTTAAGGAGGAGAAATTGAAGAAAAGAGTAAGCACATGAAGTTGTCAAACAAAAACAGTGTAATCAAGTGAGTTTTAATAATTTGTGTCAATGGGTAAAGTTGGTAATAAGGTTAAGAAAGAGAGAGACATTTTGGAGGAAGAATTGTTAAATGTTAAGAAACAAAATTCTGAATTGTTAAAAGATTTAGATAAAATTTCAATCGAAAACAGTGAACAACTGATAAAATATGATGATCTTAATATTGAATTAGATAAAGTTAAAAGAAAGAATGAGGTGTTAGAAGAAAAGCTAATGTTGTTTGATGAGCTTTTAAAAGACTCATGGAAAGTTGAGAAGAAGAATAAAGAGCTAGAAGAAAAACTAAATGTGTTTGATGAGGTTAAGAAGAAAAATTAAAAATTAAAAGAAAAGATTAAAAGATTAGAAGAGCAAAATAGTTTGCAAAATGAAGAAATATCAAAATTGAAAAAAAAGAATGAATGTTTAAAAAAAAAACCACCAGTTTGTGATGCTTCATGTAATACAGAAGACTTCAATAGTTCAGCTAATAGATCAAATGATTTGTGTAATATAGCTAAAGTTTGAAATGAGGAATGCAAAGATGAAGATAAAAGTGTGTTTGAATCTACAAATCTTAACAGTTGTAATGAAAATAATGTTCCTTTGAAAATAATGAAAAGAATGGTCCGATACAAAGAGCAAGGATTAAGAAAACATGAGCAAGGGATTAAAGAGCCTATTGAGCCAATTATGAGGCCCAAATATGAAGGCCTGGGGTATGTCACAGGTAGAGGAAATAATGATACAAGGGTTCCAAGCTCAAGCAAATTCATTCAAGAAATGAAGTGTATGCAATGTTCACATTGTCATATAATAGGTCATACAAAGGAAAAATGTTAGAATTTACATCCTTGCAGTATATGTGGATTAAAGAATCATTGTGAGAAAATGTGTTTGAACAAAGATTGGAAAAAGGAATCAATGATAGGTTACATGAAATGGGATTGTGGATGGGCCTATGGACCAAGTTGGAAAAAGATCATAGATATGATCAAAAGATTGTTCAAGTATAAGAATTTATATGTCATCAAAAAACAGAAAACAAGCAAAGGTTGATCATTGTGTTGTAACACATTATGCAAACAATGAGTGCACTTTTGGATTGAATTTTTAAAGATTTAAAGATCAATCATTTGAAGAAAATGTTTGAGAAAAGATGTGAAGATTTTGAAGATAGTTTGAACATTTGAGAAAAGTGAGATAATTTGAAGGAAATTATTGCCTTGAAAGACCATGGAATTTGGAAGATTATAGTTAATAATTTTTTAAAAAGGGTGCATCTAAGACTCAAGTGAAGGTGAAGGTGCATTGTCAAAAGGATAGCAAAGTGCAGTACCATAAGGGAGAGTACTTCCAAAAAGGAAGAAATTGGATCAGTGAGCATGCAAGGAATTTGCACAAGAAGAATTTTCAAGGATCGAATTTCAATATTTGATGATCGTCATATAGTGACTAACTAAATGTAAATGGGTACCTAACAAGGCTTTAGGCCGAGACCCATGTTTTTAGATTATGCAAGAAAATGATTTAGTGAGTCTGTAGACTTGAAAGACAAACTTGCAAATTATGAGTGGTTGAAATTAAGGGGGAGTGTTGGGAAATTAATTTCTCCCACCTAATGAATATTCTAGTGATTTCTATCAGTCAAGCTATTTTGGAGACTTCCAGTGGGCCTACCAACAAGAAACAAGTGAAAACATTAAATGTTGTATGTGCATCTATTTTTCTGGAAACTTCATGAGGCCTATCATGAACTCTAAACTATAATCTGGAAACTTTTGTCTCCTCTATAAAAAGAGGATCAATGTAAAGCTTTCGGTAATCAATAGAAGTGTTTGGTATTGCAACAATTTGAATATGTTTATGTGTTGAACCTGTGTGTTTGTTTAATTATTTTTTCATCACATTGCATACTCAGGAGCTGCATAACCATATGTAACCATCACATGAGTGAAAACATGAATCTGATCTCCTTCAAGACCATCTTTTGCAAGTCCAAAATCAGAAAGCTTGGTTGTATAATCCTTATAAAAAACAAAGTGGGCATCTAGATAGCTATGAGAAAGGATCATAAGGTGTCAAACATGCTACTAAATAGGACATGGTGGGATGGCTCTCTACCACGTGAGTACCCTAATCCTCGACTTCTCTGGCCCATCTCAAACATTAGAATTGCTTTTAATTTTTTCTTCTGCTTGATTTTGATTCCCCGCAAGATTATTTCCTTCAAATCTCTAAACAGAATAAGCCAAAAATGTCCAGAAAAATATGATCCGTCAATCAACAAAAATTAGGATTGAAAAATCACAGCGCTTCAAACCATAACAAATGCCTTGTATTTCTTTAGAGACATAATTTCCAAGACAAATCTAATTGCAAATAGCCAAGTGAAAACATTATTCTTCGTCTATATAGACAAGGACTAATAAATATCATGTTCATAGGATTGGAGACACAAATAATCGATCAACTTCAACTTAATGCATGATTATGACAAGACACTTGTAGAAAAGTATTGAATTTATGATTATAAACCTGTTTCCACTCTAATAGAGAAAGGTTTGTAGTTCTCTTGATTCTAGGATTCACCTCAAGTAGATGAAAATCTATATAGATAGTTTGTTGGGTCTCATTTATGTGACTTATACTAGACCATACTTATTCTTTGTTGTCAACTATCTTTTAAGATTTATGTAGGCACTGAAGAAATATCATTCAATTGCAGTTAAGAATTTTTGGAGATATGTCCAAGGTGCACTTGATAATGAATTCTAATATAAGAAGAACCCTCAGTTCTTCTTACAAGGTTATATCGACTTGAACTATGCTAGATCTATTGATGACGACAAATTAACTGTAAGAAGAAAGTATTGTTTATCTCTCATCCATCATGGTTGAATATCATGTCACATAAGGATCTATCTATGAAGTGATTTGGTTATGTAGCATTCTAGTTGACATGGACATTCCTAAATAAAATCCACCTATTCTTTATTGTGACAATCATGGCATGTTGAAGTTTGTGAAGAATCTTATTTTTCATGAAGTAATAAAGAATATTGAGATCAAATGTCATTACATTCAATAATAGCTCTTAAACAACCACATCCAGATCCACTATTGTCCAACAAATTACCACATAGATAGTACGCTCACCAAGCCTCTTAGCAAGGTAAAATTTGAGTTGTTTCGAGTGTACATTTATAAGAATAAATTAATAATGGGGGCATTTCATAATAAGTTATGGATTACATTGTTATTTTTACATATCTCTTAGTAGACAATTATACATGCATGTGTAAAGTTATATTGATTCAATTATATCAACTATAAATCTCATGTATAAAGGTGTTTCCATTATTTTGAATAAATTATCAAGTTTTATGCTCTTTAGTAGTTGCACTAAAATGTATAATGGTTATAATATTGTTTTAGTGTAAATAATATTGACAAGCTCTAGCAAGAATTATTTGAAAATTACTCTAATTGTTGATATAAATTAGTAGTATGGTGAAAGAGAAGAAAACAAAATGCATACACCTAAATATGAAGTTGTGAGAGATGATTAAAAAAATGATAGTGATTAAATACTGTGACACCCAATCGTCATATCTAATAACTATATAGTTTTTTTTTGCTAGAACTATATAGTAACTTTTTTGTCTCCTCATGAATGTAGTGTAGAAAATTATACTCCCTTGAAGGTGATAGTATAATTTCATGCTTAGTTTGGACCTACTTTAGTGACCTTTGCATTTATACATTTTCAACACCTCCTAACTAGGCCCTAATGTCCTAAATTATGCATTTTGAGGCCTATTTTATCGTTTTTTAACTGAAACCTCAAATTAGGTGGGTTCCACCTTTTGAGAGATGGAACCTAGGGGTTTAGGACCTATTCCTATTTCCCTTAGTTTCACTCAAGGAAACCCTAGAGATCTCAATCTAGGAATGGAAATGAGGGAAAGAGATATGCTAGAAGAGTGTCCTAGGATGTGATTAAAGACTAAAGAGGGGTTCACCACCAATCTAAGGCTCGGAAAGACTAAAAATGTAAAGGATGTGCAAAACCTAACTATATGACCTAAATTATGAAATTGAAAAGCAGAATAATAAATTGAGAAAGTATAGAGGTGCACCTGGAAACTGAAGAGACTTGAATGAAGTCCTAGAATCCTAAAAATGTTGACTTTAATGCACACTACGACTCACACGCCAAGCTGGATGATTTAGTCTCGGATTAGGGTTTTTGACAAATTGGAATCTAGAACAACTAAATTAGGATCTTCTAGAAATGTTTGAATTTAGGTGTACTGCGACTCATATGCCACAAGTGTCGATTGAGTCCATTATTATGGTTTCTCTAAGACTCTGATATCCTCTGATGACTTCCTGTAGCTTCCCTCCTGCTAAATCTCCAGGTCTGGATCACTGAAATGCAATCTATAGGTGACTTTCTATGATCTTGCAAGTAAGATGACAACTTTGAAAAATTTGCAACTTGACAACTTTTCTCCAATATTTCTCTTTAATGGATCTTCAACCTAGATTTGAAAATCACACATCAAAGAGAGGGGAAAATGTTGTTTTGTTAGTGGATAGGGGTTTTCCTTGGTCAAACCCTATTTTGGTAATCAAACCTTGAAATGAAATCAAATGAAATGGAGGAATGATGAATGAACAAATATGCAATGTTGCAACTCACCAAACCTTTGAACAAAAGGCTACAAACATGTATGAAATGGCTACAATGAATGTAGATCTTGATTCTTGCTTGAATGTTGTAGATCTTGACTTGAATGCTTACTTGAATCATAAAACCCTACATCACAAATGTTAGTTCAAAAACCAACATGATGCATGATGACTTTGACATGATGCTTGAATCTTGAATAATGCTCCAAAATGCTTGATAATCACTCCCGAATGCTCTTGTAAACTCTTTTGTAACTGCTCGTGATCAAAAAATTTCTATAAGAATGCTTCACCAACTTGCTAGGTTGTTAGATTACTTGTTAGGAGAAAAATATGTGAAATAACCTTGTATTTATACTTGTTTGTGCTAAATTTCCCGAAATTACAACACTACAAGCCGACATTAGAGGAGAATAAAATCCTACCAAAAATTTGAATTTAAATTAGGTCTAAGCTAAGTGGGACTAAGCTTAGACCAGCTTAGACCATTAGGCTAATCTTGAGACACATTTTTTAAGAAATGCTTAGTTTAATGTGAAATTTAGATGTAGGCCATGAAACCTAGGTGGTACCCATACGCCCAAGGTGGCGTATGAGCCCCAGATCACTAAATCTTAGCCATACAATCCAAAAACATTAATTTGTGATTGGTCACTTGATAGATGTCGGGATTATCCTCAAAAAGATGCATTAATTAAGGCGTGTGGATGCAAAATAAGGCCAAATAAGGCATAAAGAAGCCCAATTTTAGCAGGGAGGGCCCAAACAAGTGTGAAAATATATCAAGGGATACATTTTCCTACACTACACTAACAAAATTTCAAGCATTGAACAAATGCAACCAATTAATGTGTTGCCCCTAATACCTTGTGTATTACAAAATAGGGCTATGAGCCATATGCCCATGGGTGTATGGGTCCCCCTATATGGTTGGGGACCAATTTTTAATGTGTTTGTGTTGACATTTTAATGTTCAAATTTCAAATTTCAAATGTTGAATTTTGGGATCTAATTGTTAGGAAATTAGAGAAATGCCTATAAATACCTAATCTTTTCACCATTTCAAAGAGAACGCATGAAGAATCAATAAGAGAAGAATAGAGAAGCAAGAGACCATTATGCCATAATTGATTTTTTAGGTTTTCAAGCCTATTTGCAAATCTTGATCAATCCTTATATGTCATGATTGAAGATTGGTACCAATAGAAGAGCATGATGGATTCTAGATTTGGGAGATGCATGTGGTCATTTCCCTCAACCTAATGACTTGTTTCCTAGTGTTCTCATCTTCAATCTTCATCCTATTTGTAGGGCCTATATCAAGGTATCATTTCATTTCAGATTTACTAAGGGTGTTTGACTTCTTCTAAGGTAGATCTTATCATTTTCATATAGGAATCTCTCTCTAATACACTTGAGTAGGGTTTCTTTGCATTTTAACTCATAAAAACCTTAGACACACTTAAGTTTAGAGCGCACACACTGTTATCAATTATTTTAATAGCTATTGTGGAGGTAGAAATACCAAAACAATGGATTGACTGAGGCAAGATCCTATATAACCACCTCCCACCATCTCTTTTGTAGATTTATTATAGGTCCAGATCCAACAACAAAAGTTTGTAGGGTAGGAAATAGAGAGAAAATAGAGACCTACGCAATCAAGTTTTGAAGTTTAGATAATGCTTAGAAGGACCCATATGCCCTTGGGCGACTCAGTCCTCTTGTGCTTTCCAGATCTAATTTTTTATGATAGGTACACATCATTATACACCTCCCAAATTTGCTTGCAAATTATTATTTTCATATGTGTATTTCGTAATATTGCATATTTTATAGTAGGTTATATAGTCTAATAAGGTTAATCAATTCCTATCAATTCTAAATCAATTCCAAATCATTTCCAATCTATTTCTAAGACTCAAAAGGATCACATCTAGGTTTGATTACTCACTTTCATGGCCAAAATTCAATCTAAATACCTTGTTGATTTGCATCCCAATGTACCTTTGAAAAAGGAGGTAATTGACCCAAGGTCTTATGCACTAAACTTAGGGCTTCATTTTTCATTTATTACATTTTGGTGAACCTAATGTGAAAAAGGTTTGGTGTTGCCTATGAGATAATCATCAGGGAAGACACGTTGTGGTCATGTTGTCATCCACCACCTATTATATGCAATTGATGTGCCTACATCATCCAAGTCACATTCTAGGGGCATGTCTCACTCCTCATCCTTTGAGTCACTAAAGGTGACTTCCATGAGTGTGAGCTAAAAAATGTCCCCTAGTCTAGCAGCATTATGTGCAGATCTTAGGAATGCAGGGTGTGGGCTTGGTGCTATTTGTATATGACCAAACTGCCTCATCATGTGATAATAATAAAAGGGCATGATAATATAGTCATGTAGTCCAACCAATAGTCTATCCCACTACATCTTGGATAATTTTTGTGTAAGACCTAGCCATTTCTATAGAGTCTTGCATGGTCTCCACATTATGTCATCATCCTCCAAATGAATGAATTTGACTCTCCAGTGCAACAAATATCCTCACTACTAAGACCATATAAGTGTATAAAAAAATCTCATAGATAATTGAATGTTGTCATCATGGGAAATCTAGTTGGTCTAGTGCATGTAACATGCTCAAATTCCCATACCTGAAGAAGGTTACAATGAAGAATTCTCTGAGACTCTTGATATACAAAGTGACCAATACCATAATATAGATGTGCAAGCATACTCCATCCCCAAGAATAAATTGCTTGGTGCTCCTCCATTACGTGTATAGCATGGAAAATGCCCCCATCAAAGTGTGTGCCTTGTCCATCAGGTGCTAGGGCTAAGGAGAAAATGATGCACATGATCTGATGAACCAAAGGAACATCAACAGAGAGAAGCCACTTGAGCTCAATGTGAGCTCCAGAGTTAGAGGGTGATATGTGGCCACTGGTGCAATGCTAAATATCAATCCTCATCTATCGAGGTGTATGGAACTCATAAAAATGAATGGTTTTTCCTTGTAGAGGTAATTTGAATATGTGGTGAGCATCCTCTAGTGTCACTATCATCTCCCCTATTGGGAGATGAAATATGGAAGTATCTACATTCCACCACTCAACTAGTGCCATAATCATAGCATTATGATACCTCATGGGTGGCATGAGGTATATCCAATACAATCTAGTGGAGTGAATAATTTTCTCCTCCACCTAAGTAAGTCATGTGAATTGCTCTCAAAGAAGGGAAAATAATCATCCTCCCAAACTCTATTGGGCATGTGGTAGGACCTACAAGAAGCAAAGGAAATCATTAGTCATATAGAAAATCAGTAACTAAACAATTAAAAGAAAAATTGGCTCAGGACATAAGCACCATTCTAGGATAGGGGTGCCATTTTGGGATAACCCAAAATGGACATAGTCACCTAGATTGGATAGAGATAGCATGGATTTTGAAAAAGCTTCAAAATAGTGCAAAATACCAAAGAAAATCACTAGGAAAAGGTATAGATAACTCATTGTTTGTGTGACCGCACCTTTCATGACCTCTGCTCGTAGGACCTCAAGTCTCGAGAGTTGATGTGGTCGTTAGCGTGGCATATTCACTCCTCTACAAAAAGGTATATCTCTCAAAATATTCAAATAGTAAATGTGAAAATGATGGTCAAAAAGATGATTTTGCACCAACATATACTAACATTTACTAATAGAAAATTATATTCAAATCACCATAGTGGGGGCCAGTGAACTTTGATTTCAATGTCATTTGTTTTGTTAGATTCATATTTCAATCCTAAATCATATTCAATTTTTGTCGATAGTTGGTGTTGTGATTTCATGACAGTATCGTAAACATTTCCATCAAATAAGCCTAGTAAATTAGTTTGGTTAGATTGCTACCCTGATTCCACTTCCATAAAGCAAGTGGAATTAGGGGGGGCATACATCTACTCTTGAATTTAGTTCTATGTAGAAGTTAAAAAGTTTGTGTGAAAGTATAAGATGTTTTGAACAACTAACAGATTGGTTAAATTGTAAGATGTGATTCCTAACATTGTGGTTTTGCAAATGACTACATTGGGGCCTTCATTATATCGTTCATAGATGAATCATAAATATCCATATGAGTATCGTTTTATGTAGCATGATTTATGTTTAGTACTTTAGCTTGCATATGTACATAGTGTCATATGACCACTAAATGTAGTGTAGAAAATTGTACTCCCTTAAAGGTGATAGTACAATTTCATGCTTATTTTGGACCTATTTTAGTGACCTTTGCATTTATGCATTTTCAACACCTCCTAACTAGAGCCTAATCTCCTAAATAATGCATTTTGAATCCTATTTTATCATTTTCTGGCAAAATTGCAAGCATTGAACAAATGCAACCAATTAATGCTTGGCCCCTGATACCTTGTGTCCTATGAAATAGGGCTAGGACACATGCTCATGGGCATATGGGTCTCCCTATATGGCTGGGGACCAATTTTTAATGCATTGATGCTGACATTTTAACATTCAAATTTTAAATTTCAAATGTTGGCTTTTGGGATATAATTTTCAGAAAATTAGAGAAATACTTATAAATACCTAGTTTTTTCACCATTTCTAAATGGAGAACTCATGAAGAAGCAATAAAAGAAGAAAATATAAGCAAGAGATCATTCCACCATATTTGAATTTGCAAGTTTTCAAGCCTATTTGTAGAGTTTGATCAAGCCTTATATCATGATTGAATATTGGTGCCAAAAGAAGAGCATGATGGATTCTAGGTTTTGGAGATGCATTTGGCCATTTCCCCCAATCTAATGACTTGTTTTCTAGTGTTCTCATCTTCAAGCTTCATCATATTTGTAGCCTAAAGCACAATATCATTTCATTTCAGATTTACTAAGGGTGTTTGACTTCTCCCAAGGTAGATCTTGTCATTTTCATATTGGAGTCTCTTTCTAATACACTCAAGTAGGGTTTCTTTGTCTTTTAGCTCATAACAACCTTAGACACACCTAAGGTTAGGGAACACACTGTTATCAATCATTTTATTGGATATTGTAGAGGTAGAAATACCAAAACAAGGGCTTGACTAGGGCAAGCTCCTATATAGCCACCCCTCACCATCTCTTTTGTAGATTTATTATAGGTCTAGATCCAAAGATAAAATTTTGCTAGGCAAGAAACATAGAGCGGATAAAGAGTTGCACGATCAAGTTTTGAAGTTTAGGCAAGGATTACAAGGACCCTATGCCCCTAGGTGACTTAGTCCTCCTGTGCTTGCTAGATCCAACTTTTTATGATAGGTACACATCATTTTGCACCTCCCAAATCTACCTACAAATTATTGTTTATGTCTGTGCATTTCTAGAATATTACATTTTTCATATTAGGTCATATAGTCTAATTAGATTAATCAATTCTAGTCAATTCCAAATCATTTCCAATCCATTTCTAAGGCTCAAAGGATAAGATCTAGGTCTAATTGACTCACCTTCATGGTTGAAAGTTAATCTAAATACCTTGTTGATTTGCATCCTAACACACCTTTGAAAAAAGAGGTAATTGACCCTAGGTTTTATGCACGAAAAGTTAGGGTTCCCTTTTTCATATGTTACAATGAATTATATGTTGTGTAAATTTTCTCTAAATTCTTAACTATGATTATTTGAAGAGAATTTACACCTCTTACTACTTAATGATATGTATAGTAGGATAGGGTATGAGGACCTATTTATTGTGTAAAATGTACTTTTGAACAAATATTAGTCATGGGTTCCTTGTAACTAATGTATAAATTTACCAAGAAAAATAATAATATCAAAACACTAAAACAAAATAAATAAATAAATAAAAGTAGATATCCACAACGAGTTCATGTGGTAGAATTTATCTATAATGCATCCTTAACCAACTCACAATTCTACTTACTCATGTTATATCTAAACTAAAGTATGTGGACAATACACACTTACAATCTGAGAGTTCTTAATCCATAAACTCTTATCCATAACAATGAAATGACAACCATGATAAATTAATGTTATAACTTAACTATATTTTTTCATAATAATAATACTTGAAACAAAATAAAATAGTATAGATATCTTATATGTGAAACTATTGAGAAATATAGTCTTGACTTATTTTATTTACATCCAAATCTTCAAAATTTAATGAACACCATGTGGTATAAAATTTGTATTTTTACTGAATGCTAATTACATAATTTCATCGTTCAATCACATAATAAGTGGATAAATGACAAACAATTTGTGCAATTTAGCTCAAATGAAAATAAAGACTAACACAAACACATAAATCACAAAAATATTACAACTTAAATTTAAGTTCCCTATTAAACTAAATTTCCTTGTTTTAACTTGTTTATTGGACAATAAATTTATATCAATTAACAGATTATCAATGTGCAAAAACAATCAAATATTTCATATCCTAAAAATTACTTTATGTTGTTAGGCTTATTTTTAGTGTTATAAGAAAATTACTATTATTTTTGTTGAAAAATGAACCACACTTGGATCAAAGATGTGTTGGTCCCTAAGAGGGCTAGTAGATCAATGGTACAACATACCCATAAGAAATGGGAGTTCCTGGGTTTGACTCCTACTTAGATCATGAAATGTTTAACATGATATTGGAGCCCAAAATAAGAGAGTAAGGCCTAGATACGATGTTGGAGTAGATACAATGTGGCTTAAGGAAGATATTTTAAAATGAGACACACCTAAACCAAAGATGGATGGAACACAAAGATGATCAACAAATTAGTGTTAGAGAATCCTAATAACAAATGTGAGGTCCCGAGCTTGAGTCCTAGTTGATCCATGGAAAGTTTAAAATTTTTGCTATTGATTTCTTATTTTTGTACTATTGATTTCTTATTTTTGTACTATTGATATTTATTTTTGTATTTTGATTGCCCGTGGGGCTTCAATGTCGCATTTGTAATCTTACTTTTTCTCTTTTTCAAAACCTCATCTTTCTTCAATATTAAAAAGTCAATTTTATATATCACGATTATATATTTTTGTACAATAATGCAATTAAATCATTAAAACCCAAGAGATGGTAAGCCTTTTGTTCACAAACATTGTTTTTGCCTACATTCATTCATGTTATTTTATCTTTTGTTGAAGTTTTTAGGCCCACATGCATTATATTCTTAGTTATTTGCTTGTCATGTTTTTTGTTGTTGTATTTTGATTGCTAGTGGGGCTTCAATGCCATGCTTGTAATGTGATTTTTTTTCTTTTTCAATCAATATAACAATCATATTTTTTTGTACAATAATACAATTATATCATTATAACACAAGTGACAGTAGGAATTTTGTCCACAAATTTAGATGTTATCTATATTCATTCATTTTATTTATTCTTCAATTCTTTAGGCCCACATACATTATGTTAATAGTTATTTTCTTGTCATTTGTGACTTTAGATTTGATTAGTTTTTGGGTGGTGTTTTATTTTGAAGTGACTCAACCTAATATTTGCATTATTGTGGATTTTCATACTTTAATTAAGTTATTAAATGAAGCTTATAATAATAGTAATTTTTTTAATCTATAGAAAATAAAAAAGCATTTAGAATCCTTTTTATCAGTTTGCAATTATGTTTACAGTTATTTGATCTAAAGAAAATAAAGAAGCACTCATTTTCTATCATCCTTAGGATTTTTTTTTATCCGTTTGCAATTATGTTTATAGTTACTTGTAAGTTTGCAATTATGTTTACTTCTTTTTCAACTCTCATTGCCTAATAGACTTGTTATACAATGCCTCTTATAACAATGACTTACATCATGTCCCCATGGGGCTGCTGCTTAAATTTAAGCAGTGGGAGTGTTTCCATACATAAATTTTATTATTGGAAAAAAATAATTTGGAATCTTTTCCTATTTTAATGGAGCCGCATATTGTTAAAAATCCACGTGACACATAATTATTTCCCTCCTTTTTAAGATTTGCCCTTTTTTTTTCTAATTTTTTATTTTTACAAATTATTATTAATACTGTTAATACAAATTTAAGTTGGCTGTTAAAAGCAATAAAAAGAAAAATTAAGCATTCATGAGTCATCAGCGTTATAAATAACTCTTAAATAAGTTGAATAATGACTACTAACCAAAATAAACTAAACAGTCGCATGAACACATGAGATTAGACCTAGCATCTATCCGATACTCTAAAGACACATATTTCACTGTACTTAGATATTCCTTTTTAACATTAGAAATAATAGGAGGCATCTCCGTCCAGGCCCGGAGCTATTCCTGTAATTGGCCATCTTCATCTTCTCATAGATAAAAGCAAAGCCAATTCACCAGATTCTAAATGGGCCTATTATGGACCTGGAATTTTGCTCTGTTCTAGTGGTAAGTTCTTCAGATTTAGCCAAAGAATGTTTTACGGTAAATGATCAGTCTTTGGCTTCTCGCCCTCGTTTTGCACATGCACATCATTTGGGCTACAATTATTCTATGCTGGGTTGGGCTGCTTATGGCCCCTACTGACGAAATGCTAAAAAAATCTGTGTGCTTGCGCTTCTGTCTTTCAAAAGAATCCAATCATCTATACCCAAGAGAATGAAAGAGATTTGTAAGGCCGTAAATTCTTTGTTTCAACATTCACAATTCCAGAGTATTTTGAACATGAGAAATGTTTTGTCCCAATTGACTTTTAAAATCCTGATGGCTATGATCATAGATGACAGGTATTTTGGAGAGGAATCAGGTATTTCGGTAGATTTGGTTACCCATCTGATTAAAGAGTCATTTATGCTAAAAAATGTAATTTGTATTGGGGATTATATTCCCTTGTTGAAGTAGCTTGATTTGCAGGGTTACGAGAAGGCTATGAAGAAGGTACAAGGGAAATTAGACTTGCATATGCAGAGAATTGTGGACAGGCATAGGAAGCAATTAAACGAGGAGAGAGTGATGGAAGACTTTGTTGATTTGTTGATCTCGCAGGCAGAGGAGAATGGTGAAGCGATTCCTGATAAAGATGCATTTATTAAGGCAACTGCTCTTGTAAGTTGTTTCCGACTTTGCTAGTTTAGGTATTTTTGGCTTATAAATTCTTGTGTGAATAGCGGAGAATCAGATGCCATACCACTCGGATAGTGTCGAGACTAAAGGACTCTAAGAATTAGATTATGCCCATAAATTCAGAATCAGCGATTTAGTTTCTCAACATGGTCTTTTTCTCTCTTAAAAAGTATATATTATAAAAATAGTTGATTATAAAGTAGGTTATTTTTTTTTGTGTTAGAAAGATTCAGAGCACATTGATTATAAATAATAATAAAAAAATCAGATGTATTGGAAATAGATAATTAAAAAGAAAAAAAATCAGATGTATTGGAAATAGACAATTAAAAAGAGAGCAGATTTATTCTCTTAAAGATTGCACATGTTTTGAATATCAGACATAATCTTTATCTTTATGTTAAAAAATAATAGACGTTTAAAATTAGTGATACTAAAATTAATAATAGTGAGATAAACAGAAAAAAAAACACTAAAAGAATTAACACACCAACAAGAAACACAGGTGTAAGAATCACAAACCCTGAGAAACATTGTAATCAACATTCATAAAATCACTAAAATGTCTACTCATATTTCAGATAAAACAGTCCTGATCAATTTCAATATCAACCTTAATATCATTCGAATTAAAAATCAATTTAATCAAGATTATAAATCGTCCAAGTCAAAAACATCCCTTCCAAACCCTCCCACACCACAAAAAAACAGAGAATCCCTGTTGTAGGAGAAAAGAGTGAAAGCTCAGACTTTGGCAGCTAATGCAGGCAAACTCGTACCTTTGTTTTACCTTGATTATTGCCGTGTTTCACCTTTTTATGCCAAAATTTTGGCTTATGATTGTTAATTCTTGCTGTTTGCATGACAGATGGTTGAGGAGGATTAATGCAAGGTTCCCTGAAATGGCTGAGAATGCTCCCAGCAATCGAATCAGTTTAATAAAGAGTATTTTACCTAGATCCTCTAACTTTACAAACGAAACAAGAGATATGTTAAAAAAATGTGCATGAGAAAATAGGATGTCAGCCAAACATGATTAGGGTCTTCAAAAATTAATATAAAAGCATTTTTAGGCTGTGTCGTTTAATAAAGAGTATTTTACCTAGATCCTTTACAAACGAAACAAGAGATATGTTAAAAAATGTGCATGAGAAAATAGGATGTCAGCCAAACATGATTAGAGTCTTCAAAAATTAATATAAAAGCATTGTTAGGCTGTGTTGTTTAATAAAGAGTATTTTACCTAGATCCTCTAACTTTACAAATGAAACAAGAGATATGTTACAAAAATGTGCATGAGAAAATAGGATGTCAGCCAAACATGATTAGGTTCTTCAAAAATTAATATAAAAGCATTGTTAGACTGTGTCGATGAAGGCGTTGATAAAGATGAAGGCAGCTTAATACACCTGGGAAATGAGAGCAATGAAGAGGTGGGTAATGATGATGATGCGATAAAAAGAGTTGAGAAAAGGGCTCAGCAGTAGTTCCCATAAGGGGAGGTGCCCGTCTTAATTGGATTCTGCCCTGATCATTAACTTATCAATTTCTTTATCTAAAATTTTAAAAACTTAGCTATGAGATTGATAATTTAAATATGACAAATACTTTATTCATACCAGTAAATATACCTGTTGAATTGGAGAAGGCATGAAAGGATAATTTGGCTCTAGTCTTGCACAAGTCCAGCCTTTAGGTCGAGGTATATATACCCTCAATTACAGCAATCTAACACTTCAAGGCACTCCATTAGATTTAGGTATAAATACCCTCACCCTTATAAATGTCCTAAAGGGCCTTGAGTTCCTCCATCTATCAATCCAATGCTTAGAAGTGAAGGACATGAGAACCTCTTGATAGCAATTCGTAAGGGAAATATATTAGCATCTATAAACTATTAAACTCGTATCATTGATTATGACATCTTTGTCCATGAAAATATTTGAATATTATAAATATTATAAGTAACTAACTTTTTGCAAAGTTTTAATTTTATCATTTTTCTGGTTGCCTTGTAGATTATGTTAAATGCAGGGTCTGATGCATCTTCAGTTACACTAGAGTGGGCATTGTCCATGTTATTGCAACATACCCAAGTAATGAAAAAGGCACAAGAGGAACTTGATTCTAAAGTTGGACGAAAGAGATTGGTGGAGGAATCAGATATACACCAGTTAACATACCTGCAAGGGGCGTTTGCTGTTGCTATATAAATCTATTGAGGCTTGTAGGAGGTTACCATATTCCTACAGGAACAATGCTGATGGTAAATGCATTATCTTAGTTATTTTCTTGTCAATGATTTTTATTGTTGCATTTTGATTGTTAGTGGTGCTTAGTGGTAGGGCATCTTAATAAAGAATGAGAGGTCATAAGTTGAAGTCCCAGCTGGTCCATGGAATGTTTAAAATATCATTTCTTTTTTTGTACTATTGATTTTTATTACATGTATTTTGATTATTAGTGGGGCTTCAATTCTATATTTGTAATAAAAAAAAGTTTTTCATTTTCAAAAACCTATCTTGATTCAATATAAAAATCCATTTTATATTATCATAATCATACATTTTTGTACAATAATGCAATTAAATAAAGAAAAAATAAAAGATGGTAGATATTTTGTCCACAAACATAATTATTGTCTACATTCATTCATGTTAATTTTTTTTTGTTCAACTATTTAGACCCACATGCATTATATTCTTATTTATTTGTTGTCATGATTTTTTGATTGGTAGTGGTGGTTTGATGGTATATTTGTTGGTAGTGGTGGTTTGATGCCATATTTGTAATGTGACTTGTTTATTCCACTTCAATCAATATAAGACAACCATTATATATATTGCAATCATAAATTTTTATAAATTTTTTATCCACGAACATAGTTGTTGTCTACATTCATTCATTTTGTAATTGTTTGGACTCACATACATTGTGTTCTGTAATTGTTTGGACTCACATACATTATGTTCTTAGCTATTTCCATGTCATTTGTGACTTTAGGTTTATGACTCTGTTCATAATCTTTATTGATTTTGCTGAAATCTCTGTCCAAGATACAATTTTTATAGTTCACATAGGATTTAGGAAACAGGGAGCTTGAAGCAATGGACACAATGTTTTCTACGATGTCTGTTATTCTGGTAGGAGCGGCGACACTTTTTCTTGTGACAACAATTCTACTAAAACATCTTGGAAATTGTAGGAGCCATCTCCCTCCAGGCCCCAGAGCTATTCCTGTAATTGGTCACCTTCATCTTCTCACGGATAAAACCAGGCCAATTCACCAGATTCTAAATTCAATCTCATCGCTCTATGGGCCTATTATGCATCTGAAATTTGGTAGTTGCCCTGTTTTAGTGATAAGTTCTTCAGATTTAGCCAAAGAATGTTTTACAGTAAATGATAAGTCTTTGGCTTCTCGCCCTAGGCTTGCACATGCCCAACATCTGGGCTACAATTATTCTATGCTGGGTTGGGCTCCTTATGGCCCCTACTGGCGAAATGCTAGAAAAATTTGTGTGCTTGAGCTTCTGTCTTCCAAAAGAATCCAATCATCTACACCCAAGATAATGAAAGAGTGTTGATAGGTTTCTTTTTTTGTGTTAGAAAGATTCAGAGCACATTGATTATAAATAATAATAAAAAAATCAGATGTATTGGAAATAGACAATTAAAAAGAGAACAGATCTATTTTCTTAAAGATTGCACATGTTTTGAATATCAGACATAATCTTTATCTTTATGTTAAAAAATAATAGACAAACAAGTAAACCGTTTAAAATTAGTGATACTAAAATTAATAATGGTGAGATAAATAGAAAAAAAAACACTAAAAGAATTAACACACCAACAAGAAACACAGGTGTAAGAATCACAAACCCTGAGAAACATTGTAATCAACATTCATAAAATCACTAAAATGTCTACTCATATTTCAGATAAAACAATCCTGATCAATTTCAATATCAACCTTAATATCATTCGAATTAAAAAACAATTTAATCAAGATTATAAATCGTCCAAGTCAAAAACATCCCTTCCAAACCCTCCCACACCACAAAAAAACAGAGAATCCCTGTTGTAGGAGAAAAGAGTGAAAGCTCAGACTTTGGCAGCTAATGCAGGCAAACATGTACCTTGTTTTACCTTGATTATTGCTGTGTTTCACCTTTTTTTGCCAAAATTTTGGCTTATGATTGTTAAGTCTTCCTGTTTGCATGACAGATGGTTGAGGAGGATTAATGCAAGGTTCCCTGAAATGGCTAAGAATGCTCCCTGCAATTGAATCAGTTTAACAAAGAGTATTTTACCTAGATCCTCTAACTTTACAAACGAAACAAGAGATGTTACAAAAATGTGCATGAGAAAATAGGATGTCAGCCAAACGTGATTAGGGTCTTCAAAAATTAATATAAAAGCATTGTTAGGCTGTGTCGTTTAATAAAGAATAATTTACCGAGATCCTCTAACTTTACAAACGAAACAAGAGATATGTTACAAAAATGTGCATGAGAAAATAGGATATCAGCCAAACATGATTAGGGTCTTCAAAAATTAATATAAAAGCATTGTTAGGCTGTGTCGATGAAGGCGTTGAGAAAGATGAAGGCAGCTTAATACACCTGGGAAATGAGAGCAATGAAGAGGTGGGTAATGATGATGATGCGATAAAAAGAGTTGAGAAAAGGGCTCAGCAGTAGTTCCCATAAGGGGAGATGCCCGTCTTAATTGGATTCTGCCCTGATCATTAACTTATCAATTTCTTTATCTAAAATTTTAAAAACTTAGCTATGAGATTGATAATTTAAATATGACAAATACTTTATTCATACCAGTAAATATACCTGTTGAATTGGAGAAGGCATGAAAGGATAATTTGGCTCTAGTCTTGCACAAGTCCAGCCTTTAGGTCGAGGTATATATACCCTCAATTACAGCAATCTAACACTTCAAGGCACTCCATTAGATTTAGGTATAAATACCCTCACCCTTATAAATGTCCTAAAGGGCCTTGAGTTCCTCCATCTATCAATCCAATGCTTAGAAGTGAAGGACATGAGAACCTCTTGACAGCAATTCGTAAGGGAAATATATTAGCATCTATAAACTATTAAACTCATATCATTGATTATGACATCTTTGTCCATGAAAATATTTGAATATTATAAATATTATAAGTAACTAACTTTTTGCAAAGTTTTAATTTTATCATTTTTCTGGTTGCCTTGTAGATTATGTTAAATGCAGGGTCTGATGCATCTCCAGTTACACTAGAGTGGGCATTGTCCATGTTATTGCAACATACCCAAGTAATGAAAAAGGCACAAGAGGAACTTGATTCTAAAGTTGGACGAAAGAGATTGGTGGAGGAATCAGATATACACCAGTTAACATACCTGCAAGGGGCGTTTGCTGTTGCTATATAAATCTATTGAGGCTTGTAGGAGGATACCATATTCCTACAGGAACAATGTTGATGGTAAATGCATTATCTTAGTTATTTTCTTGTCATGATTTTTATTGTTGCATTTTGATTGTTAGTGGTGCTTAGTGGTAGGGCATCTTAATAACAAATGAGAGGTCAGAAGTTGGAGTCTCAGTTGGTCTATGGACTGTTTAAAATATCATTTGTTTTTTGTACTATAGATTTTTATTATATGTATTTTGATTATTAGTGGGTATTCAATTTTATATTTGTAATAAAAAAAGTTTTTCATTTTCAAAAACCTATCTTGATTCAATATAAAAATCCATTTTATATTATCATAATCATACATTTTTGTACAATAATTGAATTAAATAAGGAAAACACAAGAGATGGTAGATATTTTGTCCACAAACATAGTTGTTGTCTACATTCATTCATGTTAATTTTTTTTGTTCAACTATTTAGACCCACATGCATTATATTCTTATTTATTTGTTGTCATGATTTTTTGATTGGTAATGGTGGTTTGATGCCATATTTGTAATGTGATTTGTTTATTCCATTTCAATCAATATAAGACAACCAATCATAAATTTTTATTCAATTTTTTATCCACAAACATAGTTGTTGTCTACATTCATTCATTTTTTAATTGTTTGGACTCACATACATTATGCTCTTAGCTATTTTCATGTCATTTGTGACTTTGGGTTTATGACTCTGTTCATAATCTTTATTGATTTTGCTGAAATCTCTGTCCAAGATACAATTTTTATAGTTCACATAGGATTTAGGAAACAGGGAGCTTGAAGCAATGGACACAATGTTTTCTACGATGTCTGTTATTCTGGTAGGAGCGGCGACACTTTTTCTTGTGAAAACAATTCTACTAAAACATCTTGGAAATTGTAGGAGCCATCTCCCTCCAGGCCCTAGAGCTATTCCTGTAATTGGTCACCTTCATCTTCTCACGGATAAAACCAGGCCAATTCACCAGATTCTAAATTCAATCTCATCGCTCTATGGGCCTATTATGCATCTGAAATTTGGTAGTTGCCCTGTTTTAGTGATAAGTTCTTCAGATTTAGCCAAAGAATGTTTTACAGTAAATGATAAGTCTTTGGCTTCTCGCCCTAGGCTTGCACATGCCCAACATCTGGGCTACAATTATTCTATGCTGGGTTGGGCTCCTTATGGCCCCTACTGGCGAAATGTTAGAAAAATTTGTGTGCTTGAGCTTCTGTCTTCCAAAAGAATCCAATCATCTACACCCAAGATAATGAAAGAGATTTGTAAGGCCATAAATTTTATGTTTCAACAGTCAGAATTGCAGAGTATTGTGAACATGAGAAATGTTTTGTCCCAATTGACTTTTAAAATCCTGATGGCTATGATTATAGATGACAGGTATTTTGGAGAAGAATCAGGTATTTCGGTAGATTTGGTTACTCATCTGATTAAAGAGTCACTTATGCTAAAAGGAGTAATTTGTATTGGGGATTATATTCCCTGGTTGAAGTGGCTTGATTTGCAGGGGTACGAGAAGGCTATGAAGAAGTTACAGGGGAAATTAGACTTGTATATGCAGAGAATTGTGGACAGGCATAGGAAGCAATTAAACGAGGAGAGAGTGATGGAAGACTTTGTTGATGTGTTGATCTCGCAGGCAGAGGAGAATAGTGAAGCGATTCGTGATAAGGATGCATTTATTAAGGCAACTGCTCTTGTAAGTTGTTTCTAACTTTGCTAGTTTTGGTATTTTTGGCTTATAAATTCTTGTGTGATTGGCGGAGAATCAGATGTCATACCACTCGGATAGTGTCGAGACTCATTGTTGATTTATATTAGGAGTGAAGGACTGTAAAAATTAGATTAGAAGTTTAATATATTGGTAGATACGATATCATAGATAGTTCTTTTTTGAATTTAATGAATTCAGAAATTTGATATGTTTGAACTCTTTAAATATAGTAGATGGCAGTATGAAAATCTAATACGAAGATACTTCTATAATAGTTTATGATGAAAACTGATGATACTCAGGGCAATATGCCCTCTTTTTTGAAATTTTGTATGTAATAATGGAAACTAGAATGATCTGGTGGGTATGGTTGGATGAATGTAATTCTCTGTATGTAACTGAAAACTTTCAAAAATTAATATATTGGTCTTGCCGTTTATCAATAATAAAAAAAAAGAATTATGCCTATAATTCAGAATCAGCGATTTTGTTTTTCAACATATTCTTTTTCTCTTTCTTAAAAATATGTATTATAAAAATAATTGATTATAAAGTAGGTTTGTTCATTGTAGAAAGATTCAGAGTGTATTGATTATAAAGAGTAAAAAAAGTTTAGATGTATTGGAAATAGACAATCAAAAAGAAAGAAGGAGACTTCTGAACCCCATAAACATGGTATAAATATTGATTCTTTTAAAGATTGCACATGCTTTGAATATCAGAAATAATCTTCACCCTTACGCAAAAAAATAATAGATCAACAAGAAAACCATTTAAAATTACTGATACTAAAGTTAACCATGGTGAGACAAACAGAAAAAACACTAGAAGAATTAACACACCAACAAGAAACACAGGTATAGTAATCACAAACCCTGAACAACATTGTAATCAACATTCATAAAATCATTAAAATATCTGTTTATATTCCAAATAAGACAATCCTAATCAGTTTCAATATCAACCTTAATGTCATTCCAATTAAAAATTGATTTAACCGAAATTACAAATCGTCTATCTCAAAAACATCCCTTCCAAACCCTCCTACCCTAGAAAAAACAGAGAATCCCTGTTGTAGGAGAAAAGAGTGAAAACTCAGACTTTAGCAGCTATTGCAGGCAAACTTGTACCGTGTTTTACCTCGATTGTTGCTGTGTTTCTCCCAAAATGTTGGCTTATGATTGTTACTTCTTCCTGTTTGCATGACAGATGGTTGTAATGCATTTCCTCCGATCCCTGAAATGGCTGAGAATGCTCCCTGCAATCGAATCAGTTTAATAAAGGGTATTTCACCTAGATCCTTTAATTTTCCAAACGAAACAAGGGATATGTTAAAGATGTGCATGAGAGAATATGAATTCAGCCAAACATGATTAGGGTCTCAAAAATTAATATAAAAGCATTGTTAGGCTGTATCAATGAAGGCGTTGAAAAAGATGAAGGCAGCTTAATACACCTGGGAAATGAGAGCAATGAAGAGGTGGGTGATGATGATGATGCGATAAAAACAGTTGAGAAAAGGGCCCAGCTGTAGTTCCCTGCAGTAGTTTCCATATTAAGGGGAGGTGCCTGTCTTAGTTGGATTCTGTCCTGAACATTAACTTATCAATTTCTTTATCTAAAATTTTAGAAACTTAGCTATGAGATTCATAATTTAATTATGACAAATACATTATTCATGCAAGTAAATATACCTGCTACATTTGAGAATGCATCGAAGGATAATTTGGCTGTAGTCTTGCACAAGACCATCCCTTAGGTCGAGGTATAATACCCTCAATTACAGCAACCTAACACTTCAATGCCCTCCGATAGATTAAGGTATAAATATCTTCACCTACATAAATGTCCCAAAAGGCCCTTGAGTTCCTCCATTTATCAATCCGGTGCTTAGAAGTGAAGGATATGAGAACCTCTTGAGAGCAATTCGTGTTGGAAATGTAATCCCAGCGACATCATTAACTTCTTCAGTTGGACCTGTCCTCTCAGTATCAACTTTAGATTTCAGTCAATCTCAGTATTAAAGACAAACAAAAAAATCAGATCTTGGCAAGGATTCGAATAGATTGCATATTAATTCCTCTAGCCTGTTCCCTGTTCGATCAGCAGACTTCACAAGTTTTGTGGGCAGTTTGAAACACAATATTTTATTTCTGTTCTCTCTCCTCCATTGAAGGTTAGTTCTCTATATATTGTTTGTCTGCATTTTTTTAAGCACGCTGTCAAAAGAGTCCAGCTCTGCAGAGCTGTAAGAAGTTTGTGATGGTGTCCGTGTCTATGTAAGATCTGAAGCTCAGTCATTCTATGTATTGGTAATAGATGTTTGTAATGGTGAAGAGCCGAAGCTGTGTAAAACTTCTGTGTAAACTTAAGTCTTTGTTTTCATTCTGATCAATACAAAAGTTCTATGTTTTGTTTCAGTTTGTTTGATTATTTTCCTCTCCTACTTCCACCCCCTTCAATTCGTAAGAGAAAAATGTTAGCATCTATAAACTCATATAATTTATTACATCTTTGTCCACGGAAATATTTGAATATTACAAATATTATAAGTAACTAACTTTTTGTAAAGTTTTGATTTTATCCTTTTTCTTGTTGCCTTGTAGGTTATGTTAAATGCAGGGTCTGATACATCTTCGGTTGCACTAGAGTGGGCATTGTCAATGTTATTGCGACATCCCCAAGTAATGAAAAAGGCACAAGAAGAACTTGATTCTAAAGTTGGACGAAATAGATTGGTGGAGGAATCAGATATAGACCAGTTAACATACCTGCAAGCAATAGTAAAAGAGACTTTGCGTCTTCATCCATCAGCCCCTTTGCTGTTGCCACACAAATCTATTGAGGCTTGCACAATAGGAGGATATCATATTCCCGCAGGGACATTGCTGTTAGTAAATGCATGGGCAATTCATAGGGACCCAAAAGTGTGGAATAAGCCACTGGAATTTATACCAGAGCGTTTTATGGAGAAGGAAATAAAGATAGATAACGTACAAATGGGAGGCAATGACTTTGAGATGATTCCTTTTGGGGCAGGGAGAAGAGGATGCCCAGGCGCTTCTTTGGCAATGTGTATGGTACAAACAACTCTTGCAAGGTTGTTGCAGAGCTTTGATTGGTTTGTTCCAGATGGAAGAGTGATCGACGTGAATGAAGGGATTGGTTTGACAATGCCAACGGCAAAGCCTTTGGAGGTTACCATTAAGCCTCGTCTTTCCCACCATCTATACTAGCAGGAGCTTTAGTTATACACCATTGAACTCCTTTCTTTTTGTTTATGGTTTTAACGCAGAATAAATATCATGTTCATAGGATTGGAGACACAAATAATCGATCAATTTCAGCTTAAATGCCAAGGATTCCATCCATTTTTTTAGAATGAAAGGATTTCCGAAAGGAAACATATTGTCAATTTCTGGAGTTATCGCTTCCGAACACTACTACAAGTACTAACAATATCATGATTTTCAACGTATACTTATTCGCATTTTATGTACCCTATAGAATCATATTTAAATGTTAGAGAATTTAATCTTAGAAAAATATAAAGCAGTTTTTTAATATATATATATTCATTATTATATATATAAGATGTTATTTTTTAAATAATTAGTTCATTTCTTTATTATTACATTTTTCAATAGATGTTTTATTTTGGTATTGTAAAAAACATAAATTATATTTAATCACATTCTAAAAAATTATGATGGAGGTTTATGTTCCATGCAAGAGACACATCTATCCACTCATGTTATTTAATTAAAGATCATTGGATCTATAAATTTGGTAATAGGGAAAATCTATTCAAGTTCTCCAATTTTAACAATTGGTATCAAAGTCTAATTATTGAAAAAGAAATTATTGAAGGAAGAATTGTAGTTGCAAACCATTGAGATGGTAAAATAATGAAAAACAAGATATTTCAAGTTGTGTATGGTGCAAAATATTCATTCACAAGAGAAAGTAGTAGGAAGGTCTTAAAATAACCAAGCAATGTATGGTGTTGATTCACATTCAAGAATTTGGAAGGCATTATCATAATCCAAATGAAAATGTTTGAAAAAAATTGAGCCTCTCTAAGGTAGATTAAAAGTCTTAAGGTGGATATATATTATAATATTTTGAAGTGCATTCTATCATCCCTAGCACCATTCGTTATCAACCAAGCCCAAATCATGAAACAATTACCACAATGTTGATTCAACCTTCACAAATAGTCAATGTGTAACATCTCTTAAGAAGATAGTTACCTTGCCTTACAATTACCACAAAGATAGTTACCTTGCCTTACAATTACCACAACATTGATTCAACCTCTAATTACACAACTGGATATTGAACCATAGATTTTGGGGGAAAGAGTGCTCTTTAACAATTCTATGGTTTTTCACCTAAAAGGAGAGAGATTTTCCACAAAAACTTGGAGGTTCATTCAAGATTAATGCTAATGGGATTGAAATATGCTTAAAATGAAATTCCCTAAATGTAATAAACTGAAAATAGAGATGAATACTAATGCAAAACTAATGAAATGCAAGATGTTTGAAAACACAATGTGAAATGATCTAAGAATGTAAACAAATTGTAACAAAAATGAAAGGTACTGGAGATGTGCACCTAGAAACTAAAACTTGATGTATAGAGACTCTGGAATTCTTCAAAATTTGTTGTTGAAGCCAACTGGGACACTTACACCAATATGGGCGACTTTCTCTTGTTTCAGGGAGATTCTGTTAGAACATGTTTCAGGAATCTGGGTATCCAAAACTGCAGAAAACACTTTTCAGGCCTGACAGTGAGACTAATTTTCCAATGATGGTGACTTAGTCGACCTCCAGCTTTCAGGAATCTCGAAGATACAATTTGTAGCCTTCTGTCTATACTTCAACTCCCGACAAGAATTTGGATCCGAATATGTAGACTTTGACCTGTAGGTGATCTCCAAGTTTTTTTTAGGGTTTTGTTGACTTTGAATAATGTTGACACCTTTCAACACCTTTCTCTTTGACAAATCTGCATACAAGACTTGCAAAACACAGATGCAAAGAGGGAAAAAGGGTTAAGGGTTAGAGAATAAGGGTTTGCCTTATTCAGACCCTAGTTTGGTAATTAAACCCTTGAAAATGAAATGAAAGAGAAAGAGAATGATGATTGAACAACATGCAATGCTACAACTCACCAAACCCTTGAAGTAGAAATCTAAAGATATGCAAGTAGATGCTCCAATGGATGAATGCTTGATAATGCCTAAAGTGATTGCTTGAAGGCTTGGATTCTCAGATGCTTGAAGAATTAATTGTTGGGGGGGTGAAAATGAGAGAAAATCCCTTTATTTATACATGATTGTGCCCTAATTCTTGAAAATACCTCATCACAAGTTGAGCTCAAGGTCTAGAGAATAATATCTTGCCAGAATCATAAAATAATTTTGATTTTTAAGCCAGATGGGACTAAGTTGCCCAAGGTGGCGACTTGGTCCCACCAGGGTAATTATGCTAGGTGTTAGAAATTAAAGTGTATTTAATAATTTTTAATAGGATTATTCTCAAGAACACTTTTAAGTATGACCGATAAGTGCATAAAGGGGCCATTTAAATATAAGAAAGGGTCAAATTATTGATGACAAGCCTAGAAAAGTGTGAGAGTTTGTTACAACTCCTTACAACACTTTGAAATAGGGCTTGGTAAGTGATAAAAAAAGGTTATTTAAGTGAAATATATTAGAAAGGTCTTAGAAAAGTGCGAAAGTGGGTTACAACACTTCACAACGCATTTGCAAGACATCATAAGGTTTTTATTGATTTTCAAGAGTTCAAGACCTGATGTGAATGTGTTGGTCACATTACAATATAAATCTAGAAAAAATCAGGCCCAAATGAGCGTGAAAATGTCCAAGGATAATTTTTCTATGTTACATTTAGCCCCAACTTTAGTGAGAGGATGAACTTGCTTCAAACTCATACTAAAGTAGCCAAACATGCACATCAAGAAGGATCCAAATGTACGCATGTTGGCAAGATGAGATGACAATCAAGAGGGATGATCAAGCCCCTAGGATCAAGATCCCATGTAAAACCAAACATTAGCACAAAGGAACACACAAGAAAGTGATGCGAAAGAATGAAAGGAAAGGGAAAGAGAAAGTCAGATCAAGCTTCTATCATTTGTCCAACTTGTTGTGGATCAAATCTAGTATGTTTGTCCGAAAGATGTATACTCACTCTGAGGCGACGAAACTCATGGCTTTTCATTAGGTGGGAAGGCCTAAAAGGTGAGAAACATACACTCATGGATGGTATGCACTCACACACACACATGTGGCTATGGGGAAAGTCATGTCATTGGTTGGGCTTCCCGCTCGAACCATACCAAAGTTATACCTCCTAATAACTTTAATAAAGTTCCATGGAAGAAAATGACATTTCGAGCTTCATGAGACAAGCAAAACTTTGTATGCTTGGAGCTCATGAACAAACTCAATGACACCACAATCATGCAAGTTGTGTTATGGGTATGTGCAGGATCATGATAGGCCAAAAAGTGGCGATATCTAAGTGATATGATGACCCATGTGGCCGGCGCCTTTTTTTTACCCAAAATTGATGAATTGAAAAGGGTTTTTAAAGGAGATTCTCAACTTTCTACCAATATAAATTATGCTTTACTTTGAATTTAATAAATAATTATTATTCATTTTCTATTTGAATTACGACTAAAGTCCTGATTGATAGGTTGATTGAAAAATATCTATAACTTTCAAACAGTATCACATTTTTTGAATCCAAAACATGTGTCACATTCTATGCTTCACATACTATAGGATTTAAAAAAATAAAATTGAATTTCATGAATTTTTGACCAAGTTAAGGTGGTTAGACATACGTGTTTTTATATTTTTTAAAATTTGTAATAAAAAAATCATAATTAATTATTTACTTGGAAAAAAATTACAAAATAATATGCATCACATCGGGACATGAGTCCCCTACTTATATCTAAAATATTATCATTTTTTGTCATTAGGGTGGTCAAATAGACACCTACTTCTTCTATTTTCTCTGAAATTTAAGTACTACTGCATTGAAAGTTCAAATTTTCACCAAATAGATTTAAAAAATAAAAAATAAACCTAGTAGTTTAGAGACTACATTCAATTTTCTACAGATTTTATTTTTACATATTTTTGAAATAATATAGATAACTTATTCAAATTTTTACGTCAAGTTGCCTGACTCTGATTTTCTAAATTTTATTGCCACTTAAGGGCCTTCTTTTTCCATGATGATTCTGCACATACCCTTAAGCAAGGTGGCCATATAAAAAATGCAAAATGTAACATGCAAAGGATTTTCAAAGGAGTCTTTCTTAGTTCATGCAAGGTTTTTAACTTAGGGAACATTGTGCCTAATGTCTCCAAGAGAAGACCGATCAAAGATTAGAAGGTTCACAACTTAGGGGATGCAGTGTGTCATATCAAGCCACCAAGAGGAATGCAATATGCTAAGATAGATCATGCTTATGAAGGACATTACACCCAATGTCATCCACAAAGCGAAAAACACATTGTATGAAGTAAGAGGGCTGCACCGAGAAACAAGAAAAAGGAAAAATGTAAAAGAAATAATGCCAATGTATGCCCCAACTTTAAAGGAATTGTTATATCATACTGTGAGAAATTACTTTAAAGAAGAAAAATGAAAAAAGAAAGAAAAGAGATGAGAGCCAACTTGGAAAGCCCCTATGCCAAGTCATATATTTCCTAGTAAGGCCACATCATGCGAAGAAAAAAGAAAAAAAAGAAAGGGGTTGCCCCCTTGAAAGGAAAACACCAAACACATAAGGGATCTATAGATTTGGGGTAAATATGTTTGTTGCTACAATATTTTTAGAGAGCTCAGAACTATCATCATCCCCCAAATACATAGAACTGAAAGAATGACACAAAGAGACTAAAAACAAAGAAAATGAAAGATTTGTTTGGGTCAACATGGAAGAGATATAGGGTGTCTCAACGCCTTGCATCATCCCCAAAAGAAAAACAAAATCTAAAAGAGAATTTAAGGAAAAGGCAAAATAAAAATGAAAATATTTTGGGTCAACATGAAAGAGACATAGAATGTCTCAATTCCTTGCATCATCCCTGAAAGGAAAACACAAGAAAAAAATTAAAAAAAAAGGGACCGTTTGGGTCAACATGAAAGAGACATTTCGGTCTCAATGCCTTGTGTCATCCCTAAAAGGAAAACATAAGAAAAAGACAAAAAGAAAAAGGGACCGTTTGGGTCAACATGAAAAAGACATTTTGGTCTCAATGCCTTGCATCATCCCTAAAAGGAAAACAAAAGAAGGCAAATAAAAATAAAAGGGGGCTTTTTGGGTTAACATGAAGGTGACATTGTGGTCTCAATGCCTTGTGTCATCCCCAAAAGGAAGATAAAACAAAAGCGAAAAGAGAAAAATCGAAAGAAATGCACGACATATAGAAGAATGAAGGTACAAATAGAGGAATGTCACAATAGGAGAGATACATCAAACATAACATCATAGGAGAACATGTTACTCACATGAAAACAAAAAAAATGCAAAAAGACTAGTAAGGAAAATGCAAGTCAATCGTCGAGCAAGTCATCCACCTCCCAATCTCAATCGGTATAAGTGGAAGGTGAATAATGCAGCTAAGAGACAATGACAAATGCATTACTAGGACAAGGATAGCAACTTCTTTCCCCCACTGAGTGCAAGGAAATAAAGAGCTAAGTTAGGTGATGGGAAGGGTCATGTAATAGTGAGAAGATAATGTTCTACAACGATTATATGATAAGGTGTAGGAGGGTGTATTATGAGACCACTAGATAGCAATAATTGTCATCAAAGTGATAAAGGCTTAATATTTCCTTCAATGTACGATATTCATCACTACAATGCCCATGAACGCGATGATTTGCACAATGTGGAACGTTGGCATCATTAGGATATATCACCAACCCATTCCTAAGTGGTAATATGATGAGTTATTTATTTAAAAGTATTTTTAATTTCATTTCACATTTAGGTGGTGGACAAAGAGGAAACTTAAGTTTTTGTAACTTGTAAGGTCGCTTGCATTTACTAGATTCACCCTATTCTCGAATAGGAGGAGGAGGTTCTCTTGGGATCCTAGCTTTCTTATTATTATTAACAAAGGGTTGTTCTCAAGGAAGAAGGATGTTCAAATCAGGGAGGGAATCAAAGATCATCGTGCCATCATCACGAAGCTGTAGATATTATCTAGGAGGCTTGCAATTATGAGGGGGATCTTGATAACCTATCCCCTTAGTATTTTCATTAGGTGGTATTTGCTCAAGAAATTGATCTATTGCATGTTTAGTTTTTGTGTTACTTCCTTGTTTTCTCAAAATGGTAAAACCTTTTCCATAGGTTTTTTCAAGGTTGATTGGAGTATTTATGACTTGGTTATCATAAAATGGTTGAGTGGTTTCTTGTGTAGAAGAACTAGGCCCACCTTGTGTAGGGAACTTAGGTTCTATGTGTATTTTAGGATGTAAGTAACCAAATGTCTCAAGAGGTGATATGGTAGGAAGTTCTTGAGGTTTCATGGATGGATAAAAGGATGCATAAGGTTGTCAAAGCAATCATTTAGGAACCTCTTCAAGTTATCATCATCTTCTCCAATGATGTCAACATCACAAAGAGGATATGCATTATGAGTTGAAGGAGCAAGAGTGGGTTCAAATTCATTAGGATCCGTTCCAAAGGCACAACTTGACATGTCAACTAAGGATTTTAATGAAATCCAAAACTTATTAAAAGACATAGTCATAATGCTAATGAATGAAAGCAAGTGAAATGCAAGAAATTGAATAAAACAAAAAATATGTAAACAGTAACAAAGTTGCAATAACAGAAAATGGAAATGCAAAAAATGCTTGGGAAGTGACAAAAATTATAGTGCAGAATGTGCAAGTGGACTAAGTCACCTAGTGTGGCGAATTAGTCCAGGGAGTGATTTGTTCAACAATTTCCAAAAATTTTAAGTGACCTTTTTATGATTTTTAGGTTTTTTAGATGCAAATGCAAAATTTTGTTGAATTTTTAATGAAATACAATGCAAGAATGCAAGTTATATGAGCTTTTCACTAATACAATTTTGAAAACCCTAGAATGCAAAGCAATGAAAATATTAATGCAATTTTGATGCAAGTTATTCCTAGGATGCAAATGCACTTGAAATCAGAAGTAAAAGTGTTCTAACTATTTTTAGGCGAGTTCACCAAAATGAACCATAGATTTTGGGGGAAAGAGTGCTCTCTAACAATTCTAGGGTTTTTCACCTTAAAGGAGAGAGATTTCCCACAAAAACTTGGAGATTCATTCAAGATTAATGCTAATGGGATTAAAATATGCCTAAAATGAAATGCCCCAAATACAATAAACTCAAAATAGAGATGAACACTAATGCAAAACTAATTTAATGCAAGATGTTTGAAAACACAATGTGAAATGACCTAAGAATTTAAACAAATTGTAATAGAAATGAAAGGTACTGGAGAGGTGCACTTGGAAACTGAAACTTGATGTAGAGAGGCTCTGAATACTTCAGAATTTGTTGTTCAAGCCAACTAGGAAACTTATGCCAAGTTTTGCGACTTAGTCTTGTTTTGAGGAGGTTTTGCTGGAATATGTTTCGAAAAAATGGGTATCCAAAACTGTAAAAAACACTTTTCAAGCCTAGCAGTGGGACTAATTCGCCAATGATGGCGACTTAGTCCACCTTCAACTTTTAGAAATATCAAAGATGCAATCTGTAGCCTTTGCTCTATACTTCAGCTCCTGACAAGAATCTATCCATTTGAATCTATAGACTTTGACATGTAGGTGATCTCCAAGTTTCTTTTAGGGTTTTGTTGAATTTGAATGATGTTGACACCTTTTAACACATTTCTCTTTGAAAAATCTGCATGCAAGACCTGCAAAACACACATGCAAAGAGAGAAAAAGGGTTAAGGGTTAGAGAATAGGGTTTTGCCTTAGTCAAACCCTAGTTTGGTAATTAAACCCTTGAAAATGAAATGAAATAGAAAGATAATGATGATTGAACAACATGCAATGCTACAACTCACCAAACCCTTGAAGTAGAAATATAAAGATATGCAAGTAGATGCTCCAATGGATGAATGCTTGATAATACCTAAAGTGATTGCTTGAATGCTTGGATACTTGGATGCTTGAAGAATGAATTGTTGGGGGTTGAAAATGAGAGGAAAACCCTTTATTTATACATGATTGGGCCCTAATTCCCAAAAATACCTCATCACAAGCCGACCTCAAGCTCTAGAGAATTAAATCTTGCCAAAATTATAAAATAATTTGATTTTTAAGCTAGATGGGACTAAGACACCCTAGGTGACGACTTGGTCCCACCAAGGCAATTTTGTTGGGTGTCAAAAATTAAAGTGTATTTAATGATATTTAACGAGATTATTCTCAAGAACACTTTTAAGTATGACCTGTAAGTGCATAAAGGGGCCATTTAAACATAAGAAAGGGTCAAAATATTGATGAAAATCCTAGAAAAGTGTGAGAGTTTGTTACAACTCCTTACAACACTTTGAAATAGGGCTTGGTAAGTGATAAAAAATAGGTTATTTAACTGTTCAATATATTAGAAAGGTCTTAAAAAAGTGTGAAAGTGGGTTACAACACTTCACAACACCTTTGCAAGACATCATAAGGTTTTTATCGATTTACAAGAGTTCAAGACCTAATGTGAATATGTTGGCCACATTACAACATTAAATCTAGGAAAAATTAGGCCAAAATCTATAGGAAAGGCCCAAATGAGCATGAAAATGTCTAAGGATACATTTTTCTACATTACAGATACACAAATACAATTATAGGTCTATATGGGCATCTCTCTAATAAGATTTAAGAGCCCTACCCTATATTTTCTTACAAACTAATAGGAGAATCTTGTTTAAATAGTAAATAGAGGAAAGGAAAATTTAAATTCCTAGCCCACAATAATGATCCAATATAAAATCTTAATGTTCCTTAAATAAAGCATAGAAAAAATTAAAATATTGATTACTAATCAAGTGTATATGTGTGGGTATATTTATATATCGTATGTCCCTAGAATAGTAACCATATTTCCTTATTTAGAGATATCCCTATTTCCTTATTTAAAGGTATCACTGGCATAATTAACTAAGAGCTCATTATACAATTATTTCAATATGAAAGACATGATTTTACACCAAATATTCACATGTGCAAGCAACATTAGTAAAATATCATTGGCATAATTAATCGAGAGCTCACTATCCAATTATGCCAATATGAAAGATATACGTTCACACCAAATATTCATGTGTGCTACCAACACTACTAAAATAACATAATTATTATTCATCTATCATACTTTACATACATAGGGAAAACAAATTATTTAACAAGTATTTCAATGAAACTAGTAACATATACAATACATACCTTTCTCATTTAGAAGGAAAATGTAAGTGGTTCCTCTTGAGAAATACAAGATATTATAAAGTCAATGAACTAGAAACTAAGTTTAGGATAAATATCATAATCCCCCACGTACTCATTGAACTTCATACTAATTTTGATGATTTGGGACTAAATTTTGACAACAAGAAGTAAACCATGTGCATAGATCAGGCTCTGGTGTTACCTTTGCTATTTGCATCTCCTTCAAAGTTCTAATTGTATTTAAGAAACCCATTTAATGAATATATCTCACATCTTCCTTGGAAGTTAAACTAGTTTCAAATGTGAATATCATCTATTATTACATCTTGCATCCTCCTTGTGCCTCACACTATGAGGAATCTAGAAAAATCTCCTTCAATTCACCTATTCGACTATTCTACTCTTGTTTTATGGTCTCTTTGCATTTTTTTCTCCTCACATGCATTCTCTATCTACCTTGTTTTAGATTTCTCCCCTCAGAACAAAGCATAATATGCATATTTTTGAAGGGCGGTGGGTTCTCTTTCTTACCCTATGCATAATATGTGGTCTTCACCCCTACAATTTTGGATGATCAAGAAATGAAACCCCAAGCCCTTTGATTTCTCTAACCATTTGACAAAATTCCTATGGTGTTCTTTGCATTCATTACCTTCCATCTAAAATTTTTCTAAATGCAAACAAGAGGGGTTGTGAGGATTTAAAAATATTCCCTTTTTCATGCGACCTACCATTTCCATATCATTTCAAGGGTCACCACACCATATTAATGGAAAATATGCCTCCTCGATAAGTTGTGGCCATTACTTCTTAATGAAATTTAATAATCACCCATACTTATGTTGCAACCTTGTCTCCTCCTTTGAGTCCTTTCCTAAATTTTTTCTTACCGAGTCATGATAAATACCTTGACTGTGGCTATGTTTCTATTTTTTTGTCTCCATTTGACCAACGAATTCCACTTGATTGTCTTTCATGAGGATTTGACACTTCAGTCTTGGATTTGTCATTATCTCATGGAGTGTAAGAAGTAACTTAACATTTATTTTTCATCTACTGAAGTAGAGTATAAATTATTTTTTGTAGCAACTTGTGTGTTAGGAAAAGAAGGTGTCTCAACCTTTGATTTTTCCATAGCATTGATTTTTTAAATATTTAATATTGTTAATTATCTCACATTGTCTTGTGAGTTACAACTTGTAGTTGCTATTTTAAAAAAGGATTCAAATTGGGAAGCTGCATTTACAAGTGGAGTTGTGCATGAAGGCATTTTCTATTTCTATGTTGAGTTTGCATGGATATGATTTTTTGAGGTGTAGTTAATTTTTGGCAAGTGCGGGTTTTGCATGTGCAGGTTTTGTGAAAATTGGAAACATATCGTTATCCATGTACAATGGTTTTGGAACTATCCATGTTGCATCTTCAACCTTTGGTAGCTGATTTAGAAATTTATAATTTATGCATTGTAAGCTCTTATATATTGAGCAATTGTGTGTTTTGGAGTAGTATGTTATTGCATTGAGATACCGTTAATGCTATCAAATTTACTCCAGAATTGTAACACAACCAAACGCATGTAGAAGATTGCACTGCAAGTGTATTGTAGCTGTTGTTTATAGGTAATACATTTTTCAGGCTTTTGGACTGTGGAGTTTTTCTCTTGAAAGGGTTTTCCCCATGTATATTTTATGTTATGTGTTTTATTATATTTATGATTCTATTTTATATGCTACCTATTATGTGTATCTTCTTTGCTGTAATTGTATAAGGGTTCAAGAAACTATAGAAGTTTGCACATTCTCTCCTTTGATAGATTAGTGTTGAAATATTTTCTACGTACCTAGCTTCCTTTCAGTTGGTATCAAATCCTGATCACCTCTATTTCCTATTGTGGGTTAAAGGGTTTTGTACTGATTTCATTTGAGTGGGAGCCTGTTGAAAATTTTTTTGTTGACCCTGTTGCAGGAAGGAGATGGTGAGAAAATTTGATAGATTTGAGATAGAAAATTTTAATGGAGGAAACTTTGAGCTATGGAAGCTCAAGATAGAAGACATGCTTGTAGATCGTGACTTGTGGATAGTTGTTTTTGGAACTATGCCAATGAGCATGAAACAAAAAGATTGGGAAATGATGGATTGAAAGGCTAAGGGTTTGATAAGACTCTGTTTAGTTAATTAAGAACTCGTAAACGTTTATGAAGAGAAGAATATTACACTTATTTGGAAGAAACCTTCTCAAATTTATCAGGCTAAATCCTTGGTAAATAAGTTGTTCCTATGAAAGAAGATGTATTCTCTGTAGATGGAGGAAGGAGGATCTATCACATATCACCTAAATGCATTCAACATGCTTGTTGCCTAGTTGAACTCTATTTGTGTCAAATTGAAGGAGGAGGATCATTGCATGAATTTTCTCTACACATTTCTGGATTCTTGGGACCACCTTGTCATGGCCATTAGAAGTACCACTAACACCTTTAAGATGGATAAAATGGTGGTGTCATTTCTATATGAAGAGATACAAAGAAAATATTCTAAAATGACTAAGGAGGCTCTGATGGTTCAAGGAAGAATGAAAGAAAAAGGAAAAAAGGAAAACATGAATCAAGAAAAGTCAAAATCCAAATCCCATGGGAGATCTAATTCTCCTAGTAAGACCAAGGTGAAATGTTGAAATTACAAAAAATTTGGTCACTTTCGCAAAGATTGTAAAAAGGAGAAAAATAAGAAAAATAAGACATTCTCTGATTTTAAATCTGATAAGTCCTCTTAGGATGATGCAGATGCCTTTGTTGCTACCTTGGAAAAAAATGCATCACAAGATGTGTGGCTAATAGAATTTGGTGCTTCTTTCCACATTACTTTACATTGAGATTGGTTTTCTAAGTATGAAATTTATGATATTGGGAAGGTGTACATGGGTGATAACTCTCACTTGAATATTGTTGGCCATGGAAGAGTCAAAATAATATTCCTATACATGGTAGAGTGAAGGGGATCAATGGTGTCTTGCATATCCCTAGTTTGGCATGAAACCTTATTTTTGTAAGTAAGTTGAATGATGTGGGTGTGCAAGTTTTTTTCTCGAATATAGGACGCAATATGACATGAGGAGCTCTGGTGCTTGCTAAGGGTGTTCAGATAGGAAATTTATTTCATTTTGATGCAAGCATGGTTTAGTGTAATAGTTCTTCTATGGAAAATAATAAAAGAACTTGTGAGTCACTATCCTCACCATTGGAACCAACAGTAAAGAATAAAGTTGCATCTACTTCTGATGGTCATGTTTTTTGGGTACCCAAGGGTGCTCATGCTTTAGAGATGAAGTTGCCTACCGAGAAGACAATGCTTTGGCACGAAAGACTTGGTCACATTGGTAAAAGAGTTTAACCCTGAAAAATAAATGCGTTGTCAAGGGGCCTGATGATTGTAATCTTGAGTTTGATTTTTGCAAAAATTATGTTTATAGAAAGATTTTTTTTTTTCAGTTTATCATAGTTCTCACAAATCTTTTGGGGTTTTCAACTATGTGCATTCTAATGTTTTTGGTTCTGTAAATGTTCCTTCATTATCAATATATATATATATATATATATATATATATATATATATATAATTTGTTTCTTTCATAGATTATTACAGTATAACATTTATTTATTTTCTCATAAGAAAATTTGAAGTCTTCAGTCAATTTAAGGAGTTTAAGGTCTTTGTCGAAAATTAGATTGGTAGGAAGATTATGTGTTTAATGACTAATAATAGTGGCGAGTTTTGTTCTGTATATTTCGATAAGTTATGTAAAGAACATGGTATTGAAAGGAATAAGAAAACTCCATATACCCCTCAATAGAAAATAGTTGTGGAGAGGATGAACATAACATTGATGGAGAGGGTTTGGAGTATGCTAGTGTAGCTGGCCTTGAACAAAAGTTTTGGGCTAAAGTTGTTGCCACTGCATTCTGTCTGGTCAACAAATCTCTTAAATCATCTCTTGTTAATAAGACACCTATGGAGGTGTGGTCGAGCAAGAAGCCCTCATTGATACATAAATGTGTGTTTGGTTGTGAGGCATATGCTCATGTGCCGAGGGATCAAAAAGGTCAAAATTGGAAAACAAGGCTGCCAAGTGTATCTTCATCAATTATGGTATTTGTGTGAAAGGGTGCAAACTTTGGGATCCAGTGGCTGAAAAGTTTCTATATAATCGAAATGTTATCTTCAAAGAGATGAAGCCTTCTCCCACTATTTTTCAGTCTACAAAAGAATAGAAGAAATAAGATGTAGTTCAACTTCCTCTTGAACCTAAGAAAGTTGAACCTTAAGCCCAAAATGGACTTGATGATGAGGAGAGCTTGAGAAGCTCTAAAAGTTCTAAAGATGAAGAAGAACCTCAATCTCAACAATTAAGGAGGTCTACGAGAGATAGGCAACAACCTAATAGGTTTGGTTATTCACCTTAAAGGTTTGGTTATTCATTGTTGGATTCAAATTGTATTTTCTCTTTGATTTCTAATGTTGATGAGCCAAGGAATGTGTAAGAGGCTATCAGTATGAGTGATGCAGACCCCTAGATGAAATCCATGGCTGAGGAGATGGTTGCATTGAAGAAAAATGATACATGAGATTTGGTGCCCTTGCTTGAAGGATACGAACCCGTTGGATGCAAATTGGTGTTTAAGAAGAAAGTTGGTCTTGATGGTAGTGTTGAGAAGCATAAAGCAAGGTTGGTCATAAAGGGTTATTCAAAAGTAGAGGGCATAGATTATGGTGATATATTCTCTCCTCTTACAAAGCTGACATCTATTTAGTTCCTATTATCACTAACAACATATGATTTAGAAGTGGAGAAGATGGATGTGAAAGTAGCCTTCCTTCATGGTAATTTGGAGGAAGAAATCTATATGTCACAACCTAAACAATACATGGTTAAAGGTAAAAAAAAATCTGGTATGCAAATTGAAAAAGTCTCTCTATGGTCTTAAGGAATCTCCTAGGATGCGGTACCAAAAATTTGACACCTTTGTGTTGAGTTTGGGATTTCTTAGATCTAAATCTGGTCATTAAGTTTACTAAAAAATTATAAATGATCATTTTCTTATCATTGCATTGTATATTGATGATATGTTGTTTTTTGGGAAAGATAAAAGTTTGATTTCAGATCTAAAGTCACATTTGTCATTATAGTTTCAAATGAAGGATTTAGGTGCAACTTGGTATATATTGGGGATGGAGATAAAAAGATATAGAGTTAACAAAAATCTTTGGTTAAGACAGAGTAAGTATGTGAATGCAATGTTGGAGAGATTTAGCATAACAAATTACAAAAAAATAGCGGTTCTTGTGTTGTAAGGAACACAACTTTATATAGAGGATTTTTCGAAGTCTCCTTCTGAGATGGAGGACATGACCAAAGTTCCCTATGCCAGTGCTATACGTAATTTGATGTATGCTATGGTCTGTATGACGCTAAACATTTCCCAAGCAGTGGGATTCTTGATTCATTTTATGGATAATCCTTGATAGGTTCATTGGGATGCAGTTAAGAGAGTATTCATATACTTGCAGGGTACTTCTGAGTATGCCTTAATTTTTCATAGTTATCCTACAAGACCTTGGCATTCAATTTATATTCATGTGTTTTTGGATTTTGATTGGGTAGGAGATATTGATAGCAAAATATCCACCAATAGATATGTATTCACAATGTTTGGTGTCATTATTTGGATGAGTAAGTGACAAGTTGTAGTTTATTTTTCCATGATTGAAGAAGAGTACATGGTAGTTACTGATGCTTGTAAGGAGGCCATTTAGATTAAGCATTTTGTTTGGATGTTGGGATTGATGTAGGTTAGATCAATATCTATTGTGATAGTCACAGTGTCATTTTCTTAGCAAAGAATCCTACTTTCCATGCCAAAAAAAAACACATTAATGTTTAGTTTCATTTTTTTTGATATGGTGGAAGATGGAAAGGTGAAGTTGGAGAAGGTTGACACCCTAACGAATGTTGCAAATGCATTGAAAAATATAGTGAGCATAGAGAAGTTCAGATGGTGCTCAAATTCTATAAGCCACTCGACCTTTAACCGTTAAATCTTGTTACTTCCATTGACTCTTCAAAGGTGTTCAACAAGTGGGAGAATGTTAGGAAAAGAAGGTGCCTTAACCTTTTATTTTTTGTAGCATTGATTTTTTAAATATTAAATATTTCTAATTATCTCACATTTTCTTTTGAGTTACAACTTGCAGTTTCTATTTTCGAAGAGGAGTCAAGTTGGGACGTTGCATTTACTTGTGGAGTTGTGCATGAAGGGTTTTTCTATTTCCATGTTGAGTTTGCATGGATGTAAGTTTTCGAGGTGCAGTTATTTTTTGGAAAGTGTAGGCTTTGCATGTGTAGGTTTTGTGAAAATTGGAAACTTACCGTTATGTGTGTGCAGTGGTTTTAGCACTTTCCATGTTGCGTCTTTAGACTTTGGTAGTTGATTTATAAATTTATAATTTATGCATTGTAAGCTCTTATATATTGAGAACTTGTGTGTTTTGGAGTAGTATGTTGTTGTGTTGAGATACCATTATGCTACCAAAGTTACTCCACAAGTGTAAAATAGAAAAATTCATGTAGAAGCTTGCATTGCAAGTGCATTGTAATCATTGTTTACAGATAATACAATATTTAGGATTTTTAAGTGGGGTTTTTTTCTCCTGAAAGGGTTTTCCCCATAAATTTCATGTTATGTGTTTTATTGTATCTATGATTCTATTTTATGTTACTTATTATGTGCATATTCTTTGTTGTAATTGTATAAGGGTAACTTGAAACTATAGAAATTTTCACATTCTCTCCTCTAATAGATTAGTGTTGGAAGCTTTTTTGCATACCTGACTTCCTTTCATTGTAAATCAATATGGCTTAGATAACTTCTCGAGGATCTTCAACACCCACAATCTAATCCAACAATTATGTGTTGTGATAATCAAAGTGTGTTAAACATATCTAAGAATCCAATATTCCATGCTTTCACAAAGCATATTGAAGTACACCATCACTTCATTCAAGAGCATGTTCTCAATAAGGAAATTTAACTAGTCTATACACCGACCAATGAGAAATTTGTAGATGTCTTCACTAAACCTTTGAGTAAAGATAATTTTGTATACTTTCACGAAGGTCTTTGTGTAACTAAATTTTCTTCATTTGTAGATGGGTAGCTAATAAACCTACTTGTTGTGGGTGGCTCCATTATCTAGTTAAGTTGTGTGATAAAATAAAGTTTATGACAAGGTGTTAAAATATAAACTCTATTTAATCACAAAGAGTCATGTATCATGTAGAGACACACACCTATCTGGATGTATAATATCTATTTAATGGTCTTTGGATCCATATTTTTACAATAGAAAATATTTATTCAAGCTCTCTAATTTTAACAAAAAATGAAACTACAACTATGAGAAAATAATTGGTATAACTTAACAATGATTTTTAATAATAATAATACTTGAAAGAAAATAAAATAGGATAGATATATTAGGGTGACCCCACAATACTATTTTACACCTTTTGGCCAAACTGGACATTGAACTGATTTTTTAAACTAAATTTTCACTTTCGGGCACCTATATTATCACTGCAACATATGGAGTAGGCACATATTAACTCACTACCCATGATGGTGAACCAATTATACATCCCATAAATAGAATTCAAATTCACATTTATTATATTTGACTTTCAAAGAGTCCAAAAAAAAAAAAATTTAAAGTAAAATAATGAGAAAAAATTAAAAAAAGTCAAAACCAAAAAAACCAATTTTTTTTTGAAAAATCAAAAAAGAAAAAATAGTAAAGAGAAATAATTTGCACTCTAGTAGGTAATTTCTCTACCATCTACCATCATTCTATCTAATTTTTTATTCCATCCACAATAACCTAAGCATATGCTATGCCATAATAAAAATCCTACTTTTCCCAACAAAACCATAATAAAGCTAGTCAAACCTCTCATGGCCTAAGAATAGTTGATATTTTGGGTCCCCTATACCAATTCATATTTAATCCATCCCACCTAAATATTTATATAATAATTGGTCCTATACTTGACTGGAGGCAATCCCTAACCTATATTTTTAGATAGAGTCTTTGACATGACATTTGAGGATATATTATCATAATCACTCACCATAAGTCATTTTTGTTGCAAGTATGAAGGAAATATGATGATGGTGTTTTCATTGATGTCAACTGGTCAACTGGTTCTCAACTAGTTATTGTCATGGATAATGGTTATTGGTTGTATATGTTAAGGATATTGAGAAAATTGTAATGAAGAAAGTTTGCAGATGTTCAATTGTTGCTCCAGGTTCTGCTCTAGGATTTGCTCCTATGTCCATGTGGTTTAGACATGTTGATCATGGTTTTTAGAAGTTTCTATATCCAAGATTTGGTCTTTTGGATCATTGTACAAAGTAGGTTATTTCACCAACTGTGAAATGTGCTTTTTAGGGTTTTTGGCTGAGGTCCGAGAGAAATTTGTAGTTGCTCTGAATCTCTTCATGTTTGAGTCTTATGAATTGTAGTTTGGAAGTTAAGGTGGATATGATCGTGTTGATAATTTTTTTATCTAGAAGGATTGGATCCTGCTAAAATTGCATGTGCTTAATTATTTTATGTGTTTAATATTAGTTTGTCTAACCTTGTGTTTAACACTACTTTCGAAGCTTATGGAAGTGTGTTGAAACATGTGATTGGGTCTCCCTCATTCTAATTCCACCCTAGAATGTTTTGGTGCTGACCCAATTTGAATTTGTAAATAAAAATGGTGTATGGCCATCTTTGGATATGTTTCAAAGTTGAAGATGGTATAAATACATTATGAGATACTGGTGAAAAGAGAAGTACAAATAAATAGAGTAAGATACATGAAAATTAGTGTGTGAGTAATGATAGTTGGTGCAGATCAATGTTAAGTCTAAATACCGAGTTTTCAGAAGCAGTGAGTTGAAGGTGTACTCTATCATTCAAGCATGTCTGCAAGAGTTTGAGTGAATTGTGGTGGAAATATCTATTGCATTGAGATTGTATTCCTCTTTAACATATCTCTTCTATTTTCTTTGTATCTATGTGGCAATGAGCCCTTCAGGTGCTTAATCCTTGTTTGGATAGTGAGTCCTGATCTGGACAACGATTCCTTGTTTTGGAAGTGAGCCTTCTATGGCAGTGAACCTTTGTAATTGGTTTTGATACTCTCTATTTTATGAGCTAATCCTCGCCGTGTTTTTTCCCTTATTGGGTTTTCCACGCAAATCTGGTGCTATTGTGTAGGTGTGATATTTTTCAAAATTTTCCTTTGCACTTTATGATTAATTGGAATGGTAGAATAAAGGATTTGTGATTGATTTAATTTCAAGTGAAAGGTTTAAAGGTTAAAGTTTGTTACAATTGATTCACTCCCCTCTCATTTGTCTTGTTCAACAATTGGTATGAGAGCTTGATTCCTTGGAAAAGAGTTTCACTACTTAAGGAAGGTTTGGGATGGCGAGCAAGATCACTTTTGAATGTCTTGGGTTCGATGGAAAAAAATATGCTATCTGGAAAATATAGATGGAAGGATATATAGAGTATTATGGATATAATTATGTTGAAACTACTTATAAATTTTTTTATACTCCTCTGGCTAATGGCTTGAGTACAACTGATGAAATCAAGGTGCATGAAGCAAACAACAAGGAAAAGTTCATTCTGAAGAATAGTATTTCACATTCTAAGTTGATTAAAGTCTAGAATTTGAAGACTGCTAAAGAGGTATGGGATGCTTTAGAAAAGATGCATGAAGGAGATGAAAAGGTCAAAGAAGAAAAGTTGTAGAATTTAGAGGTGTAGTTTGAGATTATGCATATGTCTGAAGATGAGAACATTAAATCTTATGTACTGAGAATAGATGAGTTGGTAGCTAAAATGAGAGGACTTGGGGCTACAGTAGAGGAACCTAGGATTGTGAAGAATATTCTTAGAACTCTTCCTGATGCATATAGTGAAAGGGTATCTACGATTGAATAATATTGTGGACTACAATACTTATACTAAATATCAGTTATTGAGTACTCTAACATCTTAGGAAATGAGAAAACCAAATTTGAGAAATGGATTCAAATCAAAAATTGCTTACAAGGCTATAAGAGCTGAATATTTGAATGAGGAGAATCTTGATGAAGTAGAAGATAAATTTGTGAGAAGGATGAGGAAAGGCTCCAAAAATTATGAAGGTAAGTTACCCTTTAAATGCTTTAGTTGTGGATAAATAGGTCACTATGCTTTGAGGTGTCCAACAAGAGCTAAGATGAACAAACAAATATTTAAGAAAGAAAAAAAGGCAAGAAGATCAAGAAAGCATATTATGTGAATGAGAATGCTAGTATTTCTAATGATGAGTTTGATTATGGATATTTTGATGACAATGAATGCTTATTCCTGGCTATAAAAGATCAACCTACTGAACTGCTAAATCTAAAAGATAGGTGAGAGAATGTCCTCTAGAGAAAGAGAAAGAAGAAGCTACTGTAATCTTTGCCCTACATGCTAAAGAAGAAAAAAAATATTGGGTTTTTGATAATGGTTGTTCACATTACATGCCTAGTGATAAGAGTAAGTTTGTTCAACTAGAAAAATATTATGGATTTTTAGTTATGTTTGGAGATGATATTGGTGCTAATTTTTTTAGGATAGGTTCAGTAAGTTTTGATGGAAGGTATAATACTAATGATGTCTAATATGTTAATGGTTTAAGGCATAATATCTTTAGTGTTGGATAGATGTGTAGCAAAGGATATAATCTTGTATTTGAGGATGAGAGATGTGAAACTAGGAAAGGATCCAAAACAATGATTGTTATAGTAAGAAAGACGTTTGAAGGAAATATATATCAGCTTAAGGGTGTTGATGGATGTTCTTTAAAACTTAGATTAATGACAGTTGGTTATGGCATCAAAGAATGTGTCACATGAATTTTGATAACTTGGCAAGGATCGGTGCAGTGCAAGCCATAAGAGATTTACTAAGGATTACAAATCTTGTTAATGTTATTTGCAGGAATTGTTAGTTTGAAAAACAAGCAAGAAACAACTTTAGATCAAAGGAACAATGTACTACCTGACTATTGGATTTGATTCATATAGATCTCTGTGTTCTTACAAGAGTAAGAAGTATACAAGGTGAAAGGTACTTTATTCTTTTGATTGATGATTACTCTAGGTATACATGGGTTAATTTTCTTAGAGAGAAATTTGATGCATTAGATAGATTCAAGACACTCAAAGCTATGGTAGAGAATGAAGTAAATTTAGGAATAAAATTCTTGAGGTCTAACAAAGGTGGTGAATATTGAAAACTTGCAGCCATTTAAAGACAATTTCCACATAACCCAAAAGAGATCTATGCAAATAAGTACTTAGAATCTACATGCAAGAGAATAGACAACATACCCATGAAAATATGACACAAGATATACTTTGGGAAAACCCTCAAGAGGGAAAAACCAAACCTCCAAAAGCATCCATCTCTCATATATTATTCATAAATAAATATTACAAAGCATCTTCAGATTCTCCATGAACACCATTGAAGCAACAAGCCCTCTCCAAGAAATCCATGTTAAAAATCATGTAACCACACATCACATATCATGCTTCAAACCCTCACAAATTCTACCAAGATCTGACTTGCAAACTATCCAACCTTAAACAACTACCCTTGTGGTTTCTTTTATAGAAACAAGCTCCCACAAAACCACCAAGTGGTATCACAAAAAACCATGTGACTAAAACCATGTCCCCACATTTAATATTGGGTACTTTATTTAATTGTTTTCCCCAATATAAAATAATTATATTTTTAGTAACTTAACTTATGTCCCAATGTTACATACAACATAAAGTGGCCCAAAGAATAAATACATTATGGAAGGTGTACAACACACCTTTTCCTAACATTCTCCCACTTGTTGTATACATTGCATAAGGGGAATAAGTAACCTCAAAACATGAATAAAATGAACAATCCATATAGCCACATATACCATCATGGAATCAAAGTGATCCATATGCTCCATCAAGATACTTGCAACAAGAATCAAAGTGACTACCATCCCAAGCATGAATGCTCTCATCCACCATCATTCCAATGCACAAAGATAAGAATCCATCCAAAGAGAAGCCACATAATCTGTCACAATGAAGCATACGTCCTGCCTCAACTGATATCTCAAACACAAACACTCAATCCAAAGGTATCAATTTGCACCATTAGATGTCAAGATACACAAACCTGTAGTTGAAATAGCACCCACAACAAGTGACAACACATCCAACTATCCATACCTCCAAGTTATACTAAACATAGTAAACTCATACCATCAACATATACATCCATAAACTACAATCATAAACTCCAAGTGTAAAACTATCAAAAATGACATACACATTTTAGAGCTCCCACTGCATGGGTAATGCAAATTTGAAAATGATCAAGGCATAGAAATCCTACCAATAGCATCATATAGAAAGTGTAAAGAACATCATGTAGAACCAAGGAATCATCCACAATGATATGCAAACCTATAAATCAATAACTTGTAAGAACAACTCTCACCACAAGCCTCCATAGCTCTCCCAAGTTCTTCACACCCAACAAAGGAAAAAGACAAAGGAACCTACATGTCATCACCAAAGAACATAATTAAAAACACATGACCACAAGATAGTAATAAAAAAAACTCCAACAAAAACTCAAACCAATGTAATGTGAAACCAAACATCTAGGAAGATAACCAAGACCAAAGAGAGAAACTATGCACATCATATACCTGTAGAAAATCCTCCTACATACACCTCTAAATGCCAACTATGTCGAGAATGATCTCCTTGACAATACCACAAAAGAAAACCCATAACAAAACCCAACCATTCAATCAACAAGATAAAACATAACATATGTATCATGTAATAAACATGGATGCAAGCCTCTCAAGCCAAAGTAAATCAAACTAAATCCATTCCCAATGAAGAAAATAAGCCCACTACATCTCCTAAACTCAAAATCAATGAAATTAATCATAATGAATAAGGAGATAAACATGCCAACACTCCTCAAATTAGCCCTCCAAAACCATATATCCATACCTCAAGATCCATATGCATGAGAAGATAAAGCATAAACATAAAGAACCTAAAAGAAATAATGGGCAATACCTCTCAAGTGAAACCATCGAGTAGACCAAGACTGGGGAATGAGAATGCTCCTCAAGACATCCAAGTCATCATGAATCATCCAAGAGCACTCTCTTCATAGGTTTGTGTTGAACTTACATCCAACCAAGGTGTAGGCTCCTTGGAATTCCTATTGAAATCTCATCAAGAGTAACCATCTCAACACATGTCTCTAATCAAAAGAGAACTCAAGCCTCACCTATGTATCGAAGTATCCATGAGTACCTGTAACCAACCAATCCATGCCAAACTCTAAATCCAACATAGCACCATTATGAAGTAATCAAGAAAATGATCAATGTACCTAATACCAAGAGAACCACCAAGATCAATGTCAAAATCCTAACAGCTAAATCAAGAACATAACCATGACATAATGATCTCACACCTCCTAAAATAATATCATGTGATTCAGTGAACATAACAAGTACTTGTATCATGTCAAAAATCTAATGTGCACAAACAAGAGTATACCATGAAATAATAACATAACCATCATATCATAACAATGATCACATATTAGAATAACAAAGCATGACACCTCAACCAAAGACTAAAGAATTCCTGCATGACAACCAAATATGTCAACATATCCAAACCACATGAATATAACCATCCTCTATCAATGAAACCAACAAATTCCAATGAACCCTTATTGCATAAAATTAGAAACCAAGAGTCCATCCATGACACCAATAATCATTGTAGAAGATCATCCATCATCAAATGGTGAATCCACATCACTACCAACAACTCCCACTAAACTATGATATTGAGCTACACATGACATCATGACAACCATTCTCTCCATGAAGATCATCCAGGTCTACACACACAATTGAAATGTTAGTAACATAACAAGTAGAACCAAAATATCCAAGCCAAGAAGATACATACAACCGCCAAACCATCATAAACATATCTAACACTACAAATCCATCACTGCCAAAATCTCCCACTGAAAAGTGTATTCAAGCTACCCATGAAATCATGATAACAATATCCTCATGAAGATCAACCAAAGGAACTCACACAATCAAAGAGCTCAAATGTAACAAGAGCTCCCAAAAGGAAAAGGAAAATCATGATCATCATACCAAGAAGATACACCGCCACAACCATAATCAGGAACCAATCCAACACCACCAACAATGCACCTACATAAACCATCATGAAATTCCAAAGTCTTTAAAGAACAAGAAAAATCCATGACACCATGATCACCACCAAATGTATCAACAACTCAAACCAACTATGTCCACATATCTACATAACATAGTCAACTACATAGGTCTCACATCATGAATGTACCTGATAATACCATCTCAACTCCTCAACATGACAACAAAACTAGCAAGCCAAGAAAATAAACCAAGCCACCAAAATTAATATGCATCAACACTGAAATATCTATGGGCATAGACAACCCACATCCAAGTCATAAATGCAACATGTAAGTATAAACTTCCTACAATGCTACACAACTTGTAGATACAACAATGAAGCATAAAAATCCAGCCAAACTAATAACCATATCAAAAATAGAATAAATAGAGATGTAAAACTGAGTATATAATGAATCCAACATCAAATATCCAAGATTTGATCATCCATAAACTCAAAATATCACCATAGTCAAAGTAACCCATAAAAATATTAGATAAGGAAAACACCAAATAAACCATGCCAAAATAACTCCAAACCTAACCACTATGAAGTGCTCTAAACAAGCTTTCAGTTGACTATTTTGAAGTCCAAAATTCATCTTTGTATGCACCCGATATGCCCTCTCGAAGCTCAAAACAAACACTTGACTTATAGCTACCAAAACACTATAAAAACTATAAAATATTAAAAAATCATTGTCACCATAGCATAGAGCACTGAGTTAGATTTCCAATGAGTCCAAGAAGTTGAAAAACGGAGCACCTAGGCGAAAGTCATGCCCTCTAGAAAAAAGTTGCACAATTTGACTATATGACAACACTTAGGTGAACCCCACTCCAAATCAAAAAAACCATTTAATTTTTTTTTTGACAAATATTAAAAACAGATTTTATTTTTTTTAAACTGGCGCAAATTTTCTTTTAATATTTTAAATTCACTTTAATAAAGTAGAGGGGGAGCTATTTAGTAGGATTTGATTTAAAAGTTTTAAGTATTAATGGTTTTAATTTATAATATTGAAAAGGCCAAAAAACTTAATAACCGGCGGCTAAAATGACTGGTGTATGTGCAAGAGTATAGGTGACGTGACAGTGGTAGGTATGAATCTATGGACCCCGCCTCCCACTGTCATATACATTTTTTTAATTTTTTTTCAATAAGCATTTTTTGTATCGATTTTTTTTTTTGTGATTTTTAATTATGTCGAAGGCGTGTTCCTATTTGAGATTTCAGAATTCAATTTGTCAATCAACGGTTTATAAGCACCAAGAGGGCTTGCTTGACAGTGTGGTATATGGTAGCCGTAGATTGTTTAACCATCAATTTTTCCTACATTGCAGTTAGTCGATTACGCTATTCATAGGGATTTACAAATCACCAGTTCATGTTCGATTTTGTGGAGTTTAGTGTTGGAGTTAACAGAAATTACACTGTGGTGCAGGAGTTTAATCTTGAATTAGCATATGATTTTGTGGAGTTTACTATTGGAAAGGTGTAACTGTAACTTCAAATGTAAAGCATGAAATTCTTCTACCCATTGAGCAATATTTGCTTTGTTGTTGTCATCTCCAATGTATATGTGAACAACTACGGCTTATAATATCCATTCTACAAATTGTCAACATATTCCTCCGTCATCCCCAATGTATATATGACACATGTATGAGGGGCAGAGGTTGTCGAGCGCTTGTGGATGTTACAAATGATTCTCCTATTGCAGGCCTTTCCTTTGATAGAGGTGATGGCTCAGAGACCCCAGTTTCAAACATCAAGTGTTTCCCTCCTCGCGAATCTGTGCACACTTGGAACAAGGGAGGTGTTACAATGATACCAAGTGAAATCACTTCTTCAGAGGATTGATAAGCCTACAAACGCTATCTCACCTCAATGGAATTCTTGCCTCTCCAAATAGATTCTTGGCCCCACACTTACAAATACTCCTGAACAACTCACTTTGAAAAACATCTGATAGCACCATTGCACTTTATGTAGATTTGGGCATGTCTTCTCCTAGATTTGAGTCCAAGATAAAGTATTTAGTCAATGTTTCTGACATCCCGCTTACAAAGGTAGGTAGAATCTTTTGAGCTCAAGGCTTGAATTGCTTATTTTTAAAACTTTGAATATTTTTTTGTTGGTTTATTAAATTAATTTTAATATTTTAGGGCATTGGGAAGAAGTTTCTTTTGTTTGTTGAATTATTATTATCAATATGTTTGATTCATTTTCAAGTTATTGATCCAATGAAATTTATTAAATTACTTTTAATCTTCTAGGGCTTTGGACATAAATTTATTTTGTTTGGGGAACTCTTATTATCAGTTTTGAACAATTTTAAGCTTATTATGGTTGATTCATTTTCAAGTTATTGATCCAATGGAGTCTCCCCAAGATACCTCAACCAAAAAACCCATAACAAAAGCACCGTTTTTTTATTCTCATGATTTCATAATTTGTACCTTGGTTTTAAGATCTCAACATACTCTTTGAAGGCAGTAAAAGAGATCAAGAATAGTTTCAAAAGGTGAAGATGGGAGCAGTAGTGATCTTCTTGTTGGCTCTGTTGGTGTGGCTCATCCTTGTGCTATTACTTCTTTCCCTTTTAATATCTATCCTTATTCTTGGAGGCCTAGTGGAGGAATATACTTTTGTTGAACAAAATTATTGAGTTTCTGCTTTTGTTGAGTTTTAATTTTGATTTGGGTCCAGATGTTATGAATAGACATAGAAAAAGAAAACTCAAGAACCATTTTTTTATTAGTACAAATTCAACTATATAGAATGCATCATCTATTACTAATTCCCATTTTTCTAATAAGAATAAATGTTGTGAACATAGATTTAGATTCTCTATGCTTACCATTCTAACCTAACACTACCTTATAGAAAACTAATAAATGTCACACAACTGTAAAAACCTAGGTCTGATACTCCTAGATAGGTGCTACTCATATTGTTTTTTAAGCATGGTAATGGCCTTTATTGTGATATTTGAATAGTTACTAGACCCTTTGAATCTCCTTACTGCATCTACCATTCTGTGTTCCCATTTAGTCCTAGATCTATTAGTGTGGCTTTTGTTTCACTCATGTTTTGATCCTTGTAAGTGGATGGATAGTTGATTTGAAGCTATCACTTCTTCATTGACATATTTGTTGTGCAAACAACATCATTTGCTAAATTTCCTACCGATTGACCTCATATACTATACACATGTATGCAAAAATAATAGATCAATTTTTTTCAATTCCACATCTCTTCGATGTACCCATTGCACACCAAGGTGCGATTGCTAGTTTATTTTATTTTGCAGGTAAATTTTTCGGACTGACGAGATTATAATTTTTATTTTTTATTTTTCTGAATATAATATTATGACCATACAACTGCAAAAATAGGGATTTTACTATAAAAAATTGCATTTTTTCCACAGTAACAAAAATAGGTCGAGTTATATATCAATCTTCATCTCTTAGACAACCCAAATCCAATTATGAGGTCCATTTTGATCCAGCGGGTCTTCTAAAAATTTTCCTTGACAAAGCCCCCATTTGAATGCAAAACCAAGAAACCCATTTCACCCAAAATTTCTTACACCCAAATCTACAAACTACCCATCAAAGCAACAAACTCAAAACCCTCAGATCTGCAATAAACAACCCATAAAACCCTCATATCTTTCCATGCCTTTCATCTTCTCATGCAATGCATAGATTTAAACTCAAACAAGATTTTTTTCTCAACTAAGGGCTATATAACCATAACCAAAGCTCTAATACCACATGTTGGAAACTTGCAGCCATTTAAAGATAATTCCACATAACCCCAAAAATATTTATGCAAATAAGTACTTAGAATATACATGCAAGAGAATAGACAACATAACCATGAAAATATGACACAAGATATACCCTGGAAAAACCCTCAAGAGGGAAAAACCTAGCCTAAAATCCATATCTCATGTATTATTCGTCAATAAAGATTACAACACGTCTTCAGAGTCTCCATGAACACCATTGAAGAAAAAAGCCCTCTCCAAGAAATCCATGTGAATAAGCATGTGACCACACATCCCATGCCATGTTTCAAACCCTCACAAATTCTACCAAGAGCTAACCTACAAACTGACCAGCCTAAACAACTACCCTTTTGGTTGCTTTTATAGAAACAAGCTCCCACAAAACCACCAAGTCGTATTACACAAAACCATGTGACTAAAACCATGAGATTACAAAACCATGTCCCCACATTTAATATTGGGTACTTTATTTAATTACTTTCCCTAAAATTAAATAATTATATTTTTAGCAACTTAACTTATGTCCCAATATTACATACAACATAAAGTGACCCCAAGAATAATTATATTAAATATATTATGCAAAGTGTACAACACACCTTTTCTTAACAGTGAATTCACCTCCCATGATTTTAATATGTTTTGTGAAGTTTGTGGAATAAAAAGATAGTTATTTTCTCCTATAAATCCTCAATGAAATGGAGTTGTTGAAAGAAAGAACAAAATAATTCAAGAAGCTGCTAGATCAATGATTATTAAAACTGGTTTACTAGAAGTTTTATTGGAACTTCAAGCTACTCACACTGTTGTTTATGTGTTAAATCGTGTTCAAACAATAGATAATAGTAATAAGACCCCCTATGAGCTATGGTGTGGAATAATTCATACTGTTAAGTATTTCAAGGTATTTGGGAGAAAATGCTATATCAAACGGGATGAAAAAAATTGAAGGAAGTTTGATGCTAGAAGTGATGAAGGTATTTTCCTTGGATATTCTACTCAAAGGAAAGCTTATAGATGTTTAGTAAAATAATGAGAAATATTGTGGAAATGATGTAGAGAAGGGGTATTCAGGATCAAAATCAACTAATCAACGCCTTTCAAGAACCCCTAGCACATCAATCAAGGTGGTTTCTTTCACAAATTAGCATCATTCCTCGTAGTACTTCAACAAGGTCTATTTGGGCATAAATCTTGGGGAAGACCTGCAAACCAAAATATAAACACACATTAAAATACCATTTTGTCTCTTTTGAAACATATCCTAAATTCAAGTGGGGTTTCTTTGGTACAAAGGCTTCAAAATCACACTGCCCTATTTCTTGAGCCTAAAGCATGGGGGCAACAAAACAAACTTTTTAACTATAAATCTCAGAGAATACACTTAATTAAATATCTGAAAGTATATTTGAGTACCCATTTTTCTCTTCTACAACATATAAAAAATTGGGCTAGTGTTGTTTTGGAACACAAGGCCCTAAATTTGATTGTCCCACTTTGGAATATGCCTAAAAGGGCAAAATTAAGCTTGTTGCAACTAGGGCTTTCACACAAACAAGGTTATAGAGATTTTAAAACCACTCCTTGACTTATATAGAGTCCTCACACATTCATTAACATGCTCCAATATCTATTAATACATTTCCAACTCTTCTAACACCTTTTTGATGCTCCTTTCATGGTCTCTTTGGTCTAATGCATGAAGATTTCAGACCTTCAATCTATCCCAACACATGCAAAACTTCTCCTCTCCTTTTGCAACTTTATGAAAATAAAACCTACCCTATGCCAAGCCATTCCACTGAGTTTTATCACTTTCACTTGTGGAATGGAGAGAAAACCATTATTTTCACTCAAGGCACACTTAACCTAGGGTTTAAACAGGTTGGAAAGAAATGACTCTAAAATATTCAAATCTTAATGAAAATAAATGAGACCAAGTGAAATAAAAAGTAGACTCAATAGAGATACATCCCCAATTGATTGTAGGTCATTATGAATCCGTACAATCATGTACACACAAAGAAACAACAAGAAAAATGTTCAGATTTTTAGAAAATAAAGGTATTTTATTGCTCCAACTTCAAGATTTCAACCTCTAAACCTTGCCTTCGACCACACAGGGAATTTTATTTTTAAATGCACAAGACAACTGAGAGGGGGTGGGGGGGGGGTGAATAAGTTGTCACCAATCATATTCATAAATCTCAAGAGATTATCAAATCCACATCCACTTAAATTTTTTATTAAGTATGAGCATGAAGTGCAAATAACAGAAAGTAATATCAACAAAAAAATCACATGATTTAAATGGAAAACCCATTAAGGGAAAAAACATGGTGAGGATTAACTCAATATAATAGTAATTGCAAAACCGGATACAAAGGCTCACTACCCAAGATAGGACTCAATGTCCATATAGGACTCACTGTTCAAATAGGAGGATCACTATCTACATTTATAAAAAAATATAAAGAATAATGTTACACAAAGAACATTATCTCAATGCAATAGAAGATCCACCATAAAAAGTTCCACACATTCACAACCTTGATCAAAGAATTGTAGACACCATCAACTCCCTGCCTTCAAGAGTCTAACAAATTGAAGTTCTCACTGCATTAGATTACTTTCACACAATATTTTGCACCTACTCCACTTCTCACACTGGTGGCTTCCAAACCTTAACATATTTCCTTGTATTTATACCATATTTGATCTTAGAAACTTTCTCTGAGATCGGCTACGCATTCTTCATTTTACAAATTCAAATTAGGTTGGCAACTCAAAATTCCCACAATGGATAAGAATGAGAGTGGACCAAATTAATACTTAACCAGGACCCAAAACAACATCTTGGATCAATCACATGCTTCCTTAATTGATACTTATCCTTCATATAACGTGTAGATACCAGGTCAGCCAAATCTAATGAAAGCACCAATGAACTTTGAAGTGAGCACATTCACAACAAGAGAATAACATGTGGATCACATAACATGGTTCAACATGCACTAGAACACCTCTTAGATGCCTTCAGATTTATCTGAAACAATTGCAACAACTTTCATATAGAGAACACTTTCCATCAATCCAATCAGACTGTATAGACACACATAGTAACTCTGGAACTAATCTTCTGGAGTACCAAAATACAATTCTTTTTTCTAAAACATAGCTAACATCATTACACACCTTCTTCTAGATCCGAAATATTTGAGACAAACCATCAAAGGACTTCAGAGCAAAAACATTTCTCCCAGTCTACAAACAAACTCTACCATACCAGTTCACAAACCGATGAACACAACTTGCACTCTTCATCAAACCAAAAGCTATAATCCAGGATATATCATCTAAGGATGCACATAAAAAACACTAAATATTTGTACAAACATTGGATCAACACAAAATAAATGTAGAGCACATTACTAGAGCTCATTCTGAACAAACACACAACTTTTTCTTCACTATTTATTAATTTTATTAGAAGCACTTGGTAGCTCATCATATCAGCACACCTACAACACCATTAAGATTGTGTCATGTACTCACAACATCTATACAGTATCTCAACTATGCATGCACCACCTGCAATAACTTGATTCCTTTCTCTACAACACCCTAAACTGTGTTGACATCAATGACAAAATTAATGACAACACCACCATACTCATTCACACTTGCAACAATCTCCCCCTTTGTCATTGATGGTAACACATGATGTGAAAAATCATCAAAGACAACATACACACTCTTCTCCTATTTTTTAGATTAGACAACCCACACATTATTCCTACACTCTCTTCTCTTTACAATATTTTCTCTCTCCCTTTCAAAATTTTTAGATATAGATAGGATTTTTCACATGATTCTCTCTCCCCCTTTAACACCAATGGCAAAGATGCGTTTTTACATGATTATTCAGTGATATAAAATTTTGATCACTCCCCCTTAGGAGTGCACCCATGATAACACATACATCATACAACAATAATGATACTCTCTACTCCCCCTGAGGAGTAGACCCCAATCATCAGTCCAGACATATGATGAATCTATAGATCCACTGAAGTGATGCACTTCTATGTGCACCTAGTTCAATGAAGGAGGGGCAATAACCCCCATTTTCTCCTCGAGATACTCAAAATTATCCTTTGTAGGCACATATTCAATCCTGACTTCATTCTCCAACACCATCTCCCTTAAGAAATGATATCTGATAGATATATGCTTTTTCCTTGAATGCATTACTGGGTTCTTTGAAATATTTATTGCACTTGTATTATCACAGAAGATAGGGATAGGCTCATCACATATCACTCCTATATCCTTTAGAGTTTTCATCAATAATACCTGTGTACAATAAAATGTTGCTACAATATACTCAACCTCTGTAGTGGATAAAGAAACCAAATCTTGTTCTTTGCTTAACCATGAAACTAATCTACATGCAAGAAATAATGCACCACCACTTGTACTCTTCCAACCATCCACACAACCAGCCCAATCTGCATCAGTGTAAGCACTCAATGTGAAATCAATATCCTTAGGATACCGCATGCCATAATTCAAAGTGCCTCTTAGATATATGAATATGCTCTTCACAACTGTAACATGTGTTTCTTTAGGTTCTTCTTGAAATCCAACAACTAAACATACTGCATGCATTATATCTGTTCTAGTAGTTGTAAGATATAACAATCCACCAATCATATATTTTTACATGCTCTAATCAACTTTAGGAGAATCATCATCCTTACTCAGTTTGCATCTAGTCGTCATAGAGGTACAAACCGATTTGGAATTGTAGACATCCAAAAATAACATTATGCATTCCACTGTAACTAACATCATGCATTCGTTTCTTCTACTAATCAATTAAAGCAATTTATTGATTTAATCCTAAGGTTCATCAAGATTAATTAAATAAATCAAATTATTTAATTAAGTTCCTAAGGTTCTTCTTATTTGATTTAATAAATCAAACTGATTTAAAATCAAATATCAAATCCCTAAAATCCCCTAAGTTAATTAATCTAAATTAATTGACTTCTAAGCATGATTATCATTCTCTAGCTTTTGACTCAACTAGAGTCAAATCCAAACTCTTAACTAACCCACCCACTTGCACCAATAAATCATTTATTTGATTTATTATTTCCTCTAATTACATTCAAAATGGAATATTCTTCCAATTTGAATCTTCCCCCCAAAAAGGGACTTGTCCTTTCCAACAAGGTTTTAAATGCTATTTGCATAAGTCAACATAGCATTTATTACACCTTTCATCCCCCCCAAAACATGTTAAGTCATGCAAAATTCAAATTCAAATTGGCACATTGGCCAAGACTTGCACATTCCTCACCCTCTCACAACTTGACAAGTGGCACTTTGTCATTGGCTTGTGAATTATCCCACATTCATCCAAAATCTCTCAAACTCCTACCCTTGAATCTATAAATGCAAGGCAAAACAACTCAATTACACAACACTTACTCATTACAAGGTTACTCTCTTCATTTGAGAATCAATCTTGCTCATCACAACACCATTTGCTTAGCAACAACTCATTCTCATTGCAAGGTTATTCTCTTCACTTGAGAATCAATCTTGTTCATCATTTGGCAATCTTGCTTATCAAGGATTGGGAAAGGGCAGCTTTCTACACAACTAAGTTGCACCAATCCACTATGGGATAGGAATGATTCATGTTTTTGCATTGTTCTTATTAGTTGCATTGTTTAACATGATTCTATATTTCATAGAGATGTTTGAGTTTGCTGATTTAAACTAACTTTTGTGCTAACAACATGAAATTGTTTAGATCTCACTTGCAGATTTTAGCATCCTACAGGAATCATCCATTCCAAACTTCTTCAACAATTATTTAACATACTTTGATTATGAAATAAACATGCCCTTATCAGTTTAATTCACTTGAATTCCAAGAAATAAGTTCAACTCACCAATCATAGACATCTCAAACTCCTTTTGCATCTCCTCTGCAAATTTCTTGCACATGCCCTCATTTCCTCTGAAGATAATATCATCAACATACACAACCACTATCAATATTCTATTTCCTTCAACTTTGAAATAAATATTACTAGCTGTAGAGCCTTTACTAAACCTTTGTTGTGTCAAATATTTGTCCAACCTTGCATACCATGCTCTGGGAGCCTGTTTAAGTCCATATAGTGCCTTTTTTACCTTACATACCATGTCCGGTTTATCTGATAACTGAAATACCTTTGATTGTTCCATGTACACCTCTTCTTCCAATTCTTCATTCAAGAATGTAGACTTAACATCTATCTAGTATACCTTGAAATATTTGTGAGTAGAAAATTCCAAGAACATCTAAATGGCCTCCATTCTTGCCACTAGAGAAAATTTCTTCTCAAATTCTATTCCTTCAACCTGTGAATAAACTTTGCATACAAGCCTCTCTTTTTTTCTTACTACTTCACTATCTTCATTCAACTTATTCTTGAACACCCATTTTGTACCAATTACATTCTTTTTTAGTCTAGGAACAAATTCCCATGTCTAATTTTTCTCTATCTACTGCAATTATTCTTTCATGTCTCTAACCCAATTTTCACCTTTGCATGCTTGACACACTGTTTTAAGTTCTATCTTGGAAAGTAGACACAAATTTACTTCAGCTGCTACTACTTTTCTTCTTGTTGTTACACCTTTATCTTTGTCTCCAATTATTTGTTCTTCTGGATGATTATTATATACATATTTTTGGAGTTTTAGGAGTAGGTTCCGAAGCTTCTTCTTCTTCCTTATTCTCTTCTTGTACTTGTCTGCAAATAAGTTCATCTAGTTCAAATTCACTTATTTCAACTGGTCTCTGCATGTCTTCATCAACTTTTACATTTTCACTTTCAACTATCTTTCTCAATATTTTATTGTAGCATCTATATGATTTTCTATTAGTTGAGCATCCAAGGAAAATCCCTTCATCACATCTTGCATCAAACTTTCCAAGGTTCTCATAATCTCTTTTAATATAACATTTGCTTCCAAACACCTTAAATTACTTAACAATAGGGATCTTGTGAGTCCATAGTTCATAAGGAGTCTTTGTGTTGTTACCTTTGATTTGAAATTTGTTAAGAATATAAAAAACATTGTGGATTGCTTCTCTTTAGTATACATGAGGTACATTTTTCTCTTTCATCATAGTCCTTGCAACCTCTTGAACAACCCGACTCTTCCTCTCTATAACTCCATTCTGCTGAGGAGTTCTCAAAGAAGAAACATGTCTCTTTATACCATGCTCTTCACAAAACGTATTAAACTCACTGGAAGTGAATTATCCACCTTTGTCAGACCTTAAACATTTGATTTTTAGGTTCACTTCATTCTCTACCCTTACCTTGAACACTTTGAATCTATCTAGAACTTGAGCTTTCTCCCTAAGAAAATTGACCCATGTCATTCTAGAATAATCATCAATCAAAAGCATAAAATACCTATCACTATTAAGATTTACTGTTCTTGTGGGACCATAGAGGTCTGTATGAATAAATTACAACATTTTGATTGTTGATTGTTCTTTTCCTTTAAAACCACATCTTGTTTTTTACCCAATTGATAACTTCTACAAATAGTATTGGTGGGCTTTGTGATTTTAGGTAGATCCTTGAAAACTTATCTTGAAATAATCATGATTAGATTGTCAAAGTTTACATGTCCCATCCTTTGGTGCCATAGCCAACTTTAATTAACTTGAGACACAAAACACTGACCATCAACACTTTTAAGCTAATAAATTTTTCCATATGTTCTTTTTCCTGTAGCTGCTATAGTTTTGTACCCTTTTCTGATCTCATAGGTATTATCCTAGAACACCAGTTTAAATCATTTGCTACACATTTGTCCAACACTCAAAATATTATGCCTTAATCCCTTAAGATAATAGACATCATCAGTACTATGTTTTTTATAAAAACTAATTGTTCCTTTTCTAACAATATTTGCACCAAAATCATCTCCAAACATGACTAATCCTCCATCATACTTTTCAAGTTTAGTAAACTTAATTTTTTCTGTAGTCATATAATTTGAACAACCACTATCAATTACCCAATAATATTCGTCTTGTCTAGCATGAAAGGCAGTAACTAGAGTACCTTCCATCTCATCCTTCTTATTTTTTAGACCACATTCCCTTGCACATCTTCCATGGTTAGTAGACACAAATTTATTCTCCAAGGCTAGAAACAAAAGTTCTCCTTTATGATCCTCAAAATTAGATTCACCATTAGAAATTCTAGCGTCTTCTCTAACATAATAAAATTTCTTGAACTTTTTGTCCTTTTTGTCCTTTTTGTCTTTATTATCTCTGTTCTTTTTTTGTATGGCTCTATTTGGACATCTTGAATCAAAGTGACCAATATTTTCACAACTAAAACATTTAAAATGTAACACACCTTTGTACTTACCGATACCTTTCTTCAACTTCCTTGTAAAATTTTATTCCAACTCCTCTAAACCTTCACTATCCGGATCATATTCTATCTTAGTGGCTTTGAAGGTTGTTTCTTTTTTTCTCCTTTTATTTTCCAAATTTCCTCATTTCAAATGCAGTTAAGGTGCCAAATAGTTGTTCTTTAGTGAATTTATTTGGATCATACACTTCCTCAATATCTGAGACCTTGTCAATGTAACTCTTGGTCAAGGTCATACAAATCTTCTCTATTACATATTCATCTGTTAGAGTACCACCTTGATTTTTGACTTCATTTTCTGCAATATCAACCCTCTAAAAGTAGCTTGCAATGTCTTCACCTTCTTCCATTTTCAAGTTCTCATATCCGCGCTTTGTTGTTAGCTTCTTTGATAATTTGACTCTGTCATTTCCTTTCTCAAATTTTCCCACACTTCATAAGCAGTGCCTAATGAAATAAATTTTTTCCACTCAGTCTCAGATAAAGCACTATATATTGCATACCTTTCTTTTTAATTTTCCTCATAGGTAGAAATCCCATCTGTAGAAGAAGGACCACTTGCAAAATCAACATATTTTGTTTCGACAACTTTCCAAGTCTTGAAGCCAAGAGAGATTAGGTAACCTCTCCTTTGCACTTTCCAGTCATTGTAGTCAGATCCATCAAATGCGGGGATTGACAATTTGTGTGCCATAATATCTATCTCAAGTGGTTAAGCTCTTCTTGAAGGAACCAAAGCTCTAATAAAAAATTTTGAAATGCACAAGACAACTCAGAGGGGGGTGAATTAGCTGTCACCGATCACATTCAAAAATCTCAATAAATTATTAAATCCACTTCCACTTTAATCTGTTATTAAGTATGAGCATGAAGTGAAAATAACATAAAGTAATATCAACACAAGAAACACTAGATTTACGTGGAAAACCCAATAAGGGAAAAACCATGGTGAGGATTAACTCACAATATAATAGTAATTGAAAAATTAGATACAAAGGCTCACTGCCTAAGATAGGACTCACTGTCTAGATAGGAGGCTCAGTGCCTACAAATACAAAAAAATATAAAGAAGAATGTTACACAAAGAACATTATCTCAATGCAACAAAATATCCACCACAACAAATTCCACACATTCATAACCTTGATCAAAGAATTGCAGACACCATCAACTCACTACCTTCAGGAGTCTAACACATTGAAGTTCTCACTGCATTAGTTTGCTTTCACACAATCTTTCGTACCTTCTTCGATTCTCACAATTGTGGCTTCCAAACCTTAAGATCTTGTCTTGTATTTATACCATTTTCGATCTTAGAAACTTTCTCCAAGGTCGGCTACACATTGTTCATTTTACAAATTCAAATTAGGTCGACAACTCAACATTCCCATGGTCGATATGAATGAGAGTGAACCAAATTAATACTTAACCAAGACCCAAAACAACATCTTGAATCAATCACGTGCTTCCTTATTTGATACTTATCCTTTGTATAATGTGTAGACACCAAGTCAGCCAAACCTAATGAAAACACCAATGAAATTTGAATTATGCACATTCACAACAAGAGAATAAGATGTGGATCACATAACACACTCCACCATACACTGGAACACCTCTTATATGCCTTCAGATTCATCCACAATAGCTGCAACAAATTTCATATAGAGAACACTTTCCATTAGTCCACCCAAACTGTACAGACACACATAGTAACTTTGGAACTAGTCTTCCGGAGTACCAAACTGCAAACACTTTTTCCAGAACATAGATAACATAATTACACTCCTTCGAGATCCGCAAGATTTGAGATAAACCATTAGAAGACTACGGAGTAAAAATATGTCTCCCAGTCCATATACAAACAACTCTATCAAACCAATTCACAAACCGATGAACACAAATTTCACTCTTCATCAAACTAGAAGCTATAACCTAGGCTATATCACCCAAGGATTCCCACAAACAACACTATAGATTCCTACATGCATAGAATCAACATAGAAGAAATGCAAAGCACATTCTAAACACACACACAACTTTGTCTTCACTATTTATTAATTTTCTTAGAAGCACTTGGTAACTCACCATATCAAAACACCTGCAACACCATAAAGATAGCTCCATGTATTCACAACATCTCTATAGTATCTCAACTATAAATGCACCACTTGCAATCACTTGATTCCTTTATTTGCAACACTGTAAACTATATTGACATCAATGACAACATTAATGAAAACACCACCATACTCATTCATACTTGCAACATTTTACAAGATTTCCAACCATTCCCAAATGGTTACAAACTATCTTTTAGCTTCCAAATGTTCATCTTCCACATGATAACAAAAAGGAAAATTTTCTTTATGCAACTTGACAATATTGACACTTTTTTTTGCATTTACATACTAATTCACCCCTAATGACTCAAACCGACCCAAACACCTATGAAATGGTCATATAAGGCCTTATTACATGAAATTGACTCAAGAACAACAAAATTTCTCTTTTTGACCCCTCTTGGGGAATGAAAGCCTAGGTGCCCCTATACTAGGAAAGCACAAATTTCAAGGTTAATGAAGAAATGAAGAATTTAATTAAATTTGATGAATATGTATCTAATGAACCTAATTGTGTAAAAATTGAATAAGCTGTGGAAGAATAGGAGAAGAAGAATGAAGAAGAAGAAGCTCTGTTTGTGTCCCTTAAGACACCTAGATATGTGCAGAAAAATCATTCAGAAGATCAAATCATTGGAGACAAAAGGAAAGGAGTATTGACAAAAAGCAGAGTTGCTACTGCTGGTGAAATAAATTTGTGTTTACTTTATGAGATTGGGCCAAAGACTGTAAGTCAATTATGTAAAGATAAGTATTGGATGGAAGCTATGGAAGAGGAACTTATGCAGATTGAGAAGAATCAAACTTGGGAATTGGTCCCTAGGCCAACAGAGAAAAATATAATTGGATCAAAATGGGTATTCAGAAACAAGTTGAATAAGAATGGAGAAGTAGTTAGAAATAAAGCAAGGCTTGTGTATTAGGGTTACTCACAAGTAGAAGGTATAAATTTTTAGGAGAATTTTTATTTGGTTGCAAGAATGGAATCTATTGGAATGCTTTTATCATTTTCTACTCATAAAGATTTCAAGGTCTATCAGATGGATGTTAAGTCTGCATTCTTGAATGGTGAGTTAGAAGACGAGGTGTACATGGAACAATCAAAAGGATTCTATTTGTTAGATCAACTCGATATGGTTTGTAGATTGAAGAAGGCTTTATATGGATTGAAGAAAGATCCAAGAGCTTGGTATGGAAGGTTAGACAAATATTTGACTCAGCAAGGTTTCAACAAAGGTACAATAGATAATAATATTTATTTTAAAATTGAGGATGACAAGATCTTGATAGTGGTTTTATATGTGCAAGATATTTACTGAAGAAATTCAAAAATAGTTTGAGATGTCTATGTTCAATGAGACGAATTTATTTCTTGGGCTACAAATTAATTAAATAGAGAAAGGGGTCTTTATTTCATAGTCAAAGTATGTAAGAGAAATGTTGAAGAAGTTTGGGATGGATGGTTCTAAAATGGTATGCATTCCTATGGTGAGTGGTTGAAAATTGAGTAAAGATGATGATTCACCTAAGGTTGATCAGAGCATGTATAGATCTATGATTGGACATTTATTGTATTTTACTGATACTATACCGGATATCATGCATGCAGTTTGTCTTGTGGCAAGATTTTAAGAAGACCTTAAAGAGACATATGTTACTACTATTAAGAGGATATTTAGATATTTGAATGTCACTCTAGATTATGGGTTATGGTATCCCAAGGATAATGATATTACACTAAGTGCTTACATAGATGTAGATTGGGTTGGTTGTGTAGATGAAAAAAAGAGTACAAGTGGTGGTGCATTCTTTCTTGGTTGCAGATTGGTGGCTTGATTGAGTGAAAAAAAAGATTTTTTTTGCTTATCTATTCTTGAAGCTAAGTATATTGTTGTTGCATCTTGTTGTACAAAATTTTTGTAGATGAGACAAATATTGAAAGATATTAGAGTAATGTATGATGATCCCATTTCTATCTTTTGTAATAATACAAGTAACATTAACATTTCAAAAAATCCAGTGATGCACTCAAGGAAACAACATATATCCATCAGGTATCAATTTTTGAGAGAGAAGGTTGTGGAGAATGAATTAAAACTTGAGTATGTACCAACAAAGGATCAAGTAGGTGACATATTTACGAAGGATATTCCTAAAGATACTTTTGAGTATCTCTAGGAGAAGTTAGGGGTTATTTCCCCTCCTTTCTTGAACTAGATGCATATGGAGATTCATCAGTCTAGTGGATCTATGGATCTATCTTTCTTTTGGGCTGACGTTTTGGTGGCTACTTCTTAGGGGGAGTAGGTAGTGCTATGTGTTGTCATTATAAGAGTATTTTTTTCTTGATGTCAAAGGGGAAATCAATGTAAAAAATCCTATGCCTTTGAAATTGATGTCAAAGGGGGAGAAAAAGATGTGAAAAAAGAGGAGAGAAAGATGTGAAAATAGTATCTACTAAGGGGGATAAAGTTAAATCATGAGAAAGTGTGTTGCCTTTGATGGTTTCTAACATCATGTGTTTCCATCAATGAAAAAGGGGGCGATTGTTGCAATTATGAAGGAAGTATGATGATGGCGTTGTCATTGATGTCAAATAGTTAACTGGTTCTTAACTAGTTGTTGTCATGGATAATGGTTATTGGCTATATATGTTGAGGATATTGAGAAAATTGTAATGAAGAAAAGTTGTAGGTGTTCATTTTTGCTCTGAGTTCTGCTCCAATATTTTGTCTTATGTTTTTGTGGTTCAAATATGTTGATCATAGTTTTTGGAAGTTGTTATATCCAAGATTTGGGCTTCTAGATTGTTGAATAGTGTAAGTTATGTTCACCAACTATGAGTACTTTTCATGGTTTTTGGGTGAGGTCTGGGAGAAATGTAGTTGCTCCAGATTTCTTCTTGTTTGAGTCTTATGACTTGTTGTTTGGGATTTAAGGTGATATTATTGTGCTAAAGACAATTTTGTTATCTGGAAGGATTGGATCGTGCTAAGGTTGTGTGTGCTTAATTGGATTATGTGTTTCATAATAGGTTGGATGACCTTATGTTTAACATTAATTTAGAAGCTTATGGAAGCATGTTGAAGCATGTGATTGGGTCGCCCTCATTCTAACACCCTACAATGCTTTGGCATCGATCTAATTTGAATTTGTAAATACAAATGATGTATGACCGATTTTGGATATGTTTCAAAGTTGAAGATGGTATAAATACATGATGAGATATTGGTGAAAAGAGAAGTGTAAAGAAATAGAGTAAGACAGATGCAAGATATATGTGAATCAGTGTGTGAGTAATGGGAGTTGGTTTAATTCAATGTGAAGTCTAAATGTTGAGTTTTCGGAAGCAGTGAGTTGAAGGTGTACTCTATTATCCAAGCAAGTCTACAAGAGTTTGAGCGAATTGTGGTGGAAATATTTGTTGCATTGAGATTTTTTTCTCCCTCCAACATATCTCTTCTATTTTCTTTGTATCTGTGTGGCAGTGAGCCCTCAGAGTGGTTAACCCTTGTTTGGACAGTGAGTCTTGATCATGACAGTGAGTCCTTGTTTTGGTAATGAACCTTCTCTGGCAGTGAGCCTTTGTAATCGGTTTTGATATTCTATATATTGTGAGCTAATCTTGACCGTGGCTTCTCCCTTATTCGGTTTTCCATCTAAATTTGGTATTATTGTGTATGTGTGATATTTTTTAGTTGTTGCATTTGCACTTAATGATTAATCAAAATAGAAAAATAAAGGATTTGTGATTGATTTAGTTTCTAGTGAAAATTTTAAAGGTTAATTTTTTTTCCAACTAATTCACCTCCCCCCTCTCAGTTGTCTTTTTCAACAATTTTCCATAATAAATTTTAGATATTTCATAATAAACTTGACATATTCACGGTCCACCTCTAGAATAAATTATCCTTTGCTAAGATTAACACTTTGATTAGAAAAAAATAGAACATCCTATAGAAAAATGAGCTTAACAAATCATGAAACAACAAATGAACTATCAAACCAATCTCCAATCCTATCTGATCAAATGCCTAATTAGAATAATCTTATCATCTATCGCTTGTCTTATGCAAGTTGTTACATCATAGAAGCTAGACTAGGGCATCTTATATGAGATGTTTCATCCCTTAAATTAGTCATGATGATTATAATCCTATCAAGAAACATTCATCAATTGGAAAGAAGATCTAAATGAATGTTGAATCATTTGGTATAACAAGTCTTATATTTTATCTAATTTATCTTTGGTCATGTTCCCATGCTAGACAAAGATACCCACAATTGACTAGAGGAACGAGGATGGATCCTACCACTTTTTGTTTGATTTATGTTTTTGGTTTGTCTTGACAATATGACTGGGGCAACTATGTTACCTATGTGTGATTAGGGTTCCATTTTTCATAGTAAAAAAATCTTATGCAAGTTAAAGGTCAACTAACACTTTCTTGCATCAAGATCAACATGCTTTATGGCTACTTCTTCACACAACTAACAAGGTTCTATTGCTACTGGTATGTGTCATGACATTACTTGTCTACAATGTGTCTATCTATGCAAAGGGATAGCATTTTACACCTTGGTCTATCTCATGGGTCAGTACAGGATCATGGGGGTCCAAACTAGGCTTCTAAGTGGCAATGGAAATTCAAAAAATCAAAGTTAGACAACTTGACATAAAAAATTGAATAGGTTATTAACATAATTTAAAAAATATGTAAGAACGAAAGTTGTAGAAAATTGAATGTAGTTTCTAGGATACTAGTCCTTTTTTGGAAAAAAGTAAATTTGTTTTGAGAAAATTTGAAATTTCAATGTAGTGGTACTACATTTTCAGGAAAAAGATAAAAATATCTCTTTTTAAACAAATATTCGTTATTAAATGGATATCCGTTACTTATATTATTTATAATACATAATATTATATAAAATGTATTATGTATTTATAATAAATATATTTACAATATATAATATTATGTATTATATGTAATATATTATACATTACATTATAAACAAAAGTTGAAAACCCTATTTTTAAGCTTACATATGACTTAGTCCCACTTTATGTTCCTCCTGATGAACATATGTAAGAAAGTGATTAATTGTCGGTTAAGCTGAAAAGGAAAATTTTGTGCCTAATTTGGTCCTACTTTAGACACCCTTGCATTAATCACCCCCCTAAAACAACATTTATAGACCCCTAAGACTCATTATATTTGACTTTGAGGCCTATTGCACCTAAGAAATTATATAAGTCCTAACAAACAACATTTAAATTACTCATAGTTCATAAATCCCACCTCAAAAACCCTTGGTGGGACTAATTCATATGTAAGCTACACCATCATGGTGAGAAATTACTTTAAAGTAGCCAAGGAGAGATGAAAGAAGACATGAGAGCTAACTTGGAAAGCCTTATGCCAAGTCATATGTTTCTGAATTGAGTTTCATCATGAAAAGGTAGTATTTCACATTCAAGTCAACTTAAGACATATCGTCCACATCCCAAGCTTTCTTTGATATGTTCCTGAAAGGTTAAAAACTAGTCAAGAGAGACAACAACAAGTGACATACGACAACAAGGCTACCAAACCCCTTTCCCCCACTGAGTGTAGGACAAGGGTGAGCCTAGAATGGATGATGGTATGTTGCTCCTCATGATGGATGAAAAACATACAATAGTGAGTGTGTTATGTGTTGCTCTCACCTCTCTACTATTTTTCCTTGATGACACAGGCACAAATGTTGCTATGGTATTTACAGGTACAGGTTCAGGCTGATGGTATCTCAGATTGGTTGACATATCCTCATATACTTGCATTGTATTATTGATGCACATTATTGAATTATTGTTGCCTATTATGCTTTAGAGAATATAGGCTTGGATTGGTATTCAGTTTGGTTCATTTACAAGATCTTCATGCTTGTTCCCATTCTTGATGATCATGTTTCTGGTTATGTGTGATATTCATTTGTAGATGGTTATGACTATATTGGACTAAAATTTTTGATAAGGCATGGTACAAGTTATTTAGATGGTGTTCATTGTGACAGGGCATTCATTAGCTCCAGATTTATGACATTGTCACCTTGAAATTTGATAGATGGTTTCATTTTGATAGGATGGTCCCCACATGTATATTCAACATGTTTACAAGTCATTATGACATACTCATAATGGCAGATTCATTTTCAGTTGCAAGGTTTTGGAAAACTTGTTTTCAAAAGGTCACATTGTGATCATGTGACATTGGCATCATTGTTTTATCACATTTTTGAATTCATGTGACTTGTTAAATTCACTTTGTGGCTCGAAGGCTCTATGAAAAAGTCACACTGGTCTCCTATGTCATTGGTATGGAAGTTGCGATTATCTGCATCATAAAGGTAATGCTTATGGCAATATGGTAATGTTAATTTGGGCATTATTTTTAAAGGCTACCTTGCAATATTTTTGGGCATCAAAGAAGGCATATAAAATATGCCTTATCGAGTCTCTTTATAATTCTTTTTCAAAATTAAAAGGGGTTGACTTTGCTTAATGTCACATGGCAGTGACTTAGATAATATTTTGTGTGGCTTTATGGAATTGGCATTTAAATGCAACTACACCCTGTCGGGTCTCCCAATGCACGTGACACTTGAGGTGATAGTGAATTTGACCATGGTTAAATTATTTAGTAATACTTGGCAGCCATTAGTGTTTATAATGTTTTTCGCCAACTTGAGAATCTTTTTCTTGATTTAATGTTTATTGGGTGGTAATATCATTTGATGGTTTGTATGCAATTTTTGGAGGTAATGATATTGTCAAAATTTGTGGTCAAAGTTATAAGACAACGGATCTAAAATATTTATGAATTTTCTTTACTTGATATGACTTAGTCTTTCGGACTTCAAAGTTCATTTCATTTTGGAAAGGCATTGAAAGTCTTGGTGAATTAAATGAAAGTTAGGGAAAAATATTTTTTTATCATTCTTTTGTGAGGGTTTAGAACCCTATCCGCCACCTCAGAAAGAATGTAACTGATCTTTCTTTGAAGATTACAAGTTGCAACTCAAATGACAATGAATAGAGCTGACTGTAAGAACTATGTTGTGGTTGGTGTCTTGGTCTTCCATTTCTCTTTGGGTGAGGGCTCAAGATGGAAAGAGATTTGCTATTTTTTCCTTCATCTAGGTTGGTAAATTCTTTGTTACAAGTTCACATGCATTCTTTTTCAGATTCGTACTTGTTCAAGTATCATTTCCATCATTTGGTGTTTATATTTGCAAAATTCAGTTACTTCTCTTGGCTCGAATATATGGAAGGCAGTTACTGTTGTTTATTCGAATATGAAAATGCACAAATGGGTTGTTGTTTATTGTAGCAGAAAAGGATGCTTTGTTTTCAGTTATTCTTGACCTCATTATGGGTATTTTGAAAGCATTGTTTATTTTTGTATTTGGTGAAGATATGGGTTCAGTTACAAATTCTTTTTAGACCCTTGCAGTGACATTCTTTTGTGTTTATCAGCCTAAAAAATATGTGAAAAGAAAAAGGTGCTCTAGTAAATTTTTATTTCCACATGTCACTAATTACGTGGTTTTTTGAATTTAGATCTATAAGGGTATTGTGTTTGATAAAAGATCTTCGTAAAAGACATATAAGAATTATTTGGTGCATAAGTTATAGTATTCTTGCATTCTTGGAACATATTTTTTTACTGGTGCATATTTTGTTGTTTCTAGGGCGGGTGAACCCACAAAAGTGGTTTACAATTCGAATGAGGAAGTAAAACTTCCAAAAAATGCCCCCACTAAAAAAAAATTGTTTTGAGGGGTTCGAACGAACTCAAGGTTTGAGCAAACCCAAAAGGGGTTCGTTGGAACCAAGGTTCAATCGAACCCCTTTGAATGTGGAAACATGTATTTCCCATTGTGGAAGGGGGTTCGATCAAACTCCTTAGGTTCGCTCGAACCCCCCTTTTCCCACCTTCCCACCCTCTCTCACAAAAAACTTCCAAATTTTTTCCCTTCGAAGCACGGGTTGAGGATGAAAATGGAGGAGACTTCATAGAACCAACTGGAAGATGGTAGTCCTCAAAAAAAACTATCCAATGAATATAATTTTAATATGTTTTGGTTTTATTATGTATGTGTTTATTTAGTTTTATTAAACATAAGTTTTTCACCGAAAATTAAGCTCTTTGTTTTGCACATGTGAGAAAATAGCAAATTATCAAAATAATTTTTAAAAAAATATGTTCATGTTGGGTATTGATGTCCTTGATCCATTAAAAAAAATTGAATTTTGATATACATACAAAAGAAGTTTTGTATACAGTCTGCCTATGTCTGAAAATCAATTGGTTTGACTTCAAAACTTGATTAAGGAAAAAATATTCAATAAAAAACTATGATACCAAATGAAAGTGCTAGATATCGTAGTTAAAAATCTAAATTTGAAAAAATTAGAATTCATCCTTCATACAGAAAAAGTTATGTTGTATACGGTGAGCGTCACTTTTCAAAAATGTCATTTTATGATAAAAACCAATTTTCGTGGGAGATGGAAAAAGAAGTGCAATCTGATTCCAAATTTTTTGAAAAAAATAGTCTTAGAATCTACAATTTTTTTTTTATGAGACTCTAGTTTGGATCATCTTCAAATTCCTCACGATTTAGCCACTATAAATTCCCAAATGTGAAGATTTAGTTAAAAATAAGAATTTCAGTGTCTAGTTTGGCCAAAAATTGTAAAACACTATTGTGGGATCACCCGGGTTCTGAGAACAATATCATTATTACATTTTTTTTATCTGAAAAACCTTTTTGAAGGTTCAAAAAGGAGAGAGTGCACTTTGTGAAATATATATACATAGTGATTGATCACTGGTTTTTAGTGTGTTGTTGATTATTCTTGAAAAACACAAGTGAAATCTTTTGTAATTGAAAATTTGCAAATATGATGCAGAGAGATAGCTTTCTTGTTTAATATGTCCAGTATTATGAAGGTTCAATTTGAGAAACTTTAGGATATTAGGGGTATTATATTGAGAGGCTCTTATGAGTTGAAATGTAAATAGAGAAATCCTTTGATATATGATTGTACTAAAACTAAAGAGGGGTTGGTGCTCCTTGAAATAGGTGTTTCTAAATGAGGGGTTGGTGCTTAGAAATTAGCCTATAAGGCATTGCAAGTAGTGATTTGAGAATATAATCTAGTATGGAAACAATTTAGGAGTGGTTTTTCTACCCCAGGAGGGTTTTCCACTTGACAAATATTTTGTCTCTTGGTCTCATTTGTGCCATGTTTAATTCATTGTGATAATTTTGTAATGTTCATTGTTTTTATGTGATACTTCTCATTTCAATTCTTAATGGTTGCATTTAATTCATGAATGGTTTGATAATTGAAATATTGAGAGCATAATTTAGTTTTGTTTCAATTTTTGAAAATTGTAAAATTGGTTCAAGACACTGATTCACCCCCCCTCTCAGTGTCATTTTCACTCCAACACTATGATCCTACAACTATTACATGGAAAGGAGCAACAACTAGTGCTATTTATGATGCATAAACAAAGTTTTGACAAATTTGGCCTTGACGGTATGAACCTGGTCATATATGTGAACAATGTCATGGTAACTTGGTTGGTGTGAAATGTTTTTTTTAGGTGGTTAAAGGATGAGTTTGCGTTTGTTTGAATTTTTTTGCTTGTGTGATGGTGGGTAAAGAATAAGAGGATTCTTAGGATGGCCCATGGGGTATGTAGGAGGTTCATTGATCAAGGGGGATCTAATGGACACTTGTGTATGCATAACCTCAGTGGTCATGATTTGATGTATGTCGAAGAAGGGTAAGATTTATCCTAAACATAAAATGGTGTTAGGTGATGTATTTCATGCATCCAATAGAAGAGAAATCTTGGAAATGCACCAGAAGGGAACTTAGCTCATCAAAGATACCATTAAGGCTTTGTAGGAATTCACACCCGGTACGTCAATAGATACATCTCTCACTTTGGTTGAGAACCTGAAACTTCTTTTGGAATCCTTCAAGGAGCATGCCACCGGACTTGTTGAGAAAAAAAAACAAGATTTTGAAGTGAAATTGGATGATAAAAGGCTATTGATCCTTCATGAAAAGTGTGCTTTCGCACATACCAATGTAGAAAAGAACCTTGAATCTGTAAAGGTCTGTGAATCTAAAGCTAATTCTATGTTTGCCTATTGCATAATGTTGCCTAATGCCACACAAAGCATAAAAGATCTTATGGAATCCATTGAGTCCCTATTGACAATTGTTTCTGGTACTTATAATATATCCATGGATAGAGCTAGGTAAACTTGGAATGCCATCTCTATGCATAGAGAAAAATATTTCATTTTATAGAAGCATAAGGAAGGGATAATCAAAAAATTTGGTCTTCTTGGTGACATTGTAAGGATGGAGTACACTCTGGTAGCCAATTATTTGGCTAATGCTGAGAATTTGGATAAGATCAATCTAACCCCGAATACTGTAGATGAGGCTGAAGAAATTTTTATTGCATTGGAGTCTTTGAAAAAAATGTTGAAATTTGCTAAAAAAAAATTGGGAGAACAGTAAAGCAGCCTAGCAAGGCATTCTTCAAGAACTTCAAAGTGCTCCCTCCTTTGGGTAAAACTTTTCTATTTTTTACATTATTTGGGTTAAACTCCTAAGGGGGATTTTAGTAGTTTGATTCTCTATACTGTGCATTCCATACCATATTTACATATTTATGTTTTTTCGATTGCCCTTTGTCCTGGATGTCAAAGGGGGAGAGAGGAAAAAAAAATAGAGTATACTTTGTACATAGGAAGTCCATAAATTATTTTGGAACATGTTGCCATCAATGAGAAAGGGGGAGATTGTTTTAATAATGAAGAAGAACACATCTCTTGATATATTTTTTGTTTTCATTGATTTCACCATGATATATGAGTTGCAACTACAAGATTCAAAGTCATATTGATCCGGTATTTTGAACTGGTAATGCAGACTTGTCCTCCGGTATTTTGCTCCAGATTTCCTTTCTAGTTATAGTTTTTACTACAAATTTTTGGAAATGGTTTTTGGTTGATGAAAGCATGCATGAACAGGATCTCATGTGTACAGGTGCTTGTGTTTGTTGTTGACATCATTTTTTTGTTTACATTTTTGTTATTAGGTCTATCTCTGGCTCTAATAAGTGGTTGAAGTTATAATGGATTAAATTTTGTTTGAGCGATCCATGCCAACATGGTGTAACATGTTGCACATTTGAATTGTTTTTGAGAAGTATTGTATTTACTTGAAGCTGACTAAAGTGATTCTTGTGAACAATTTAGCCATATATATAGGACTGTTTGGAGATTGAAATGTAAGTTTTTTGGAATGCAAGTGTTGGCAAATTGTGTGTGGATGTGAAAGGAGGGAATGTTGATCTGCTGGAATGAAAATTTCTTGAGCTTCAAAGGAACTGAATCGACGCTCTGAGGTGTACTTTCATCAGTTCATTCTTTGGTTGTAAGCCATTTTGTTACAGTATCACTTGTAGGCAGTGAGCCTCTCTTTTGGATAGTGAGTCCTAGTAGTGACCCACCCCTTTCTAATATCTTATAATTGGTTAGACTATATTGTGAGTTAATCCTCACCGTAGTTTTTTCCATTCTAGGTTTTCCATGTAAAACTCTTGGTGTTCTTGTGTTATGTGCTTCATGGTCAGTTAATGCTTATGCTTATCGTAATTATAATATACATTGAATTAATTGGATGGTATTTTTTTAATAAGTTTAAGAAGATATTGATTCACCCTCCCTCTCAGTATCTTGGATATTCAACACCTCTCTCCCTCTCTCCCTAAACCCTCTCTCTCTCTCCCACTCTCCCTCTCTTCCTCTCTCCCACTCTCTCCCTCTCTCTCTCCCACTCTCTCCCTCCCTCTCTCCCTCTCTTCCTCTCTCCCACTCTCTCTGTCTCCCTCTCCCTCTCCCTCCCTCTCTCACATTCTCCCTCTCTCCCTCACTCTCCCTCACTCCCTCACAGGCCTCTCTCTCTCTCTCCCTCTCTCCCTTTCAATTCTTTCTCTCTCTCTCTCCCTTTTAATCTTTATTATATAATGATTAAATATATATTAAATATTTGAGAGGGAGATGGATACTTCAAAGAGATACTATGTATTAAATATATTATATAATATATATTATAGTATATTATATATAACATTTACTATAATATATAATATATATTAATTATAATATATAGTATATATGAAATATATTATAGTATATTTATATATAATAAATTTATAATAGAGAAAACAAATATCTATTTATGATGCATATTTGTTATTAACTACATTGGATTTGAAGCCTCATGAAAAATCAAAATATTGTTACAAAATAGATATCTGTTTATAACGGATATCCATTATACACAGATATCCATTTTGTTGAGGAGAAACCTTACCTCGTTTTCAAAGGGAGACTATGTATTAAATATATTATATAGTATATTTAATATATATTACATAATATATAATATAATATAATATATATTATATTATATTATATGTTATATTATATATAATATAATATAATATAAATTATATATGAAATATACTATTATATATTTATATACAATAATTTTTTTATATAATAAATGGATATCCATTTCTTTGAGGACATTATAACGTGAAATCTTCCTCATTTTCACGACCTCCAGAGAGTTTTAGGTATGTGTTTTTTGCATTTTTTCTTTTTCTTTTTGCTAATTAGTGATTGATTTAAGTTTTTGTTTGCATTCATTGTATTTTTATTGAATTTTTTCATTTCTATCAAACTTACAAAAAAATTGAACCTTCATTACTAGGAAAAAAGCATAAATTTAACCTAGCATACTAAGAAAACATAAAATAGAACCTCCATTACCCCCTTTTTACATTCTTGTCTGTTTTTACTTCTTCTTTATCACTTATTCTCATGTTTCTTAAATTTTTTATTTGTTTCCTATTCTTAAATTAGTTTTTCTTTACTAAACAAATTGTTTTTTAAATTTTTAATTGATTTGACTCTCCTCGCCTCTCAAAATAGAAAGGATCCTTGTTGGAAGTGCTCTAAATTTCCAAAACTTAGTGAATCTGGATCCATTGTTAGGACTGACCAAACAAAACTTGTCCCTGTAGCCATAGGGAAATGGGCTAAGTGAATGGGTAATAATCGATGAGCAATGCAGGAGGCTATCATATTGTATCATATACAAATGATAGCCTACCGCACAACCCATCAATTATTGCCCATTAAATTTTCCCATTTCTCTATGGCTGTAGGGACAAGTTTTGTTTTACCATTACTAACTATATATACAAACTCACAAAGTATTGGCAATTTGGATCTTTACACTTCCACATTACAACGAAGTAAAAAGTTAATGTATTTTTAAATGAGATTTCACATGACTTTAAAAATTATTTGTTTTCCATTTGCATGCCTTAGACATAAATGAGCTTTACACATTTTTTCATTTGTATTCAATTAAGTCATTTATATTGAATAGTTTAATGGGATTTTTAAACATGTATCTTACATTTTCAAATTACAAATAATTTGATGCACGTTCACTTATATCTAAATCATTGATCCATGCCCTCTAGCTCCACCCACTCCACCTCGTAACCCCCCACCACCACTTACACCTGATGGTTCTCACTTTCAAGAACAATTCAATGTGAATGTTAGAACCATTTAGGATCAAGTTAACGCTATTCAAAATGAAGAATGTGTTCACCCATTATTGACGAATTTTGCATCAAAAAAGAAAACTATTGTTGATGTAGTTAGGTCCATGGAAGTGGACTTAGACAAGCATCAATGATGGCTAGAGGAAGGGATACAGTCCCAAACTAAAGGGGGAAACACAAAGAAATTAAGGGATTCAACTGAGAGTCGCAAAACTTTCTTAAGAAAATGATCTTATTTTTATAAAAAAATTGATCTTGGATGGATATTTAATTAAATATTTTTGTTGGATGGATATTTTATAAATAATTGGGTTGGATGGATATTTTTAGTGTTGAATTTATGAATATAATAGTACAATGATGAGACAAAAATTTAGTAATAAATATTAAATAATCTATTAATTTAGCGTTTGTTCATATATAGTGGTTATTCATGCATCATGGTTGATTGATGTCTTATTTGTTGATCATAATTATTGTATAGATTTAACATGAATAATCTAATTAATATGTATCTTGATGTCTTCTAAGGATTTTGTTATAAATTTGCATCAAACCCCTTTGGTGTACATAATATTCTTGTTTATGTATCATGATTGGAAGATAGTGATTCTTAGTCATGATGATTTCATACCTTTTACATGAATGATCTAATGACATGTTATTAAAATTGAAGGTTTTGATGGAATGAATGTTGAATTGAGTTCTAATGGTTTTGTTTGATGGTTGTATTACTTCTTATTCTAGAGGGTCCCAACATGGTAAAACACTCTTCCTCTCAACACTCTCTCTCTCCCTCTCTCCCTCTCTCCCTCTCCCTCTCTCTCTCTTTCTCTATCTCTCCATCCCTCTCTTCATCTCAACTCTCTATTTGTCTCTCCCTCTCACTCTCAGGTCCCTCCCCCATCTCTCTCTCAAGTCTCTCAAAGCTTCCTCTCTCCCTCCCTCTCTCCCTCCCAATTCTCTCTCTCTCTCTCTATCTCCCTCTCTCCCTCTCAAGTCTCTCTCTCCCTCTTTGTCTCCCACTCTCCCTCTCAACGCTCTCTCTCTCTCCCTCTTAGGTATTTCTCTCTCTCCCTCACTCTCAAGCCCCCCTCTATCTCTCTCAAGTCTCTCTCTCTCTTTTACTCTCTCCCTCCCTCTCTCCATATCAAGACTCTCTCTCTCCCTCCCTCTATCCCTCTCAAGTATTTCTCTCTTGCTCTCTCCCTCTAAAGTCTCTCTCTCTCTCTCTCCCTCTCATCTCTCTCTCCCCGTCTCAGGTCTCTCACTCCCTCTTAGGTCTTTCTCTCTCCCTCTCTCTCAATTTCCTCCCAGTCCCTCTCTCTCTCTTGTGAATTGGCCACACATCAATAAATATATAATATATAATATATACTATATATTAAATATATTACATAATATTAATATAATATATGATATTTCATATATATACTATATACTACATATAATAATTAATATTTATAGTATATATAATATAAAATACACTATACAAAATATATGTACTATACAGTATACGATATAATATATAATATATAATATAAATATAATAATATAATAATATATAATATAATAATGCATACTATATGTGTCACCAAAAATTGTATACCTTTGAGGAAAAGGATAATTTTGTGCCTAATTTGATCGCGTTTTTGGCATCTTAGCCCCTAAATAACCCCTTTACAAGCCTTATTTCAAAGTTTTGTAAAGATTTGTAAAAAATTCTCACACTTTCTTACGATTTTCATCATAATTTGACCCTCTCTCATGATAAAATGACCCCTTAATGCACTTACAAGTCCTACTTAAGTGTGTTTTAGAAGACAATCGTGTTAAACAATATTAATCACACTTTAATTCTTGACATCCACTTGAAATTTCCCAAGTGGACTAAGTCGCCACCTTGGGTGACTTAGTCCCATGTGGCATAAAAATCAAAATTAACTTAAAATTCTAGCGGGATATTATCTCCTAAACCCTAAGGTCGGCCTGTGATGTGTTATTTTCAGAGAATTAGGGCATAACATGTATAAATAAGGTTTTTAATACTCATTTTTTCATCTCTTGCATCTCTTATCCTCTACACCTCATTCTTCTCAACTAATCATCTCTCACTCTTCTCAAGCAAGCTAGGGTTTGAGCATTGTAAGTCATCAAGACATCTTTCCAAAGAATTCAAGGGTTGAATCTTCTGCCATTGTTATTGCAACAACTCAATATCAATCATCATGGCAAGGTACTAATCCTATTGTCTCATTTTTCATGCTCTATTATCATGTTTCATCACTTGATTTGATTATCTAAAATGGATTTGACCTGAGGCAAACCCCCATGCCCTAACATTCAACATTTTCTTGTTCTCTTTGTGTGTATGTAGATTTAGGTACCTTGCAAGCTTGGAGATTATTGAAGAATGGATTGAAGACTTTTTTAAGGAATTTCCTTGTTTATTAGGTCAATATCTACATAAAAAGACATCTATAGGACAAAAATCAATATTTCTGGTTTGAATACTTGGAGGAGCAGAAGTGTAGGTTGAGGTTTATAAATTCCCCTTTTGAATCTTCCAAAAAGTGAAAGTGGGCACTCCCCCCAGTTGTGGTGACTTATTCCCATTGTACATAATTTCCAGAGATTTCTATGGATTTGGATACCCTTGTGCCTGAAACAGGCCTCGGTATAATTTTCTAAAATTTTCCTGAAGCTGGACTAAGTCGCTTAGTTTGGCACAAGTGTCCCGCCAGGCTCAAAAATTAGATTTTCTAGAATCTCAAGGACATTTATAGTATTCACTCCTACCTCTTCCATTTTCTAGGTGCACTCTTGTTGTTTACTCTTCTATCTTGCTTTGTCTTGTCTTTCTACATATCAATATGTGTTTTCAAACATCCTCCATTTTCTAGGTTTTGCATTAATATTCAATCACTTTTATCATTTCTTGGACTCTAGGGAATTTCATTTAGCACACTTCAGTCACATTTACATTAGTTTTAAATGAGCTCCAAGTTTTAGAGTGGAAAGGCCTCTCTCCTTTTAGGTGAAAACCCTAGAAGTGTAAGGGAACCTCCTTTCCCCTAAAATTTGTGGTACATTTTGGTGAACCTTCTTTTCAAACACATTTTCTAATTTGGATTTCTTTATCATCCTAGGTTTTTATTACATTAACATTGCATTTCATTTTTCATTAGTTAAATTGCATTCTAGGGTTTCAAAATTTGCATTAGTGAAAGTGCATATATGTTGCATTTTTGCATCTTAAAACATTAAACATTTCTAAAATTCTACATTCATCTCAGGTATGCATCTCACAACATAGAAATCATCAAAATCCATCAAAAAAATTTGAAAGTTCTAAAAAAAATCCCCAGCAAGACTAATTCATTACTTGGGCAACTTAGTCCCTTTATGCCTCTGAAACAGCCGTTTACAGGGCTGAAAACCCTATTTTTAAGCCTTTGTTTGCTGCCATTACTTATTTGTATCAGTTGGTTGAGTTTTTGTTTAACATGCATTTCATTACATCTAGCCTAAATTAGCTCATTTCATGCATTTTTTAAATTCAAATTTTCATTCACACTATTTTATTTTTCAGATGATTGCATAGTGTAATCAGTAAATTACCTTGTTTGAAATTTAAAATTTGTATTTTCTACTAGGTCTTAACATTGCATTGTTCAAAATTTTAGTTTCAATCTTTTCTAAAATTTCAAAGAAAAATTAGTTAATGAACATGTTAGTCATTCATTCAATGCATTCCCTAGTTATGAAAGTGTCTTAGCATGAAAGAATGCAAATGTTAGTGTTTGTCTTCAACTTACACCCCCTCCTATCTTTCCTATTTGTGAGGATGTTTTTCTAGAAGAAAATACAAACATAAACAATCCTGATGATCATAATTTCACTTCTCTCGATACCTCTCCTTTAAATGATGAAGGTATCCTGGCAAACAAATGTACAATTATTGAGAATCATGAAGGTCTTGTTTTTTCTTCTCCTCATTCCCCTTGGGAAGATAGTATAACCATACAAGATAAATTCATTGTCACCACTTTACCTAGTCTCCATTCATCTCCCAACACCTCCCCTATTTGTGACAATAAGGATACAATCATGAACGACCATGACAAACACATTTCTGAGGAGGATATGTTGGTATCTAGGAATCCAATGATTGAGAGCTCTAGTATTATTTCTCTCTTTCCTAATGTTCCTAACATTTGGAAGGGTCTATTTGAACAAGATGACCAAATCATTGGCACACATTACAATCCTAGTTATCCTTCCCTTGATATCACCCCTATTTGTGATGAAACTTCCTCACAACATCTAACCATGACATGTGATGAACCTCTTAATTGTCACTTTCCTAAAAGCTCTCCTACTAGGGTAGATATTTTGGCACAAGAGAATGTGACCTTAGCAACAAACGATGAAATTATCTACAACAATCAAATTTCCCCCTCTCCTAATATCTCTCATATTAGTGAAGATGATATTATGGTGTTACAAGATCCTCTTGATGAGAATCTTATGGAACAAGACACTTCAACCATTGATCGCTCCCCTAATTGCAATGAAGTCATTTTGAAAGAACTAATCCTTGAATGCCAAAAAAAATTAGATTGTCATTCTCCTACAGACTCCTTCTAGGGAGACTATTATGGTGCAAGAAAATGATATGTCTTCCTTAGGGATAAATCAAACCAAGGCCACCGAGGTTATAAATGTGTAACTGTCCATTAAATCCCCCTCAATTAATGAACCTCATACATACCTCGTGGGACATCCTAATAATACTCTAATTCTTTACCCACCATCACACAAGCAACAATCTCCTAACCAAACCAAACTGAATTCATTATTTACCCACCTAAGAACAACTTTTCACACCAACCAAGTTACAATGAAATTTCTCACATTTATCAAAAAGTGTATACCATCAAGGCTAACTTTACAAAAACTTTGTTTACTTATCCACATAAATAGCATTAGTTGTTTCCCCTTTCCCTATAATAGTTGTAGGATCATAGAACACTCACTATTGCATGTTTTACATCCATCATGAGGAGCAGCATTCCATTATCCCTTCCAATCTCACCCTTGTATTGCACTCAGTGGGAGCAAGGGGTTACAAAACCGTGTCTCTGTATGTCACTTGTCATTGTCTCTCTTGACTATTTTGTAACCTTTCAGGAACATATCAAAGCAAGCTTGGGATGTGGATGACATGTCTTAAGTTGACTCACATGTGACATACTGCCTTTTTATGATGTAGCTCAATTCGGAAACATATGACTTGGCATAGGGATTTCCAAGTTAGATCCCATGTCTTATTTCATCTCTCCTTGGCTACTTCAAAGAGATTGCTCACTGTGGTGGTGTAGCAACCTCTTTAAAGTGGGGGCATACATAGACAACATATTTTTATAAAATTGCATGGCATGAATTTTTCTTTCTTCTTGTGATGTGTCCTCTTCTTGGTGGTTTCATTAGGTTTGATGTTGTCTAAGAGTGTACGATCAATTGAAGTGGCCTAATGTGAATGAGGCATCCCATGGATAACGATCTAACACCCTGACTTGTCCTCTCTTGGAGACATTAGGTATGATGCTCCCTAAGAATAAAACCTCACATGAACTAATAAAAATCCCCTTCAACAAAATCTTTACATAACATTCAAAAGCATTTACAAAAGCATTGTGGTGCCTTATCAAAGTTTCACTAGGGTAAATTTTGTATGGTTAGTATAATGGGAAGTCAACACACTAGCATGAATTTATCATTATACGATGAGAAGACGACACACTGGAATTTTAATTTCTCGCTAAATCACCTTCATGTACTTCTCACCTAGCTCATAACCAAGAGTTCCATCGCCTCATAATGAGTACATCTCTTTTTGGACAATTAGACTAGATCTGATCTACAACTAGATGGACAAATGATCGAAGCTTGATCCACCTTTTTACTTTTGTTCTTCTCTTTCTTTTATTCCTTGTCATCACATGATCATGTATCTTATTTTGCTGGAAATCATTCACCCTTGAATGTGTTATTTTTCACTTATGTCGGTTTGACTTAGGATCTTGAATCCTGGGGGATTGACCACCTCCTTCATCTTTGTCATCCTTCACCATCTACATTAGCACCATTTGGCTACTTTAGTATAAGTTTGAAGCAATTTCATCCTCTGACTAAAGCGAGGACTAAATGTGTTGCCAAAAATTGTATACCTTTGAAAAAAAGGACAATTTTGTGCCTAATTTGATCTTATTTTTGGCATCTTAGCCCCTAAATAACCCCTTTCCAAACCTTATTTGAAATTTTTGTAAATATTTGTAACAAAATCTCACACTTTCCTAGGCTTTTCATTCATAATTTGACCCCTTCTTATGTTAAAATTGCCCCTTAATGCTCTTATAGGTCCAACTTAAGTATGTTTCAAAAGACAATCATGTTAAAAAAAATTAATCAACTTTTAATTCTCGACAACCACTCAGATTTTCCTAGGTGGACTAATTCGCCACCTTGGGTGACTTAGTCCCATTTGGCATAAAAATCAAAATTAAATCAAAATTCTAGCGGGCTTTTGTCTCCAAAAACCCTAAGGTCGGCCTATGATGTGTTATTTTTCAGGAAATTAGAGAAAAACATGTATAAATAAAGGGTTTTCCCCTCATTTTGAAGGAAATTAATTCTAATTCTAACTCATTCATTCATTCTTCACTCTCCATTCACTACTCTTCTCAAGCAAGCTAGGGTTTGAGCATCTTAAGTCATCAAGACATATCTCTAAAGCATTCAAGGGTTGATTCTTCCTCCATTGCTAAAATAGCTCAAGATCATTCATCGTGGAAAGGTACTAAATCCATTGTTTCATGCTTCATTACATTATTTCTACATTTGGTTTAATTACTCTAAAAGGGGTTTGACCAAGGCAAACCCCCATGCATTAACAATCAACATTTCTCTCTTTCTTTCATTGTGTTTACAGATTTAGGTGTTTTGAAGGTTTGGAAATCATTGAAGAATGGATTGAAGACTTTTTGAGGGAATATCCTTGTTGACTAGGTCAAGATCTACACAAAAAGACACCTACAGACCAAAAATCAAGGTTTCTGGTTTGAATACTTGGAGGAGTAGAAGTGCAGGTTGAGGATTATAGATTCATCTTTTGAATCTTTTGAAAAGTGAAAGTGGACACTTCCCCCAGTTGTGGAAACTTAGTCCCACTGTTCATATTTTCCAAATATTTTTGCAGATCCGTATACCCTTTTGGCTGAAACAGGCCTCAGTGTAATTTTCTAGAATTTGCCTGAAACTGGACTAAGTCACCCAGTTTGGCACAAGTGTCTTACCAAGCTCAAAAATCCAATTTTTCATAATCTCAAGGATATTTTTAGTCCTCACTCCAGCCTCTGCCATTTTCTAGGTGCAATCTTCTTGTTTACTCTTCTATCTTGCTTTGTCTTATCTTTCTACATATCACTATGTGTTTTCAAACATACTCCATTTTCTAGCTTTTGCATTAATATTCAATCAATTTTACCATTTCTTGGACTCTAGGGAATTTCATTTAGCACAATTCAATCACATTTACATTAGTTTTGAATGATATCCAAGTTTTAGAGTGGAAAGGCCTCTCTCCTTTTAGGTGAAAACCCTAGAAGTGTAAGGGAACCTCCTTTCCCCTAAACTTTTGTTGTTCATTTTGGTGAACCTTCTTTTCAAACACCTTCTTATCTGATTTGAAGTCCATCATTATTCTAGAATTAGCTTGCATTTAATTTTGCATTAGTTAAGTGGCATTCTAGGGTTTCGAATTTTGCATTAGTGAAAGTGCATACAAGTTGCATTTTGGAATCTTAAATTATTAAAAAAAATTGGTATTCTACATTTTCATCTTAAGTATGCATCTTACAACACATAAACCATCAAAATCCATAAAAAACTTCTAAAAATTCTAAAAAAATCCCAGCAAGACTAAGCCGTCAACTTGGGTGACTTAGTCCCTTTTCACCCCTAAAACAAGCTTTTACAAAGCTAAAACCCCTACTTTTAAGATTTTGTTTTTAAATTAGAGAGAAAATAGAATCTTACATATGACTTAGTCCCACAGTTTTTAATGCAATTTTATAAAAAGATGTCATCTATGTATTCCGCCACTTTAAAGTTGTTGCTAGACCATCACAGTGAGCAATTTCTTTAAAGTAGCCAAGGAGAGATGAAAGAAGACATGAGAACTAACTTGGAAAGCCCTATGCTAGGTCATATGTTTCCAAATTGAGCTACATCATGAAAAGGTAGTATGTCACATGCAAGTCAACTTAAGACATGTTATCCACATCCTATTTGAGTGCAGGAAAAGGGTGAGCCTGGAATGGATGATGGTATGTTGCTCCTCATGATGGATGAAAACATCCAATAGTAAGTGTGCTATCATCCTACAACTATTACATGGCAAGGAGTAGCAACTATTTTTATTTATAATGAGTAAACAAAGTTTCGACAAAGTTGGCCTTGACGGTATAGAATTTGTCACATATGTGAACAATGTCATGGTAACTTGGTTGGTGTGAAATTTCATTCTTAGGTGGGTAAAAGATGAGTTCAAGCTTGTTTGGAGTTTGTTGCATGTGTGATGGTGGGTAAATAATAAGAGGATTCTTAGGATGGCCCATGGGGTATGTAGGAGGTTCATTGATCGAGGGGGATCTAATGGACACTTGTATATGCATAACCTCAGTGGTATTGTTTTGATGTATGTCGAAGAAGGGCATATCATTTTCTTGAACCGTAATAGGTCTGATATTCTAGGAATAGATTCGAAGATCGTGACTCATAACATTGTTCTTACTAAAAATGTGAAACCCGTTTTCCAAAAGATACAAAAAATGAACCCTAAGATAGCCTTGCATGTTAATGGAGAACTATAAATACTCCTTGATGTAGGTTTCATTCACCCTATTGGTTATTCTCCTTAGATATCAAACATTGTCACCAAATTGCTAAACTCAATAATCGTGCTAGGATATGTACAAACTTTCATGACTTGAATAAATCCTCTTTAAAAGACGATTTTCCTCTTCCTAATATCAACATGATCGTGGATTCAACTGCTGGACATGCTTTTTTGTCCTTTATAGATGGATTTTTTGGATATAATGAAATCTTTATTCACCCACAAGATCAATACAAGACAAAATTCACATCTGCTTGGGGAACATTCTGTTGGGTTATGATGCCTTTTGGATTAAAGAACATACACACAACTTATCAATGAGAAATTACATTGATATTTCATGATTACATACATAAAATAATGGAAGATTATGTTGATGACATTCTAGCCAAATCCTTAACATGACTAGAAAATGTGAATGTTCTTCAACAAATCTTTGAGAAAATGCATGAGTACAACATGCTCTTAAATCCTAAGAAGTGTCTCTTTGGAGTAGATAGTGGCAAAATTTTAGGGTTTATCATATCTCATAGAGGCATTGAGGTGGACATGAAAAAAATGACGCTATAATTAGCATGCCACCTCCTCACAACATCTCCCAATTATGCACATTACAAGGAAGGATTCAAGCCATCCATCATTTTGTTTCTGTCTTAGCTAATAAAATGTTACCTTTCACACATCTCCTCAAAAAGGATGTGCATTTTGATTGGAACAAAGATTGTAAATAGGCCTTTGAGAATTTGAAAGTATACCTTGCAACTCCACCTATTTTACAATCTGCTATACCAAAAAAACTGTTCATCCTTTATATTTCTACTTCTAACCATGCTCTTGCCGCATTGTTGGCTCAACAAGATGAAAATGGAAAAGAGAATCTTGTCTATTACATCAGTCGCACTCTAATAGATTATGAAACCTAATACACAACAATTGAAAAACAATACTTGGATCTTGTATTCGCTACTAGTAAGTTGAGACACAATTTATTAAATGTATAAATACAAGTTATGAAAAAGTTTGACCCTCTCAAATTATATCTTTTTAATAAAATAGACCTATCAGGACATCTTGCTAAATGGGTAATGTTGTTGACTGAGTTTGACCTTAATTTTGTTTCCCAAAAATAAATCAAAGGCCAACCCCTAACCAACCACTTAGATAATGCTCCTTCATCTTTAGCCCTCCCTAGCGATGACTCTTTTCTCAATGATAGAGTGTTGACCATCAAGCCTCCTACATGGGAATTATATTTTGATGGATCCAAGTGCAGAACAAACTCTGGTGATGGATTTATTTTAATTCCACCTATCGAAAATCCTATTCCCTTGTCATATCGCTTAAATTTCCTATATACAAATGAAACAATTGAACATGAAGCGTTAATCGTTGGATTGCATGTTGCTTTAGTCATGGGCGTCAAAATAATTAAGATTTTTGGTGACTCATAATTAGTGATCAAACAAATCAACGAAGTTTATCAAGCTAAACATGAAAAAATATTACAATATAAAAATATCATCATGACCTTGTTGGAACAATTCGAATCGTTCACCATTTATAACATCCCTTGAAAAGATAATTGATTTGCAGATGCAATGGCCAACGCAGCTTCTCTCATATCTCCTTTAGATCCTTCTGAAAACATCATTTTTACATCCACCTATTCATGAAACCTTCCATTGCTAATAAATATAATGACGCATTCCCAAAATTCCAAGGTAATTCGTGTGAATGGTATGACACCATATATAACTACTTAAAATATGGTACCATTCCTGAGCCTACCACCAAAAACACTCGAACATGTCTAAAAAATCTAGTGACTAAATGCATAATCCTTTCTGATACATTGTATAGGAGATCCTTTGATGGAATTCTCTTGTGATTCCTTAAGGATTCTAAAACTCATGTAGCCCTTGAACAGGTCCATTCACGTACTTGTGGAGGTCATTTTGGAGGAAAAACCTTAGTACAAAAACTACTTTGTATCATGGGCTACTATTGGAAACGTATGGAACAAGATTTTTATTCATTTTTTAAGTGATGTCACAAATTCCAAGAACATAGAAATTTAATTCATGCTATTGCTTTTGAGCTCCATGCCCAAATTCCTATTTGGTCATTTTGTGTGTGGGGACTGGATCTAATTGGAAATATCTCACCACCTTCTTCCACTAGACATACATTTATCATTACTACAACCGATTATTTCACCAAATGGGTCAAAGATATTCCTCTCTAGTCCACAAATGCTGATCTGATATGTCATTTCTTATTGGAACACATTATCACTCGCTTTGGGATCCCTTATGTATTAGTTTCAGACAATGGAACACCATTTAAAAATAATGATGTGAAGAAGTTCCTAGAGACCTTTCATATTCAACATCGCTTTTCAACACCTTACTACCCACAATCTAATGGTCAAGATGAAAGCACTAATAAAATACTTGAAAAATCCTTAAGAAAATAGTTAATCTAAACCAAAATGATTGGCACACACAATTTTAATATGTGTTATGGGCTTATCGCACAAGTGTTCGCTCCTCTATGGGAAATACACTTTTCAACCTTGTTTATGGTACTGAGGCCATCATACCTTTAGAACTTAAGAAATCTCAACATTGTGGATTTCTCTCAAAGGTCTTGTTGATAATGTCACTTATACGCAACAACGATTACACCAGCTTGAAATTCTTGATGAACAACGCATATACTCTCTTGAGCATATTCAGACCTATACTAAGCAATTACAACGTAAACATAATATTGGTGTCATCCCTCAAAAATTTAACAAGGGTGATTTAGTTCTATATGAAAATCAATGAAACACTATTGTCAATTACACAGAAAAAGGAAATTTTAGTCCTAATTGGTTAGGCCCCTATGTAGTCAATACGATTATGGCTTTGGCACTTACACATTAATAGAGTGAGATGGCACTAGACTCTTAAAGACCCTATTAATGTTGTGCATCTGCATCGGTATTATGTCTAGACTCTTTTGATGGTATTAATTGTAAAGCAACGTTGTTAGAGCTATGGGATTGGATCCTATATGCTTTCACATTGCTTCGTTCTTGACAAAATAGTTATATATGTGTCTTGAACACTAAAGTGCCTATTTAATTTATTTTTATAATTAATTTAGATTTTATACTATTTAAATTCCTCTTTTGTGTTATGTTAATTTAAATCATAAATGCATAACATACTTAATCCTTATGTTGTATCTAAAAGAAACTTTATCCAGTTTTACTTAGATCGCATATGCTTTGTTAAATCATGAAGACATTAATTAATTAATCTTCCAAAGGCTATCTAATTAACCACATTTTCATTTAACATCCACACATTAAAACAAGACATATAACATTTAAATTATTATATATATATCAAAAACAAATTGTACATATCATCAAAATATGCAATGTCATTAAGGACTCTGATTACCAAATCCCTTCATATTTGATACTCACATTGAATCAGTAGCTAGATGTTGAGAGATGGTTGTGTGTGATTGTGATCGTGATCCACTGAACCTAATCGCAAACTCTAAACCCTCCATTTGCGCAAGAACCAACCAATGCTCTCTTTCTATTTGATCCCTGTCTATCTATAGTCATACCACCTCTCTCTCTAGTCTCTCAAACTCTATTGGAGTCCTCGATGTTTGTGCATGTGATGTAATTTCATATCGAAATACTCATCTCCTCAAGCTCTCATATGCTTCTCATAGTCTCGTGACTAGTCTCAGTAACTCTATATATCGCTCCACAATAGGTGGGGGAACATACTCTGAGTCCATCTCCACCTCATTGATAGAAATTGGCATTATCTTCATAGCTACCTAGTAGTAGAGATCCTTCCAATCCTCTGTGGGCCCTACAAGGTATAAACAATAATCAATCAGTACACATCATGATATATATAGCATAGTACACAAAAGCACAAGGTACATGCATAAAATAAAATATCATCACCTATATCTCCAGTAGGCTAGGAAATATCAACCTCGTCCTGTGCAGGGGGCATGGATGATGTGCTAGTCTCTCCTCGACTATGAGTATTGATGCTTGTTGTAGTCATTTCTCACGATCTAGTCATACAAATGGGTGAAGGATCTTCCCACTCATGTCAATCCTCAGTTGCTGCCTCATCACTCTCACTTAGGGGTGGATCCTCATCCTCCTCCTCTCGTCCTCCTCCTCTCCCTCCTATCCATCATAATCTTGATCTACATCCTCATCAATAATGTCAATAAATATGTCCACAACTCTATAAAAAATCTCCTCAGCTCTATCCTCTCTCTCATCTCCCTCATCTGGCACTAGTCCTACATCTCCTATAGGCTCATCAACTGGAAACATAGGAGTTGGTCATGATACTATCCACCACTCCTCATGATCCCATGTGACACCAACATCGTCTACGTCGGAGACCGATGACTGATCGTGATCAAAAAAATCAAAGTCACTCTCAACCACATCGTCTAGAGTGAGTCGTACTATATCACCAAGTCTCTACGCACTCTGTATTGACCTCCTGAAATATTATTGTGCACTAGGTGGTCTTTGAATCTATCCAAACTACCGCATGACTTGATCATAGTAGAAATGATGTTCTATGTGATCATGTCGACCAACCATAAAACTATCCAACTATAATCTCCTCATCTATCTAGTGTAGTCTAGCCACTGTAGTGTAAGTTGATAAGGTCTCCATAAGATCTCACCCTCCTCTAGTTGGTCGAATCTCAATCTCTAAAAGTGTAAATCTCCATACTTCCATTACCACCGTAGAGGATAGTTGAAAGCCCAAAGATACCCCACTTTTTTAGGACACGGGAAGCTAGTAGGCCTCGTACATTTGATATGCTCTAGGCACCAAACTTGCAGAAGTGTACAATGTACCATATTGTCTACCTCTCAGAATAAAAATTGTCACAAATCATAATACAAGTGTGTGATGATACAACATCCCTAGGCATATACTATCCTACAATTTTCCATCCCCCTATATCAGATGCACTAGCCCACCCTCAAGGTGTGTTGCACATCCATCTAGAAGGAGTACTAATGCAACAATATGCATCATAATCCATCTAACCACTGGCGCTCTTGAATAGAGTAACATCGTTAGGTCGATCTATCCTGTAACCCTCTCATCATGAATTGAACCATCCAGACAATATTGCATATCTTCCCACTGCTTGTGAAAGGTATGGTCTCTCTAGAAGCACACTCGCTCCCCCCAAATAGGGACTTGAAGTATACAGTGCACGTCCTCTAGAGTAACTGTCATCTCTCCACTTGGTAGGTGAAATGTGCATGTATCGGTATTCCATCACTCATATAATGCCATCAGCATCGCATCATGGTACCTCATGGAGGATTGAGGTATACCAAGTAGATCCCCATGTCCTGCAAATTCTTAGTGTCCTCCACTGACAAAGTGGGGGCTAAATCTCTCAAGAAGCTTAACTATCTCCCACCTAGACGTTGTCACAAATGGGTGGGTACCTATCACAAACATAATGATATGCTCTATAAACCATCTAATATCTTCAAGTTTACTTTAATTCATCATGCAAGTATAATAATGTTGTTCTAGTGTGCTTTATTTTAGGTCCTAGACACTTTAGAACCCTTTTGGGACACTTCACGAAGAAAAGGGACACTTCACGAAGAAATGGGACACTTCACAAAGAAACGAGACACTTCACAAAGAAATGGGACACTTCACGAAGAAACGAGATACTTTGTGACAAAAGGGACACTTCACGGAAAAAGGGGAAAATTTGTGAACATTTTTTTCCAAGATCCTAAATTAACCTAGATATGCATAGAAATCATAAAATAATTGTGAAAACGGGCAGTGCAAGTAGCAGAATCGACTCACCTCATGATAACGCTCTCTGCATGCCACCTAGTTTTGCAGCACGTCCAGTCTTGCGGGTGTGAAGTCGTGTTTGCCTGGCATCTTTCGCTATCCCCTCATCACTCTCATGCTACAAGAAGGTAAAATGAATCTCTAAGTGACAAGGTTACTTCATTTTAACTCTTTTTACTCTCATTTTCACTTCTCATGTAAGCACATTTGTACTTTTACTATCCTAGACATATTAGAGTGATTTTCATTTAAAAAAACATAACAATATGCTTAGATAGCATGCCTTTCAAGACATCATCACCAGAGGAAGATTATTCAGTGAAATTTTGTGATCCCACAACCTGCAGAGATACTTCTTTATTATTTCCATCAAGTTCACCTAATTTCTCATTTCTCTCATCTTCTGCTCTCTTTTCTTCCAGCTCCTTTTCTTCTATCTTTTCCTCTTCTTTTTCTTCTTCCTTTCCATTTTCTCTCCTCTCTTCTTTTTCTTTATTTCTGTCCTCTTCAGAGTGTATCAGAGGAGTGACATCATGAATCTATGCTTCATCATTTTCTTCAACCTATCTTTCATTTTCTAGAGCCTCATTAGCAACATTAATTTCTGGTAGAAAATATGTACTACCTATTTTCAAAGGGATATCAGATACATTCATTTCCAGAGGTACATTTTCATCAACAGTACCGAAATGAGGATCTTCTTTGACTCCTGTAGAAGTTTCTTTTCTTGATTTGAGTTGCACCAAGCATACCATACTTTATAGTTGTACTTATGATAGTATTTAATGTTTCCTTCCTTATCCTTTTTATTTCCATCTTGTCTTTGGTCATCAAAGTATTAAATATCTTCTTCATTCAGAATATGTTAGCAAAAATCTTCTTCAAGGTTTCCAGATCACCCAAAGATAGAGAGGATGCAATTTAATTTTATGTCTTAGCTCTTATTATCTTTTCCAACTCAACCACCTCTTCTCTTCTCTTCATCAGTACTTCCCATAATTTTCAGGTACATCACACTTAACATTATCCCACTTAACTTCCAATATAATAACATACTTAATGAAATCCATGGTGTAGGAGCACCTTATCCTCAAAAGGCAAAAAATTGAAAATTTGAATTTCCAATGTGAAATCATGTAAACAAGGTCTTAATATTTTTATTTGAATCCTTAACAGGTCACTAGGTGGTTAGGATAATGTAAAAAGAAAATAATTTTTCTTTATTGCACAAATTGTAAAAAAAAAGGTTGCTAAATTTGTAAAAAGGGCAAAAATTAGAAAAATGCATTAAATTAGGAACTTGAAAGGTCATAAGATAGTTTAGGAAGTTTCATTCGATGAATAAAGGTGAAAATCCTTTAAAAATGCAGTGTATCTCATTTACTAAGGAGGGGGAAGATTGCAAAGGCATGTATTGAATTGGAGAAATTAGAAAAAATCACAAATAAAATCTGTCTTTTTTTTCTCAAAAATTTCTAAAAATGCAGTGTATCTCATTTACTAAGGAGGGGGAAGATTGCAAAGGCATGTATTGAATTGGAGAAATTAGAAAAAATCACAAATAAAATCTGTCTTTTTTTTCTCAAAAATTTCTAAAACAGTTGCTTTCAAACTTTTGTATGGATTTTTATGGGCATAAAGGCTCATGTGGATGTCTATAATTGATGGAGTATTCAATCCCCCTCCTTTTCTAAAATTTTTCATGTATTTTTGTTTACTTTTGAGTTAGTTCTTGTATTTTTTCTAGAAACTATCAATGCCCCTGTTTAGGGTAAGCAAAGATCTAATAAATTGTATATCTTAGGTTTCCACCATTGGAATTAGCTAAAATTTGGTGAAAATATCCTTGAAAGCATCTAATTTATTACTCCTATGGTTTTGGACCGAATGGAAAATAATGGTGCATGGTAAATTGAAGTTCTTTGACTGGAATCTGTGCACAATATGAAATTACAGAGTTTTGAGAGGTTAAAAGCTAGGGTTTGTATAAATACTAATGGAAATAACCATCTAATGGAAAATCAAGCTTGTACATGTCAAATTATGCATGGTTGAAATGTTGGGTCAATAATTTTGTGTTTGGAGTTAGTAGAATCAATAAGCCTATTTTGTTGCAAACCTAACTAGGCCATAAAATGGAACAATACAGTCTAGATTTGAACACTGTTTATCAAAACAACTCATGTTGATATTTAGATATATTTTAGTGCTCTTAAAAGGGTGTCTAAAAACTATTTTACAGTCTTGAAGGGTGGTCTAGATTAATAATTATCTCTGATAGTTTTGAATTGAATGGCTACTAAGAATATGAGTGGTCATTGAAGAAATGGAAATGAGATGTAAGGGAAAACTATCATGGTTGTTTTTTGTGATCAAAATAATGTTCTTAAATGGTTTAAAAGATAGTTGTGGCTTTGTTTAAGTTTGAGAATATGGAAACCTCATTTTATGCTATGTTGAGATCATATGCATGATGAAACCCTTTGTGAACTTGAAGATTTGAGATGATTTGAGTGGGCAAACTTTATGAATGTTTGCATTGGGTTATTTATATCTAAATGGTGATATTGAAGGTGTATAAAGGTTTGGATGGAGTCTAGGATCATGATTTGGTCAATTTGATGTTTTGGTACTTTGTGAATGCAAGTTTCTCCAAAGAATGAATTGGTGAATGTTGAATGCACTAATTGTCAAAATTTTCTAAAGATTTTTTTCCTTAGATTCCATCCAAATAGTGATGATAAAGGTGTTTTAAAGCCTGTTGAAGGTCTAGAAGTAATATTGCATGATTGGGTGCCTTTTAACCATGAAGAAATTAAGTGAAATTGAAGTGATTGGTGCAAATTTAAGTGAATCAAAGTTGCTTGTTTAGTTTGATCTTCTCCAAATGAGTCTGGGTCAGATGTACCCTAATGAATTGATGTTGTTGATATATGCTCTTGCATCAAGCCATTGTTATTGTTTCCTTATCTTCTTCACCTACTAAATTATACACTTCTGTAGTGGGTTTCATTATATTTATTGATGCACTAAATTATTCACTAGGGCTTCTAGTTTGAGAGGGGTACCAAGTCTTACTAGAGAGACATTCTGGTCTAGAAAGAATTCCTCTACAACATTTTCTTTATTTTCTTCTACCACATGATCACTCAAGTCTTTCTCTTCATCATCCTCTAAGGACGATACATAGTGAAATTTATTTGATCCAACACTGGTTTCTTGAGATTCACCTTCACCAGAGGAAACACTCACACTTATCTTTATTTTTAGCTTTGTAGTTGGATCTTCCTCCTCTCCTTCTTGATCATCATTAATGCTCATATTCTTCTCCCTTGTAGCTTTTTATTTTCTTCCTCACTTAGCAGGCACTACCGAAGGAACACCTTTTCTCTTGCCTGGTCTGGTAGTGGGTTCGGAAGGGGTCAGGCCTTTGCCTTTATCAAAGGTGTTGGGCTCAATCTTTACTGCAGCCAGACCAAAAGCTGGTATGGAAGATGGGATCCTGTTGGATCTCCTTATGCCAAATGATTCTCCAAAAAACAATTCTCCATACGCTCTTCCTTGTACTATGTGTTCATCTGTGTAGCCAGATTTTATGAGCATTTAAGTTACATTTTTATTCCTTGTAGCTTTGTTGTATTCCAAATGAACTTCCATAGAATTTTATGCATATGTACCGATCCGGGGTTCATTGGCATCGAAATTGTCAATAAAATTTGTACATAATCTTCAACTTCTTCTTCTGTGATTTCATATCCCAAGGGTTGAATCTAGATAGTTTGGGGTTCAACCGCTTCAACCATTGATCCAGGGATAGTTTCACTAAAAATTGAAGTATCTCCAATGCTCCAAAATTCTACACCATTAGAAAGAAATCTGAGTCTTGGTTCCAACACGACTTGAACAGAGCGAAAAGGAGTTTGTTTGCTCAAGTTATGGCCAGTCAAAGGTAAGGTCAAACAGGTACCAAGGGTCATCCAGGAAGCAAACAATTTGACTGTCTCAAAAAATGACAGAAATGGTGTCAACGTGAAGAGCTTGATAAGACAAACCCAACGATGTTTATTTCGTCGAAATCCGTGATCGTGAGATATCATCAGTCAAAGTTGGGTTGACCAAGTAAGGCCTTCAGGTACAACTGATGGCATCAGGATGACATCAACCTGATGACATGTCCATCCATACATCTAACACAGTGGCATCCATAATAGTGACATGGCAGCATAGGTCACGTTGATGTGTCTTCAACAACCAATCAGGTGTGTACACATGGTAGCTCTCGAGAGCGCCATGTGCCCCACCATTTCTCCATTGGCAGTCGGAAAGTTGTTAGTTCATTTATAATTTTTATTAGGGCTCGAACCTATGACCTGGGCTTCACAAGCCATGCATCTAATCGTTATACCTCTGCATCAATCGCTACCCTATATAAACCGCGGTTTGCTTTTTCGTGTAAGTTTGGTGCCTATAAGGACAAAAGGGGGTCGGTGGGGTTGGAGCCACTGACCACCCTTTCACCAAAATAAGAACTCACCACCACACCACACCACTGAGCCATTCTAATAAATTATTGGTAGAGGTTAGTTTTGTTAAGTTATTTAGGGCCGAACCTCTTACAAATAAGCCTTATTGATAAATAAACCTCCCCTAATCAGATAAGTCAGAATGTAAAATGGCAAAGGGAGATTGAGGATGTGTATAGGGTGGTTTTTAGGAAGTTGATTATTGATTATTTTGGTTAGGCATTTTTAGGAATATTTTTATGTATAAAAGAGGGGGGTAAGCTCTTAGGAGCTAGTCAGAAACAAGTGACAGGTGATACGAAAGAGGGATTCTAGGATATCTTTTGAGCCATTTTTGTATGTTGGAGGACTGTTGTGCTACCGAAGTGTTGGAAGGGAATGGCCATAGTCCAATTGTAATTTTTGATTCAGGATCTTAATAGGATCAGTCACTCCATTGGAGCGGACCCGGAGACATAGTCAGGATTGTGGCAAACTCCGTTATCAAATTGTTTGCACTTCCTCTCTTCTTCTCTCTCACATTCTGGTTTTCACCTTGATTTTTATGCATAATTTCAATAATGTACACATTTTTTGAATTTCCATTAAGTTGTTTAAATTAAGCATTCAATTATGCAATTAGTCTAGATCCTAAATCATATCAAATATGGTATTAGAGCATTTGGTGACTAGTATTGCAGATTTTTTGTGAATGTTAACGAGATCCATGATTCAAAAGGGAGAAGGCAAGCTTGAGGAATATAATCCTGAGATCAGGAAACAAAGAAATTTTCCAAAAATGTTTGTGTCTAGAATGGAGGTGCCTGAAGAACTCAATGAGAAAGAGTTTCAAAGAGTCTTCTAGAAAATGAGAGTTTTGTTGGAGATGCTTCTCAAAGAGAGGGAAGAACACATGAAACTTGAAGAAGATAATGCATTGAAGAAAGAAGATCATGGAGACAGTAAAGGCAAGAAGAAGCAACTAGGAGGTGGTGATGAACCCCCAAAATTTCCTCAATCTACTCCTCCTTCTTCTACACATTCTCTTTCTGCTAATCCTTTTAAGGGTGTAAATAAGCCTCACATTATATTGGATGTTAAATTTGAACTACCTAAGTATTATGGTGAATTAGATGCTGAAAAACTAGATGATCAGATTCAACAAGTAGAAGTCTATAGTAGAGTCCAAAACCTCTTTGATGATGCTTCTAGGATCCAGTTAGCCACTCTTCGGTTGGGAGGTTTACCTCTCACCTGGTGGGAGAGTAGGACTAGAGTAAAAATTTCACAGCATGGTAGAGTCAATTTGTCTTGGTTAGAATTTGTTAGTGCTCTTAAAAAGCAGTTTTATCCCCTAGGCCATATGTAATAGTTAATGATGAACTAGAAAAATTTTAGGCAAGGGAAAGGACAATCTGTTCAAGATTACACCCATGAGTTTCATAAAAGGGTTATTGCCTTAAATGTACCTTTTTACACCCAAGATACTTTGTTAAAGTACATAGGAGGTCTCCACTCATATCTCATACATTCTATTTTGGTCTTGAACCCTAGTAATTTGGATGAAGTTTGTGTCCAAGCTATACATTTAGAGTCAAGGGGAAAGGGTTCTTTTATTGATAAGTTTGATAATGATAACTCTGTACCAAAATCATTTAAGGTTGCATGGACAGGGAAAGGAAAGAAGACAGCTATAGTCAAGAAGGATGACAAGCTTTCTTGCTCTCATTGTGACAGCAAGGGTCATGATTAAGATCACTGTTGGAAGATGCATCCGAAAATGAAGCCTAAGTGGGATCAAAAACATAATCATAAACATAAAGGTAAGGAGAAAGCCACAAATGTTGTTATGGGTCTTGGTTCTGATTTTGATGATGAAACTAAGATAATAGCTATGGGTTTGAAAGGTAAAGCTCTTGTTTCCAGCGTTTCCTTTGAAATTTGTGCTTCTGCTTCTAAAGTTAATGATGTCTTTGAAGATAAGAAAAGGAACGAGTTGTTTCATTTAAGGGTTGTTGCTAAGAATGAGAAACTCGATGCACTCGTAGATAGTGGTTCTCAAATTAACTTAAGTTTTGAAGATGTAAGAAACTTGGGATTGTAAACTGCACTACATAAGAAACCTTATCCATTAGGCTAGATTTGCGAGAATGATAAATTGCAAGTTACAAGACAATGCACCTTGAGATTCACAATCACTAGTAAGTTTGTGGATGAAGTACATTTTGATGTGGTTACTCTATATATCTGTGGGATAGTTCTGGGTCTAGCCCTTATCCATATGATTGGAAATCTATTTTATATAGGGGAAAGAATCAATATCATTTGTTTAAAGATGGCATTCAATATATTGTACATTCTCATAGGATTAAGATTGATCGTTCTTTTACAAACACATGGAAATTAGAGAGGGTAATCAATGCAAGTAAATATTTAACTCTTATGTGTGTCAATACAGGTGGTTCTAGACATGAAATTGGAGTAGCTAACCAGGGTCAGATGTCGTAGGGTGCACCCACAATACAACATGAGGGAATGGTGATTGAAAGCATTGATGGTCCCTTGGGTAAAAAAATTTCTATTGTGAAAGATCGATATGTTGTTGATTTATCCTCTTTCACCTCTGTATTATTTTTGAGATTGATGCTAGTCAGTTTTTTTTGGTTAATGGCTAGGGCAATTGATTTAGATGCTTATGGAGGTGATAAAATGATGTTTATGTTCAACAATGTTGTTGCAGTCTTCATTGTGATTGTGAGCTAGGTATACAAATGTACAGATGATACATGACAAGTGGGGAGGTCAATTCCTCATTTGATGTTTGAATAAATGCCACTTTTGGAGGTCCAAAAGTTCTCTAGTGGGGAGGCCTAATATGAGGGATATTTTCACTAAAAATTGAAGTATCTCCAACACTCCAAAATTCTACACCATTAGAAAGAACTGTGAGTCCTAGTTCTAATGCAACTTCAACGGAGCGAAAAGGAGTCTATTTGCTCAAGTTATGACCAATCAAAGGTAAGGTCAAATAGGTACGAGGAGTCATCTAGGAAGCGAAATAGTTGATTGTCTCAGAAATTGATGGAAATAAAATCAACGCGAAGAGCTTGACTAGACGAACCTAGTGATGTTCATTTTGTCGAAATCCGAGATCGTGCACTCGAGATATCATCAGTCAAAGTTGGGTTGACCAAGCAAGGCAATGGCTACCCAGCCTACAAAAGGCATGGGCATTTGATGGCTTGCCATGCCATGCCTGTCCTTCCACCTCTAATAGTCTTTCACACCACCACTAGCAATCCGTTATGTCAGAATCCATAATTTTTGTATTTAGGTGCATATGCTGCTCATTAACAACTGTTACCCACCTATTTTAATTTGAAATTAAAATTGTTTAACTTAATATTTAATTTTGGGTATATTACTTAATTTTAAGTGATTATTGTTTGAGTGATTATTATTCATTGTATATATAAATGTAAATATCTATATTTTATATAATTTAAATTTATTATTGAATATTTATATTTTATAAAATTTATATGTATTGTTTTAATAAAATAAAATTTTAAAAATAATTTTGAGTAAGTTGATTAATTAATGTATTTTATTTTTTATTATTGTCTTTATGTAAATGGAAAGAAATTTAGATAAAATTAATTAGAGTTTAAAGAATATTTTCAATTACGAATAGAATAGAGTTTTTGATAATAAAAATTTGAGGAATTAATTATTCATCATGGATATATAACCTTTGGTTATTGTTTTACCAATATTTTTATTAATTAAAAATTAAAGGGATTTTGAACCTCTTCATATATTATTTTACCAATATTATCAAAATACTATTATTTTTATTTTCACAATCATAATATTAAAAATAGTATTCAAACTAAAAAAATGCAATCATATAATTGAATTGCTAACTTTGAGTCTTTCTTTAAAACTAAAGAAATACAATCATATAATTGAAATAATATAATAATAATTGATAATTGATAAGATTAAATACTTGGTGGCTATAGATCCACTTGTCCATTTATCTATGTGATGAATATTTAATTCCTTGAAATTTTATGATCAAACACTCTACTCATGATTAATGATATTTTTTGAACCTTTTTACATAATAATTTTATCTAATTTTCTTTCGGTTAAATTAATTAACCAATTTATACAAACTTAGAGTTAAATCACATAATATAAATACTCTTTTATTTATAGACTAACAAATATTTCTTATAATTTTCTAATAATTAACCATAAAAAATTTAAATTTACAATCTATAATTCTCCTTCACTTAAGAGTTAAATAATAGAATTTAAATTTTATTTTATTTATATATTTTAAATATTTCTTATAATTTTTTAATAATTAAATATAAAATTTTAAAAATTCAATCTAAATTCCTTCACATCTTTTATCATAGTATCCTATCATTTTATAAAAATACACTTAAAGAAGGATAAAACAACTAATTGGATGTTTTTTGTGGTTAAAATATGTATTGCATTATTCTTATTGGACAATTTCAAGTGCATTGGTTTATATGTTAGTGGGGAACTAACTATTAGATTATAATAGATGTTTTCTATGTTTGTTGTGGTCAAAATATGTATTGCATTATTCTTATTGAACAATTTCAAGTGCATTGATTTTACTATATGTTAGTGGGGTTTGATGGCCTAGATAATTTATCCATGATGAAAATTTATTTCATAACTTTTTATTATCAAACACTACTCTATTCATAATTGAAATTATTCTTTGAATCCTAATTAATTTTACCTAAGTTTCTTTCCACTTACATAAAAATAATAATAAAAAGTAAAATACATTACTAATCAAAATTTTATTTAAAATTTTATTTTATTAAAACAAAACATATAAATTTTGTAAAATATAAATATTTATTTTATATAACCACTTATACAATTTTAAGTATAAATAATATACTTAAAAGTAAATATTAGATTAAATAATTTTAATTTCAACACAAGTACGTAAATAATTATTATCGCAACACATAATTATTATATGCACATAAATACAAAAATTACGGATTCTGATGCTACTATATCCTAGATGGGGATATCTTAATGTAATAATATATTGTCAAGTTATGTTCTTGTTAGAGTTAGCTTGCAATCCCATACTTGTGCATCCCTATCCATCTCTATTTTACACACATTCACACTAATTCCTAGATATCCATTCTTCATCTCGAAATCAAAATTTTATTTTCACAAACCACTTTTGACTAACTCATGATTGATTGAGGTCAATCCTAAGGAGTGTAAGAATGATTCTTGGAGCTCAAAGTTTTAAATTGAAATTCCGACTTTCTCATCCCTTTCACTTGCCATCATAATACACATTTCATGCAAGATATTATTATGTGATGGTATTTACAGATATTCTTTATTTACTTAAATACAACATGATGAATTTGAATAATCATATGCAAGTTCCTACCAAGATGGCATGGATAAAAGTCAAATCTCTCAAGCCAATAATATTGTCCTCATTTTTATTTGAATGATTTGATAAGATAGAAAATACAAATATTAATGAGAAGAAAAAATAAAGAGCATTCATTTATTTTCTTATCTCTAAGCCCTCTATCAAAGAAAACATCTAATACAATTATTTATTTTTATTTTTGTGATTGGCTTTGATAAATAAATATGATGTTATTAATGTAATGTAGAGATCTTTGTATTTAGTTCAAAATTTCCCTTCAAAATTTGTGCATGTGTAATTGTGAATCTATTAAAAAATTTGATTAATATAATTTTATGTTCATAAAAGTAATTATAATATGATCTCTTATGAGTTACAATCATTACATTAATGTAGATTCATATTCTTATAATACATGTTGTGCTTATTATATATATGACTTGGTCAACCTTTCTATTTTCAATGTTTATGTTATAAAAAATGTATTCTTATTATATACACTCTAATTAATTTTATCTAAATTTCTTTCTATTTACATAAAATACATTAATTAATCAATTTATTCAAAATTATTTTTAAAATTTTATTTTATTAAAACAATACATATAAATTTTATAAAATATAAATATTTAATAATAAATATAAATTATATAAAATATAGATATTTACGTTTATATATACACTAAATAATAATCACTCAAACAATAATCACTTAAAATTAAGTAATTACGTCGAGAGGCAATACCCTACAATGGCAGCACGACCCTTATTGGAGGCCAGCACAAGTAACAGTCTTAGCAAAAATAATTGGTTCGTCTTTTGTCAGGAATAGATAGTGGAAGGTGTGGAAGGTGAGGAGACATCAAGATAACTAACATGCATGATGGAAAACGATTCCATCACCTGGAATGGAAGTGGATTAATGTGCATTATGAAATGAGCGATCATCATCAGAATGTAACTGACGCCAATGGAAGAGTCATATTCTCTTTACAAGAGTATTGGAGAGCAAAGTAATTTGTATTTCAATAATAACAGACATTTCACGTTTGAGTAGAGGTATTTCGTTGTTTAATGATTTTTGTTTGATATACATTTAAGCCTACAATGACAGCACGACCTTTATAGGAGGCCAATAGAAGTAACGGTGTAAGAAAAAAGAAACTGTTTGTATTCTGCATGCATGCACACATCAAGACCCTATGCTGGAAGAGGAAACAACTAGCATTGTGTAAGCTCAAGCGTTGGTATTCCCTGTAAGAAAATGGAGCGATTAACGTTACTGCTGTGTAGAAAACTGCCCCGCGTTATTTATATTGCTATGAACTCAACTTATTTCTGCTACTTCCTGGAGAAAGCACTACTACATAGAGCCCCCGTTTAAGACATTTATTTAAGACAAAATTAATTTTGTCTTAAATTAGGACAATAAGGAAAAAAGTCTTTTCCTAAAATAATTTTTTTATTTCCCTCCCGATTTTCTTTTACCCTCCTACATTGGACATTACCTTCAATCGCATGTATGTAGCTTTCAATATGCGTTAATTTCATTTTTCGTTTCAGAATAGAGAACATGAACAAGGAACATAACACGAACAAAGGAATAGAGGCACGAGGAACAAAGGCACAACACAACAGGCACGAAGAACAGTGAACAACACAGACAGCGGTCATGAAGCACCACAAACGGGGGTTTTTGAAAAATGACAAGGGATTTTTCATCAGAAACGACTAGGGGTTTTCAGAAAATCAAAAGGACGCGAAGCTCACAGGAAAAAGTCACAAGCAAGTGGGTCTAGGTTCTTGGGCAAGCGACAGAAATAAAACCTCCATGAAGTTCCTTTCAGGAACAGACCAAGTGTGCCCCACTTTTGCCATTTTTTTTCTGTTTCTTGTCTCTTTTCCTAGCATCAAACTCTGCAAGCTTTATGTAAAAAATAGACACGATTTTTTTTCTAAAAATAGCTTGAAGAATGATCTGAATGTTATAGGTACGGGGTCTTCATACGTCCACTAAGACCTCGACCAAACCTGCTTGTGATCGAAGGCCCTGCAAAATAGATAATACTAAAAAATCCCTAAGTTTTCTAAGACCCCGCAAAATAGATAATTGGATGGAAAAGCTCTGTCAGCCTCTACCCGCCCTCTTTTTCTTATGCTATGTTGCTTCTTTTCTTTTACCGTCTCATGCAGGAAGACGTAGCTTTGAGTTCCCTCCTTTGGGAGATACAAAAATAAAAAATTATGCCCAAAATCAAATTGATAGTGAAGGAGAAAGGCTCCAGCTCACCAGCGATGAAGTATCAATGAGCCAAATTGACAGCAGTGGCTGGGAGTCTTCCAATAAAGACTCCAAATTAATGATTGATAGAAACAAAGGGTTAGTTATGTTAAATGCTTCAGGTTCCAGAATCAATGGCTCGAACATGCAAAGGATTACATTATTTAAAACTGTTTTCCAATGGATTATATCGAAGCATCTATAGGCCTGCCATAGTAAGGGATAGCAGTCTCTATTTTAGAACACCCTTCCTTAAAAAAGAACTTCTAGCATAGATATATATACCACAAAACACAATCAGCACAAACTGTGGCTATGCTATGACAACTTTCTAATTCATTTTGCATGCTCAGAAAACAAGAAATTTGTTCATTTTCCCTCTTGTCAGTTCTCTTTAATAATACAATTGAGTGCATGGAAACAATCAAGAAGTAAATTTAGCTTAAGAAAATGTAAAGAACCTGTGACGAAGAGAAAAATAAATCCTCTTCAAGCTGGCAAGCCATTGTTCATTTGTAAAGAATCTCACAATTGTAGCCAAGCATTCTTTCAAAAGGCTGAAAAGATAATGAAGTTGACGCTCCAAAAAAGAATTGAAACCATAACTGCAAGTTCCTCTGCTTTAGAGGTTGTTAAAATGGATTTCGACCTTGCTTGACTGAAAGCAAACATAATACTACTAGAAACAGTTTGAAGAATGATTATAAAAAGTTGTGAAGATATTTGATTTGGGAAAAAAAATAAGAATACGGATACATCAAGGCAAGGATGTTTTTATCTCAGAAAACCTAAAATGCCTAAAATCCAAAACAGAGAAAATATTGAAGAACTATAAATGATCTTCCTGCAGAGACCTTGAGAAAGGCATAGTAGAATGCATTTTTTGTGAAACAGAAAAACCAATGACTGGGTGAGGGTTATGGACTGATTGAAATGATGCTCTTATTAAAGAGCCAGCTAGATGGAACTTTATCCAAATACAGTCATGTTTGTAACTATAAAATGAATAATAATTTGGTGGTCAATAGTATAAACAAAACTAAAATGAGAAATTAAGATGGAAATATGGCACGTTTTATCTCCTTTGATTGAAAGGAGTATGAGGTCAAACATAATGCTTGTGTTGGATTTTGAACTACAAATGACGTCATTTTGAGGATTCTGACAAATTTCTTGGAAATTTGCTAACAGAATGTAAATTTATATTTTAATGTATCAGCAGAATCCTCAAGTGTATAACTTGTGATATATTTGAGGATTCTTTCCATAGTGTAGGAGTGTGGCATCCAAACTTCTTTACCTATTTTATGCATGTCCTGTAGGTGCTCATTCTAGCTTATAAGCTCCTTGTTGAAAGTGAAATCTCTCCTAGCTACATAATCAATTTGAAAGACTATTGCTTCTCTCTGACCCATAATATTCTTGACAGCAGCTACTTTTTCATTCAGAAACAGTCCCATCCTTTTTAAAATTCACCTTCAGGAATGCTCTGTTGAATCAACTTTTGCTTCTTTGTGGGGGCTGAATGACTAGGCAAAAGTAATACTGTTGTCTCTGATTTTCAAAGGTTACTCTCTCTTTAGGAGCAGAGCATTTAGCTACAACAACAGGTTTCTCTAATTTTGCTCAAAAGTGATACTGTTGTCTCTAATTTTCAGAGGTTACTCTCTCTGTTTAGGAGCATAGAATTTAGCTACAGCAACAGGCTTCTCTAATTTTTCTCAAAAGTGATACTGTTGTCTCTTAATTTCAGAGGTTACTCTCTTTGTTTAGGAGCAGAGCATTTTTCTCTCACAAGGTTTCTAGTTATTTGTGTTGAATCAATTATTTTCCATCATATTTATGATATGATTTTTCAACAACATTTACGCTTCTTTAATAATTTTATTTGTTGGAGTAAGTTGAAAGTAGATTTAATATTTTTAGTTCCTAAATTCTACTTTAAGTTAGAGTATGAATCATTCTGGTAATAAAATAGTTTGATCTTTGTGGGTTGTGGAAGTGTATTTTTTGTTTGACAATTACTACAGCAAAGAAATCCCAGATGGAGGAGTTGCATGCACGGGTGACTGCATTGGAAGTAAATATGAAATATGTGAAAAAAATCAACAAGGTTTGGTCCAACAACAAGAATACATGACAAAGTAACAAATAAATATTATTAAAAATGGTACAAGAACATTAGAACAAGCATTGCACAATTCCTATTTCTACCAACTGCAGAGTCTGTCTATCTATTCCCAGGCAGTGATGGTTGTTGAAGATTACTATTTAATTATGACTACTTTTTTTTTTCGTTTCTTTCAGTCTTTATTACTTTAAATTCTACTTTAGATTTATATTTCTTAATCATTTTTCCTGTTATTGATGGTATTTTCCTTGTTTTTCTAGCTATTGATATTGTTTTATTTTTTGTTTGCAGGTACCTGTGGATCTTGTTGTTGACCACTCAGTACAGGTTGATGTGGTAAGGTCTGAAAATGAACATAACAGATATTCGTTACCTATGGCATGAGTTATTCCCAAATGGTACTGGTATTGAAAGCTTCAAATGTTTCTTATAATATCTCTAGCAGTCACCAAGCAATTCTCATCTAATACTAGATAATCAAGTGTAGTTTGGCACTGTATTACTTTGACAAAATTTGTGTTAGATAATCTACAAAGAATATCACATATGCATTGGAGTTTTCTCAGACCGAGTTGACACCATTTGGAAAGTAGGATAAATATGTTGAGAAACTAGAAGTATTTGTTTCAAATCATTCATTAGTCTGTTTAATCCCTAGTTATAAGTGCAAATAAACATATCCTGTGTTGTACTAGTTGCAATAAAATATGCTCATGGATGCCAGCTATATTTGCTTGTTCATTAAATTATATGTTAACTGAAACTAGAAATGGGTTTAGTTTCTGAAATGGACATTTTGAAACTATCAAAAATGGGAAAATCTAAAAAAATAGGGTTTCTTTAAAAAATATTTAGAAGCAGGGTTATGAATTTTACATATAAACAATTTCAGACAATTTAACATACAATTTAGCTGATTTTTAATAGCATTAGGCTGGTTATTATTTCTTTATTCTTTAGGTTGCCTTGCCTGCTTAAGGCTTCTAGAAGCCTCACAAGTTGGATTGAGAGGCTGCAAAGGAACATAATGATGCCATTTTACGGAACCTTCATAATTGTTGAGTGATGATGTTTGGGAGGCATTGCCATAAATAAATAAGAAAGCATCTCAGTACATTCGCATGTAATTTCTTGGACTTTCTGGCCTAATTTAGGAAACAAGGGTTGAAGAATTTATTTGGTGATAGCTCATATATTGTAGTGTTGAAATTGTTTAACCAACTTGTACTTCAAAGCACAAGTAGTAGCTGCTTACTTGTTAGCGTATTTGTCCTAGTTTTGCAGGATTGCATGGCACTTCTTGCTTATGAGGAGCCTGAAAGGTCACCCATGTTTCATCTCTTAAGCATGGGATATCGTCAAAATGTTGCTGATTCACTGAATTGAGCAATCTTGGGTTAGTATACCTATTTTGGCTTTAGTTACTAAGTTTCTTTTCTTAATCTCTCACATTGAGGATGTTAAAGATAGTATCACTTTCTCATATGTGGATCTTAAGTTATTGAACTACTCATGGAAAAACAAAAGAATGCTATATGTATCTTTTCTGACATTTTGCTTGTGATTATGACAGCACATGCCAATCTTCCTAGCTACACATCCTTGGAAAGGATTGTTCAACAAACCACAATTGTGAGACAGTGGCTACATCAAGAACTTGGTAAGGTAAGACATTGGCTTCATCAAGAGCTTGGAAAGTAGACATTGTAATTCGGGTTTTTATCTTTGGTAGCTTTTTCACATAATTGGATCCTTAGAAGCCCAAGTCTTTATTGCCTTACCTGCATTTTCTCAAGTATCATGCATTTTTACTTTTAGTTTTAGCCTTTAGGCTCTATTAACAGGGATGTAAATTTCTATAAATAAGTAATAACTGTAAAATATAGGCTTACTCTCTTTTCAATACAGAGTTGAATTGGTTGCTTCTCAGCAGAGTAACTAGTTGATTGTTTGCTTGTGCACTACTTGATAATTTTCTTATGTGCTTTCTGAGTTACTGTTTGTTCTAGACGCAGACACTAATCTATTTAGTATTTATTATTTAAAGAGTATGTGGTGTATTATAGTTATTGCAATATCAGTCTATTTTTTACCATCAAAATTCCAGAGTTTATGATTTTAGTGTGATGTTTCCATTATTGTGCTTGCTACTTTGTTTGTGCATGCATTTTCATTCACACAATGACTTGGATGTTAGAGTTCAGGCTCATGCTGCTTTTGGGGAAACTGCATGCCAGCTAATACTAGGTCATTCTAATTGAACATATATTAGTAATTATAGTTCATGGATCGGTACTATCATTTGTTTTCATCATGAACATGTTTTATTGTCTTATATGTGACTTACACAAAATCTTGTTGTATCATAGTTGCAGATTCACCATTTACCAGGCAATTCTTTGTGAATCCCAACTTTAGCAGGCCTAAATGAAGCTTGCAAACCCATTTTGGAGAATCGCCAAGTCTAGGCCAATTTTTTTGAAAATTCTTGTTTTTTGTAAGTTTTTTTATATTATTGTTTTGTAAAATTATGGAGCTTTTTTGCATTTCCAAGTCTGAGTAACTATGAACTATATTTGGGCTTCTTTTTAGATCTAGCTTGGTTTGATGCCATTCTTTAGGTTTTTAGATTGAAATGTAATAGTCATGGATGTTAGGCTAGGAAATGGACTGTGATTGAATTTGGAAATGGAAAAGTGAAACGTAATTCTCATTCACCTGAAAATGTAAAGTACATATTTATCAACATGAAATGTTAAGTTCATCTTCAAGATGACCGTTCAACTTCTAATGTATATAGGTAATAATAATACAAAATATTATTGTTACTTTTATTTTCTACACCTATGATTAATGTACAATAGTGTTAACAACCTATCATAATGAATTTGAGACAAATCTAAAATACCCAATGTGCACATGGGAAATAACAAATTTAGTTGTAAGAATTTTAATAATTCTTCTAATATGATACTTTTTTGAATAGCAGACAGAGCAGATGTAGGCTTTCATCAGAATTTGCATTAGGGAAATAATGCTCTTACAGAAGACATGGTTTTTGATGTTTATATTATGCATTGGAATTCCTTGATAAGTAATGTTTAGTGTAGGTGTGGAAGTTTATGCAATCTAGCAAGATGAAGAAGCAGAAAAAATATGTTTTGGTTCATGGATATTGATTGCATTAAACCAAATATTTCTTGTACCGATGGAAATTCCTATCACATTTTTTCCACCCTGTAAAACATATTGAATGTTGATACTTTTCTCCATTCAATTAGCTATATGATTATATTTCTTGACTGTTATGTACAGGTTAGAGAAAGAAATACAGGATCGTTATCTTCAAGTTGTATTGAAGGGAAATAAGGATGGGCTTAAGGTGAGAATTCAGACCAATATTTTTTTGCTAATAGTTTGTATGGACTCCGCCTCAAGGTGCAACAAATATTAAATTTTTTATAATTATATCTTGCGTGGAAAATAGCCTTCCAATGCATCCAATCAAATCAGAATATTTGTATAATTCTTGTTAAGAATTTACTTTTAGTTGTTGTTGTCCATTCTTATTTTACTTGAGAATTGGAATATATTGTGCTATATTCTTTGCTTTCAGACATAAGGACTTGCCAGTTGACATCCATTCTACAAGTAGCCTCAATTAGCAAACACAATTTGGTGGTGTTACACCCATGTAGAACTCGTCATTTGAACCTTATTTTCCTGTGTTTCACTGAAGTCTTCTATGAGAGATTTAGGTTTAAGGGCTGAGCATGTCATTTCTAGTTCTTGTCTCCAATGTTGTATGCCCAGTCCATAGGAGAAGTTGCTCGTTTTCAAGGTTATTTTGTGTTCGTTGAACAGGCCATGTGCGGAAATAAGGAATGGTGGGGGATTGTCTACTATTATATACATTCCATGGCTTGCAAGAAAAGAAATAATAAAACTGTATTTGGTCCTCCCACATATTTGTCTTGTGTGCATATTTTTGGTACAATTTTGATTGATAAATTTCATTATGAACATATTTTAATTCTTTTTACTGTGTATGGTGAGTTGAAATTCATAGCTATAGCTCTGCCTTTCACTCTTTTACAGTGCACCATTAAAAAGGATTTTTTAGATGTAATTGTAGAATCCTTTTCTTCCAAATGTTTTTCTGCACATATTTCCATATATATTTAATATATGTAGTTTTGAAATCCCTTAAAGAAACTCATCCAAATATTTTACTAACTCATTATGCATAAGCTTTGATCATAAATTTTAGCCTTATATTTTTTAAGCATTTAAAAAATAAAATTCCAGTCATGTTTGATTTCTAAAAATTCTAGACTTATGGTCAATCATGGTCAAAGTTCTCAAATGACATCCTTACAGGTGGCTTGACCTCATGCTTTTCCCAATTCTACATCTGTGATTTGCATCTCTAAGAAACAACTCTATCTTGCTAAGCATATTATGGACCCGGAAATTTAAGTCTCAGAGAATGACATTGACCAAATTCTTGATAGAACTTCTTCAAGGCTCCACATCTCCACTTGAATGCATACGATTAGCCTAGAGCTCTTTTCTATCAGGGTTGCATTCATGTATGGTTACATGGTAATTTCCTACTCAACATGAATGGTATGTCACATTTTAAATTATGACATGTGCTTGGCAGGCCAAAGCCATAATGAAGCTGACCAGCAATGGAGTAAATAGCAAATAGGCCTCCACAACCAGTACTCCCACATCTTTTGAGTCCTAGGTACAGAATTCAAGTTATATTTACATTTATGATTTCCTCCAAATGTTGTGATGGACAGGGAGATAAAAAGTCTCACTTGTTGTAATTGTTTGTACTGTAAAGTTTTCATGATTTTTCACATTAAAATTAAATTGCTTTCTTCAAGTAGTAAACTTCAAAACCAATGAGATCTAGAATAGAGAGTGCACCTTTAAAATCCCCAATCCCTTAATTTAACAAAACATTCTAGAATCAACATTACATCAAGATATTTTTGCTTTAGCAAAGAATATTCTTGCAAAAAGACCTGTGTAATAACACAAAACATTATGAGAAAGAATATATTGCTCATCAACTTAAAACAGACAAAGAATTTGTATATATGTGAAAAATATGAACCATCAACATATAATGGTAGTTAAAGTGAATACAAAAACTCTGCATTGATGAATTACCAAAAGATATGCTCAATAGATTTGGAAGACTCATGAGAACTTTGAATAGCATGGTCCCAACAATTGATAAAGGAATCTTATTCAATGATCCAACCAAACTACATAGAAGCATCAAAAAATTTCATGAGAACAAAGACTATTCATTCAAATTATCCATTTTCTGCTACCACCCACAAAGTATGAAAAATAACTGACTATAGTTTTCCAAATACAAACAAACAAATTGACGTACTCATTAAACTAGCACATTCTTTTTAACTTTAGAATATATCATGCCTTAATTTTTGTTAATTATGTGATTAGACATTTTCTTACAAATTTATATACTCTTGGATTGCAGCAACGGTTAATTTAATAATTTACAAAACCTGATAGTATAGTTATAAAAATTAGGTTTTGATCAATGAAGAAAAACATATATGAATGTACTATGTTTTACTTCTCTTGCTAGACTGCGTTTCTTCAAACTGCATGAGTAAGACATGGCTAGGAATGGAGGGTTGTGCAAGATGATGAAATTTGTGTTTTTTTGTGAGGTATATTAAAAAAATCATTTGCTTGATTGATGTGTTCTTAGGTATGATGCATTCTCCTAAATGATAGAGTACTTTTTAGGATGCATTGGCCACAAAATGCTGATCTTCGAGTAAATGGTATGATCTGGCCCACCAATGCTAACTTTTTTTTTTTTTTGCAAACTTTGATTGTTCATCTTTCAGGCATATTGAATTGATGTCTTTTTGTTATTACAAGTTCATTATGATTGCCATATATATGGGGGCTTCTAGGATTTTTTTTGTCAATTCTTCTTGCAATCTTTGTTTTCAGCTTTTACAATTAATGTAAAATCAAAATTGATCTTTGTGTTTAACTGTTTTCACTTCACTGATCTTCTTAACTTGCATGTTTGGAAATGTATTTATTTTATTATTAGCAGTATAAAAAATTAATCTTATTGCCAATAATTGCAAAGATAATTAGAGGAAATTGTTTGTATTCATAACTCTTGGAATGGATGGTGGGTCTGGGCTGTTATGGAGATAGTTTTGTGGGTGTGTAGAGTAATATCTGGTTTGATTTGGTTTATTAGGTATTGGGAAAAGGGTGCATTAGAGTTGTTTTTGATTTTGTTTTTCATCAAAATTCTGGCATGGTTATCTATATGGTCTATAGTCTTTTGAGATCATGTGGTTTTGTGTTGAGGGGCACTATATTAACTGATTTGGATTGGAGTTTGAAAATGGATGGGAGAGGGAATAATACATTTTTGCACTTACTCTATATATCGTGGGAAAAGATCAAGTCATATATTAAGAGAAGGTTATGCATCTGTATTCATTTTTTGTATTTGGGGTGAGATAATTTAAATTGTGATAGTTTATTTGTGCTTAAATACATGAGAGCAAACTTGTATTTCTTTACATTATTTTAATTCTTACATATATTGTGTTATAGTTATAAATTTTCCTATCTGCAGTGTTGGAGTTTTGCACTATTACTATTTTGGTGTAATAGGACACTATATATTTTGAATTGCTGTAGTAAATAATCTTCTCATTAAGAAAGAATATGGAGCAGAGAGAAACTTAGGGAATGAGGAAAACCGAAAAAGGAAAGAAAATAGAGATAATGGATTGTAGGGGGAGAGATGTGTCTCAAACCAAGATTAGCTATCTTTACTAAAACCGAACTGGCTATTAAAGTAGAAATTGCATGCCCAGGATTTACAATCTGTTAAAAATTTAGTCTCTAGAAACATGCTTGAATGTTGAGCTGGTGCTCTTCATATGCTATATTACATATCAAGCCTGAAATGCTTCTAAGGCCCTATTACTTATGGTAGAGATTAAAATATCCTGCCTACAAGGATTATCTGAAGTAGTATTGTTATCTTGCTAAAAAAGTTTAGATACATGTAACAGATTTTGTATTTGGATGTGTGACCATGTGTGAGATGCTTTTGTGGAAGATGATCCAAGCTTTTTAGAGAGCTTCAGTTTGCTATCATTGTGCCTTTCCATATATTTGAGAAGATGCAGAATTATGATTTTTTTTGTTTTCTGTTCTTATATGGCCATGCCAAAGTCTTCTATGAGTTTTGTCTTTTGGTACAGGAATATCAATTAAGGTTACAAACAGACCGAGTGCTCAATTACTGAGAACCAATGGTCATGACGATGGTCCCGGGGTGGCTTCCTTTTACCATCTTAAGATACTACGTTGTACTAATTGTTTTTTGCTCATCTCACTTTCTAACACTCTTAGCAACTAAAGCTCTAAGCAGTTTCTATCCATTTTGCATACTCTTCATGGTGGCGCATTGTCTTATTCTTTGTAGTCATTTTGTGTTCATTCTTAGCATAATTCTTGAAATTCCCAGTGCTTTACTATTTTATGTTTATCAAATTTTTTTTATTTTCAATTTGTAACCTGCTTTGTTTTAACCTATTGTAGATTACGACATGCATCAGAGAAGGAACAAATAAAATATAATTGCAAGCATATGACCTTTGGTCTTTTGTTCTAGGTGTAAGAATTTTGCGTTGTCAGATAGTATCATTGCAAGCTATGGAGGATCACAAAGGATAAAATGTGGCTGTTAGAAGCTCTTTGTTTCACATGGGCAGAGTTGTATAATGGAGAAATGACAATTGAAGGCATTGTTCCAGTTTTTATCATAAGTCCACATGCATTTCCTCCCAGATAAACATTTGGATAGCTTTTGAATGTGCCTTATCAAATATAATTGTATCAAGTGGCAGTGTTGCTGATGTTGCACCTTTTAGTCTTATCACCATTGAATCCATTACTGAGCAACTTCAGTCATATTGCAGATTAGTGTTCTACCATAGTCATTGTGTTTTGAAGCCTTAATTTTCATGGAGGGGCATTGTTATGAGGCTCATTGAAGGAAGGGGATAAATGCATTATTCAATAGCCAATATCTTCATGTAAGTACAGCCCCAATGGTAGCCTTGCTTAATGCAGATCTATTGTAAAGAAAAACAGTCACAACGTTCCTTAGGCTCATCATGCAAGTGGGATCACATAAATAAGTTGCAGTGATTGTTGTAGTAATGGTAGGGGTAGTAGATTTGTTTGATGAAAGTGCTTTGGAGTTTTATGATTCCGACTTTCATAGCTTTGTCTCATAGAAGCATGATTGAGCAAGTCAAAGGTTGCAGTGATGAGTGAAAGCAGTTACAGTCATTATGATGCCTTTACTGTGTGCAAATGTTATCTCTAGGGTGTAAATGCATGGTTTACATTATCTTTGAGATACCAAGAATATGAAGGCACAAAGGTGAATTTCTAATAGTGGCAAGATTTCTCGGATTTGAAACACTGCTCGAGGGTCCTGATTTTTGGGGGATTTTGCACCGATTTTGGCAAGGGCAGAATTTAGAAACATATCAGTTGTTTGCAATAGCAGAGGAAAGGTCCAGATTAGCAAGTCAATTTCCTTCAGTTTGTAAGCTAATTTCAAGGTGTTTGCAGCAGTTTACCAGAATTAGCAACCCTTTCTTCAATGAAAGTTTCTGATTTGAGGATTTCTTTTTATAAAGGCTTCTCTTAGGGACACTTATTTTTTAGTTCTTTCTTCTTTTTCTCAGCAAAAAGCTTGTCTTGTAACTCTTTCCAAATAAAATGATTGTAATAGAAAAACTCTTTTCAAAATCAGTAAAATGGTTGCAGGGTTCCTTCTTAGTTCTCTTGTTTCATTTTTGCAAGGAGTGATTTGATGTAGAAATTGGGATTTCATTTATGAATCCTTTGTTATGTCTCATTCATGCAATCTTGGAGTAGGAATCTCATGTTAAATGTAGTTCATATGATGTGTTGAGTTGTTTTGAGTGGATGTAGTTTTGAAGAATCTGTTTTCCTTCCAGCAAACAGGGGGACTAAGAGAATCTAGAAGCATTGAATGTTGAAAACAACACTAAAAAATTATTTAAAATAAATTGTTTATTTTTTTTAATACATTTTTTCATATTGTCTCTAGACAGACAATTGTTGGGATTAAAGTCATATTGTCTCTAAAGAGACAAAAATATTTTTGTTTTATATTGTCTTTAGAGAGACATTTTTTAAAGACAATAACTTGAGACACTTGCTTAAAGACATTATTTAAAGACAATAAGCAAGTTTTTTTTGGTCTCAAATTAAGACAATTTACTCAAAAAATGTCTTAAAAATTGTCTTAAATCCCCCCTTTATGTAGTAGTGAGCGATGGTGGTAGCCAAAGCTGGATATGGCAGCTACGACTTGAGAGCCGCCTATATGTTGCTGGGAACACGAGGTGTTATTTCGTAGGTTGCCTTAGTTCTGGAGCCCATATTCAAGCGCTCTATTTCCATCACTCTTGAGGATGCTGATGACCTGGAGAATCTGCTCGAGAGATTTTGGAGGTCGCATGAGTTAAGAAAAAATTAGCAAAGCTCTCATAGAGAGGGTCGACAAAGTTTTTGTACATGCTCCCGATGTTGGAGTCAATAACGCTGCTTATCAACCTACTACAGTGCTTCGCTTTGAGAATAATGCCGCCACCTGCAAGTATGCGTAACATTAACTTTCACATTTTCAATCCAAAGTCACTTTTGACAAGAGTTGTGAGAATATTATGGTGTAAGTATCGATTGTGAAAGGATAAATATTTTAATCAATTCTCTAATGATCTCTGCACATTGCAGATGAAAGAATCACAAGGGAAGGTGACATTGAGGAATTGTGCAACATAAGCACAACGTCCATGTACAATAGAGCGACCAATGGAGATGGGTACCTCAATGACGAGGTAACGTTCAGTCAGAATCCCATTGTGGGATTCAACCATAAAATGTAATCAGTGGAGGGTTGTCACGTATATGGGCGCAAGCAAGAGAATGACATCGTTTGCCTTCCCAACAAAATAATGGGAGAAAACAGTCCATATGTGAGTGGTATTGGCGGATGGGTGGCAACCTGCTCTACGATATGGGGTTGCGAGTGCTTCTTGCGCTTGCTGAAGATTCATGGTTTCAACAGAGGTTGTGCTTGGCCTCTGTTGTGTAAAGGTTTTGTAATTTTTTCCTGCAAACTATGCCCAATTATCTCATCGGCATCGTTGATAGAACAACACAGTGTAAAGTGCTTCCTTCCACTCTTGTAACTTTTGTGAGTGTGTCCAACCTTCTTTGGGTAAAATGCAGTAGCATGGATTCCTTAAACATACAATACATAGTCAGTCTTAACATGCTAGAAAATGGGAACAATTTTAGCGCCTTCTCTTCTGTGAATAAGTGACAACTCTTCCAAACATCGGCTGGATTGTGCATACTCCTCTGAAAATACAAGTTAATAAAGCCAAGCATATTTGATTGTTGCTTCTACTTCTTCATTCCCCAATTCAAGTTCTTTTGAATTCAGAAAAACCTTTAGTCCCATTGCATTAAGTGTTTCACAAATAGCTCCAGCCAGTGGATGTTTAGCATGATTAATAAATGCACCATAAAATAGATTCAACTGAACACAAGTAATGAAAGTGATAAAATAGACCAAATAAAAAAGGCTTCAGAGACCATTGATTTTGTATGGTGTGCAGTATTTTAGGTTTTAAGTATGAATTGGTTTGATTGAATTTATACTTGGATTTTTATAATGAGAAATAAGAAGAAAAATGTGTTTTGAATTTGAAATTTATAATAAAAAATATTTTATTATGATTATTTAAAATTATTAAATGTATGTATGTGTTATCTTTAGTGTAATTAAAATCTTGCAAGATATACAATTTGTCTATTATGAATAGAATACATGAAAAAAAAAATTGTATTTAAAACTCTGAAATAAGAAAATAAATGAATCTATTGACTCTTGCGTATAGCTAAAAAAATCCCAAGATCTAATCCCCTATTTGTCATAACTAAAAAATGTGTTTTCACTATAATTTGCAATCAATTTCTAACTCTCCAAGAACATGAATGGTTACAACCTTCAAATGGAGATGAAGCGTTATATTTCAAAGATAACGGCCACAAATAATGGTGTAATGATGACAGTAATCAGTCCAATTAATAATTGCACATCTTTAAGATTGTCGTTTATATGTTATTTTCAACTGCAATTTCTTCTAATAAATAAGTTTTTTGAAATATGTGGATAGGATCTATTTTATATAATTAAAGGTTGAAAATAATGTATTTTTCATAATGTTTTTTAGTTTAGTTTTTAATTATATTTATTGAAAAAATATTTTTATATTTTTTAATAGAAGTTAATTTTTTTATTTAAGAAATATATATTTTACTTCATGAATAATTTAATAATTTTATTTTATTATATCGTTTATTATGTTAGTCTTAGGTTAGGTTAAAGTTTGATATATTCTAAAAATATATATAATATTTTCAAATCAAATAACACTTTTAAATATTAAAATTCTCAAACATTTATATTTGAATATTTATTTTAAATTAACACTTATTTGATTGAAGATGTGATTCAAAATATCACAATATTAACATATCATTTTTTATCTTTTTTATTTTTTTCATGTTTACAAAATAACGTTTTCATTAGAATTAGGGTTAGTATTAGAATTCTAATTACAAATAGGGCTAGAATTAAAAAAAGGGTTATAATTAGGGTTGGGTTTATAATTAGGAATAAGGGTTATAGTTAGAATTATGGTCAGGGTTAAGATTAGGAATCAATTAGGGGCAGGGTTCGATTATGGTTATTGTTCAATCAAAGGGTAGGGTTTCATTAGGGTTGCAATTAGATTTTCAATCCATTTAGGGTTAGGGTTTGATAAAGGGTTGTTTTTAATATGGTTAAGATTAGGGTTCAATTAGGATTAGGCTTGGAATTATGAATAAAGTTATAATTAGGGTTAGAGTTAAAAATACAAATTAGGGTTATAGTTAGGGTTAGGATTCAATTACAAATAGGATTAGGGTTAGGGATCAATTAGGATTAGTGACGAATTGGGGATAGGGTTAGGGTTAAGGATCAATTAGGATTACAATTCAATTATGATTAGGGTTCAAAAGGGTCCAATTAGAGTTCAATTAGGGTTAAGGATATGTTACGGTTTGGGTAAGGGTTCTAAAATAATTCTTGGGGTTAGGGTTTAGGTCAAGGTTTGCATTGAATTAGGGTTAGAGTTATTGTTGGATTTTTATTAGGATTACGAGTTATGGGGTTGGATTTAAGGAACAATTAGGATTAGGCTTGAATTAGGGATAGGGTTAGGGTTAAGGATCAATTAGGATTATGGTTCAATTAAGGTTAGGGTTCAAAATGATTCAATTAGAGTTCAGTTAGGGTTAATGTTATGTTAAGGTTAGGCTTCTTGATTACAATTTAATTAAGGTTAGGGTTAAAGTTAGGGTTATGGGATATAGTTTGAGGTAAAGGTTAGGTTGTCAATTGGTGTTAGGGTTATAAGATAAATTTTGAGGTAAAGGTTAGCATAGGGCTCAATTAGGGTTAAGGTTAAAGTTAGGGTTGTAGGATACATTTTGAGGTAAACATTAAGCTTTTGATTGGGGTTTGGATTAGGTGTCAACTTGGATGGGATTATGGTTCAATTAGAGTTAGGGTTAGGGTTAATGTTAGGCTAGGTAAGTGTTCAAATAGGGTTAGGTTACAATTAGAGAGAATTAGGGTTGTGGTTAGGATTATTTGGGGTTAGGTTAGAGATAGGGCCAAGATTAGGGTTAGGGTTAGGGTTAGAGATAGAATTAGGATTAAGATTGAGGGTGTTATGAGGGGAGAAATGTTTTTAAAAATTAGGGCTAGAGTTCAACTAGAGTTAGAGTTATGACACAATTAGGGTTAGGGTTCACATACACTTAAGATAGTTTAATTAGGGTTAACGTTAAGGTTAGGGTTATGATGGAGCCAATATTAAATTAATTAAGGTTAGAGTTATGATTAAGATTAGGGTTATGGTTAGAGATATGATTAGGATTAGGGTCGAGTTAGCATTAGGATTAAGGTTAGGGTTAGGGTTAGAGATAGGGTCAATATTAGGGTTAGGGTTAGGGATACAATTAGGATTAGTGTAAGGGTTAGAGATAGGGTCAATATACGGGTTAAGATTAGAGATTGAAATAGGATTAGGGTTAGGTTTAGGGTTAGAGATAGGGTTAGGATTAGGTTTAGGCTTTGTGTTAGGATTAGGGTTAGGGTTTAAGTTTTTGTTATGATTGGGTTTAAGGTTAGGAATTTTGTTAGAGATAGAGTGAAGATTAGGGTTAGGTTATCTATTTTAATGCTAACACCTTTCTTAACACTAAACCATAATTGTAACTATAACCCTAACCATAAGCCTAAACCCTTACCCTAATCATAAACCTAAATGCTAAACCCTAATTCTAAATGGTTAACCCTAAATATAATGCTATCCTTGACCATGATATAAAATTTAACCCTAATGGTAACCCTAACTATGATATAAATCGTAACCCTAATCATAACCCTAATTATATTAATTTATTCAATGTAGAACACTAAACCTTAACACAAAACCTTAACACTAACTATAAATCTAATCATAAGTCTAAACCCTAACCCTCACCATAATCATAATCGTAAACCAAATCTTATCCCTATTGTTAATCTTAACCTTAATCCTAACCTTGACCCTAACCCTAACCCAAACCATAGCCCTAACTAAATATAAATCCTTACCCTACCCCTAATTATAATTCCAATCCAAACCTTAACAGTAGTTCCATCCCTACCCTTAACACTAACCAAAGCCTTATTCCTAACCTAAAACCTGTTATAATTATAATCCAAACCCTAACTCTAACCATAATTTTACCCCTAACCCTAACATAATTCTCACACTAACTATGACCATAAACCCAACCTTAACACTAAACCCTAACCCTAATAATAATAATAAATATAAACCAAAACCTAACCCTAATGGTAACCCTAACCATGATATAAACCTTGATCCTAAATGCTAACTCTAATCATAAATTTAAATATATTAATTTATTCAATGTGTTACACACATCGCGACTGCTACTAGCTTATCTATCTTAATATATTAAGATATATATTATACGCCGAGAGATATCATTTTCGAGGCGTATTTTTTAAATTCAAAAAATAAAAAGAGAAAAAAAAATACGCCTCGAAAATGATATCTCTCGCCGTATAATATATATATCTTAATATATTAAGATAGATAATCTAGTATACTTAAAAATAAATATTAAGTTAAACAATTTTAATTTCAAATTAAAACAGGTGGGTAACAGTTGTTAATGAGCAGCATATGCACGTAAATACAAAAATTATGGATTTTGACATTACAGATTGCTGGTGGTGGTGTGACAGACCATTAGAGGTGGAAGGACGGGCATGGCATGGCAAGCCATCGAATGTGTGACAAACCGCTAGAGATGGAAGGACGGGCATGGCATGGCAAGCCATCAAATGCTCATGCCTTTTGTATGCTGGGTAGCCATTGCCACCAAGCAAGGCCATCAGGTACGACTGATGATGTTAGCATGATGTCAGCCTAATGACATGTCCATCTCTACATCCAACACAATGGCATCCATAATAGTGATGTGGCATCACAAGTGGCATTGACATGTCTTCAAAAACCAATCAGGGGTTGACACGTGGCATCTCTCGAGAGCGCCACGTGCCCCTCCATTTCTCCATCGGAAGTTAGTGAGTTGTTGGTTCATTTAAAAATTCTATTGGGGCTCAAACCTATGACATGGGCTTCACAAGCCATGCGTCTAATCGTTATACCCTGTATCAATTGCTACCCTATATAGGCCACAAACGTTTTTGGTTGTGTAAGTCTAGTGCCTATAAGGACAAAAGGAGGCTGGTGGGGCCCGCATCAATCCCTACCCTATATAGATCGCGGTTTGTTTTGTTGTGTAAGTCTGGTGCCTATAATGACAAAAGGGGGCCAGTGGGGTTGGAGTCGTCGACTGCCCTTTCACCAACATAAGAACTCACCGCCACGCAACACCACCGAGCCGTTCTAATATAATATTGGTAGAGGTTAGTTTTGTTAAGTTATTTAGGGCCGAACCTCTTACAAATAAGCCTTATTGATAAAACAACCTTCCCTAATCATATAAGTCTGAATGTAAAATGGCAAAGGGAGGTTGAGGATGTGTATAGGGTGGTTTTTAGGAGGTTGATTATTTATTATTTTGGTTAGGCCTTTTTAGGCATATTTTTATGTATAAAAGAGGGGAGTAAGCTCTTAGGGGCTAGTCAGAAACATGTGACAAGTGATACGAAAGAGGGATTTTAGGAGATCTTTTGAGCCATTTTTGTACGTCGGAGGAATGTTGTGCTACCGAAGTGCTGGAAGGGAATGGTCATAGTGCAATTGTAATTTTTGATTGAGGAGCTTAATTGAATCAGTCACTCCATTGGAGCGGACTCAGAGACGTAGTTCTCTCTTCTTCTCTCTCACATTCTGGTTTTCACCTTGATTTTTATGCATAATTTCAATAATGTACACAAGTTTTGAATTTCAATTAAGTTGTTCAAATTAAGCATTCAATTATGCAATTAGTCTAGATCCTAAATCAAATCAACCATGCACTCACTAGATAAAACATGAAATATGATGTCATCAAAATTTTGTCTCTCTCATTCATGTTTTTCTTGAATACAATGAAGAATGTTGTCAAGGCATTATCTGTGATCTTCAACTCATCCAATTTATGCAAATGATCAAAAATTTGATTGGCGATTGGTCGGGATGGGTCCCAAAACATAGTTTCATCTTTTCCTAGAAGCCTTTTGAGGAAATAGAATAGCAAACAAACGATCACAGAACCAAAATTGAAAGAATATTTCTTTTCCTTTGTAATTATATGGTTCTCAAATAGTTGTTGTTTGAGAAGCTCACACAAGTCATAATTAGCACTATTTGCAGCCATGTCAAAACCAATATAGATTGTTGTGGCAGACACAAAGTTATCTCTATTAGTGAAGTAGATCTTATGTCCAATCATTATCGATGTGCACTTCATTGTTGGATTAGTGATAGGATTTGTTGTTAGATCCCTCTTATCATACGTTGCAATGGTGAGATCCATCACTACTTCATTTTTCATTGCTTTCAGAACTAGTACCAGTCCAGCGACAACTTTGATCACTTCCTTAGTTATCAAAAGCGGTTTATCGGTCCACAAGAATTTATCATGCATTCTACTTAGGACTGGTTTGACATACTGATCATCCACATTGGAACAAAAATTAGGGAAGTTGTTCCACCGGTCCAAATTCTTTATCACAATTTTTGAATACTCAAGTTTCACCATGAATTCATCTCCAGTGAGTTCATTCAACCATATGTCAATCAATTTGGTGTGATTGAATTCCTATGTCTTAACCCTAATGAACGTTATGGTATCCTCTGTAGGCATGACGTCGTTAGGAATCAAAGAGAAGGCGCCCATAGGATTGTCTTCAAAAACCTTCATTGAGTATTTCCTATAGGAGGGTCTAGGTCTTTCTTCCGCTTTCATGACTATAGGAGTTGTCATTTTCTATACACCAAGCTTTAATAGATTCAGAAAGAGAATTTGCACAAGCTCACAAAATAAAAAAATTTCCCTTTTTTTATTCTGCAAGAATCGAAGCTATGGTTTGCATACGTCACACTTCAATTTGTTCTAATTGGCTCTAAATTTCTCTTCGCCTCCTTTGAATGCACAAGTGATTAAAATTCCTTTACAATTTCACTTTAAAGGTCAATGTGATGCTCTAATTTGCATTAAATGTGATGAAATCCAAAAAAGATGGCAAAAACCCTTAGGCTAAATTGAAAAACCCTAATATGTCCACAAGCGAGCATACATGCACTTTTTCTTCTGGTTTCTTTTTTAAAACCTCTTCCTATTCATTTCTTCTAACATCTCTTCATGCCAAGGATTGACATGCCCAAAATCCTTGATGGTTTTTGTCCTGCAATCAATTCATCAAGCTTGGTGGAGGTTATTTTGAAATTATCTTCATAGACTTTTTCTTTTTCTAGTTCTATTTTGAGGTTTACCACTTCTTGTTCAATCCTAGAACACTCATCAAACTTGCTCAACACTGCTACATTCAAACACTCTTCAATTCTCTTCTTCTCCTCCACTTGCACCTTTAGTCCGATAACATCTCCATTTTCTTGTTTTAATTTCTCACTAACTTCTCTATGTCTCTCTTTGAATTTATTTAATTGCTCTTTCAATTTTCAGACACATTCATTTTCTTCATCAATATTTTCTTTCAAATCTCTATTTTCATTTTTTCAGCTTTGTCAAAGTCATCAAGGGCAGTCTGAAGTTCTGCATTATCATCCATTTGTTCAATCTTTAAGATCCCACTCAAGTTGTTTGGCTTCTCCAGAGGAACCAGACTTTGATACCAATTTTTGAATATACAAGATACTGAGAGGGGGGTGAATCAATATCTTCTTAAACTTATTGAACAAATACCATCCAATTAATCCAATGGATATGATAATTAAGATAAGCAGAAGAATTAACTGACCATGAAGCACATAACACAAGAACACCAATATTTTTATGTGGAAAAACCAGAATGGGAAAAACCATGGTGAAGATTAACTCACAATATTGTATAACCAGTTATAAGATATTACAAAGGGGTGGCTCACTATCCAAAACACAGGCTCACTGCCTACAAGTGATATAGTAATAAAATGGATTACAACCAGAGAATAAATTGATGAAAGTACACCTCAGAGTGTTGATTAAATTCCTTTGAAGCTCAAGAAATTTGCATGCCAACAAATCCATATTCGCTCCTTTCGCATCCACACACAATCTGCCAACACTTGCATTCCCAAAAACTCTTATATCTCAATCTCCAAACAACCCTGCATATATATGGCTTATTTTTTCACAAGAATCACTTTAGTCGACGTTAGGTAAATGAAACACTTCTAAAAAACAATTCAAACATGTAGCATGCTACACCATGTCGGCATGGATCGCTCAAACAAAATGTAATCCATTACAACTTCAATTGCTTATTAGGTTGGCCAGAGATAGACCTAATAACAAAAATGTAAACAACAAAATGATGTTTGCGACAAACATGAGAACCTATACGCACGAGATATTGTCCATGCATTCTTTTATCGACCAAAAACCATTTCCCAAAATTTGCAGTAACAACTATCACTAGAAAGGAAATCCAGAGAAAAATACCAGAGGACAAGTTTGCATTATCGGTTTAGAATATCAGATCAATATGAATTTGAATCTTGCATTTGAAACTCATATGTCATGGTGACATCAATGACAACAAAACTATATCAAGAAATGTGTTCTTCTTCATTCTTCCAATAAGAGGGAGAGTGGGAGGGAGAGAGTGGGAGAGAGGGAGAGAGGCAGAAAAAGGGAGAGAGGAAAGGAGGAAGGGTGAGAGAGAGTGGGAGAGATTTAGGGAGGGAAAGTGAGAGAGAGTGGGAGAGAGAGAGAGGGAGGGAGAGAGGGAGAGAGAGGGAGAGAGTGGGAGGGAGGGTGAGAGAGAGTGGGAGAGAGAGAGAGGGAGGGAGAGAGGGAGAGAGAAAGAGAGGGAGAGAGGGAGAGTGGGATAATAAATATTATATATTAATATAATATTAACATATATAATATATATTAAAATACATAGTATATATTAATATTATATTAATATATTATTATATATTATATAATATATAATATTTTAATATATCAATATATATTATATATTAATATATTATTATATATTACATATTAGTATAATATTAATATATAATATATAATATATATTGATATATATTATATTTTATATTTTATATATTAATATATAATAATTTAACAATTTAACATAGTATATTAATATACAATAAAAATATATATTATGGCATTGTAATTTATAAGACTAAGGGTAACATATATATGTTTTGTAAGTTATATAAAAAACAAAAAAGGGATCGTTTTGAGTATTTCAACACCCTGCATTCTTTTTGTCATAAAATTCTCATGCTTTCTGTCTGCATCAGATGAAATTCGGCTTTTCAAAGATTCTCTAACACTTTTTTTATAATTCCAATCATTTGTGTGTGTTTTTCTATTTGTGCAATGGGGAGCAATAGTTAGCGTAAAGAAAAGGTAAAAGGAAACTTATAGTAGATCAAATTGAAGCATATAGAGCAAAAGATAGAGAAATTCATAGGAAAAGAAGACAAGGTATGCAAAATATTCAAATTGAAGCTTCTACCGAACCATTAAATGTTAATTCAATTGAAGATGAAATAAAAATTGAAAATATTGAACATCATATTGAAATTGAAAATGAAAATGTGAACAACATTGAGAATGAAAATGTTGTTGAAAATGAAAATCTGGTGAAAATGGAATTTTTATTGACAATGAAAGTGTTGTTCAAAATGAAATTGTTATTGACAATGAAAGTGTTGTTCAAAATGAAATTATTATTGAAAATTTTGAAAATATTGAAAATAGTGAGAATGGAAATGTTAATAATATTGTATTTGAAAATGAAAATGTTGATAACATTAAAAATGTTGAAAATTAACCTTATGTAACACCTAATTACAAAATAGCCCCTAGATGGTTGGTTGAAATAGATGAGAACATAATTGATAATCTTGAAGGAAAAAGGTCACACAAACAGTTCGTTTGTGGGCTACGAAAATGTTCAATGAATTCTTTTCCAATAAGACATTAACTGAACAATGCCAATTTTTTGTGCAATTACTTAAGATTTACAAAATAAGACCATTATTAAAAAAACTGAAGATTTGTCTCACAAAAATAAATTAAAAAATACTCTTATTGTAAAAAATATTTTTAATGCTCTAACCTCTATTGGAAAGACTAGTAAGGAAAAAGATAAAAGGGTTGCTCGAAGAGTGATCACAACCTCACTAGTAATCCATAATTTGAGAAATGCTCATTTAATGACACAAACTTATATTGATTTTAACTTAAAATCATAAACATTGAATAGAACACTCTCAAGAAGAGGAAGACTTGATAGTGATCTTCAAAATTATACGTGTGCTTTTAGTGGGAACCTTCCACGTGTTGATAAAAATCTAACCGATAATGTAAAGATGCAAATTGAACAATATTGGAATTCTCACTCTAGAGTATCACCAAATGTAAAGGATTTTTTTAAGTTACGAATTAGTAATCAAGATTGTACATTGCATCCTAAACATTTTTTGGAATGTAGCCAAATAATTTTGTACAAACAATTTTGTCAAGAAAATCCACATTTACAAATATCACAAAGGGATTATGAGTCTTGCAAGCCATTTTATCATGTTCCTATGAAGCTTCGTAATATATTTTCTTGTAAATAGCATGTTGAATTTTCAATGTATCATGAATTGTTATGCAATATTCATTCTACTATGCATACTGACGAAATTTTGCAAGAGTGTCATGTAGTGCAATTTACCAAGTTATCCAGGGAGTTGTTAGATTCACTTTTATGCATTAAAGGTGATGGTTGCTTATTTTATAGAAATGATTTTTTAAATGGAACGTGTTTGCAATGTGGTGGTTTATCGAAGTTTGTAACATGCTTTCATGAGGGCAGTGATCATGATTTTGGTAACAAAATTGTTGAGAAAAACAAGTATGAGACAGTCAAATACACATTGAAGAGTGGAGGTGAGGGTTCTAGATGTAAGTTGGTTGAAAGAGAGGTAAGTGTTAGTTTTAGAAATCAGATATGAAAGCAAACAGAAAATACAACACATAAGACAATGAACACTACAAGATACCCTAGGAAAACCATCCAACCTGAGGGAGAAAAAACCAAGCCAATATATCCCTTAAATATTGATAGAATAAGAGCAGAGATCTGCTTACAACTCAACCACAACACAATACCTATTTGATACAATAAATGATAGCACCTCTCTTAGATGCAAGATACAAATGAATATGTTTCTCCTTGAAATCGAATTGCTACTACATAATGATGATCTGTTGCTTATTCTTGAACCTCTTCTACAAAATGTGAATATGATAATAAACTTGATGATCAAGGAATGAGAATGACCTCTCATATATACACATTGATTGAGAGGACACGTCTCTCCATGAAGCAAGGTCATCCTCAAAAAGAATTTTTGACTCTTCAAGGTGGCCCCAATTGATTTAATTATTAACAATAATAGAATATTATATTTATAATATTATTTTATTATTATTTAATATAGTTGCTTCTCTTTAATTAATATTGAATTTAAGATAAATTGAATAGCCATATGCTATCTTAAATTTATCTTCTCAAAGTCGTACTTGGAAGTAGTCATCCAGACACTAATGCATCAACACTCCTTCTCAGCTAGGGAGGAATACTTCCAATAGTACAAGACATATCACCTTATTGTGATGTCAACCACTATGGAAACTCCCATATGTGGAAAGTATCATATCACCTTATCATGATATTAACCATCATGGATCTCCCATGTATGGCAAGGGAACACATCACTCATCATGATATTAACCATCATGGCTCTCCCATATATGGAAAAGGAACATATCACCTCATCGTGAGATTAACCGTCATGTCTCTCCCATGTATGGAAAAGGAACATATCACCTCATCATGATATTAACCATCATGGATCTCCCATGTATAGAAAATGTACATAAGTGCCCATCACTTAATCGTGATATTGTCACCTCATCATGACATTCAACATGGCTTCTCCCAGAGGGTGAAAGGAACAAGTACAATAAAATCAGCATGAACTCTCTCACGCGATGTCATATTGTCACACACATGGAATCCACCATGGCTCTCTCAGAGGCTAGAAACAAGGTCTTTCACCTTGAAATTATCTCATAGAGAGAAATGCATTAACAAGGGCTTGCACCTCAAATCTCTCTAACAAAGAGAAATGCATTAAAGAAAATATGAAGTTCACTAATGCTAAGACTCCTTCTCAGCTAGGGCTTCATTCTCCACAATACCAAGCTTGTCTCAAAAGTACACAAACTTTACTCTGGAGAGGAGCTTGGTGATAATGTTTTTCGTTTGCTCATCAGTGCTAATGCATCTTAACTATATTGCTTTCCTCAATACCATATCTTTGATATAGTGGTATTTGATCTCAACATGTTTATCCTGTCATGAAACATAGGGTTGAAAAAAGGCTTCACACAGCTCTGGTTATCACAATGAATGATAGCAAAATCCATTGATTGTCCAAACAATCCTACAAGGAGCTTTTGAAGCCACATTGCTTCTCGAAATACCACACATGCTGCAATATACTTTTCCTCTGTGGTGAGTGCCAGACAAGTATCTCAGGATATGATTTGTTGCAACTCGGTATATTTTCCTTGGTTCACACATGAACTAACTGAATGCACTCACTGCATAGGAAATATCTAGTCTAGTATTGACTAGATATATCAACGATCCAATCAACTTCCTATACATGATGGAATCGACTAGATTTGAATTAGCTGCAACCTCTTTTAACTTCTAAAACTTGGTTCCCATAGGCATAGGCATGGATTTGCAATTCATCATACCAAATCTCTTCATGATGTTAATCATATACTTCTCTTGACTTAGAATAATCTCATTTGGCATCTTCCATGCTTCTAAGCCAAGGAAGTAATGCATGTATCCAAGATCCTTCATTTCAAGTTAAGAAGCTAACTCCTTTTTGCCTTTGATAATGAGGTGATCTTCTCCAATAAGAAATAAATCAACATGAGGAACCAAAATCAATTAGATTACCATCTTATTTAGGTTCTGTAGGCTCCCTCTGAATTTTCAAGTTCTTGCATCAATCTTCTGACCTCATTATCCAAGATTTCCTGCAATGCATGCCTTAGACGAATGGTTTCCAGTGCACACCTCCATAGAGATTCAAGGTTTTCCTCATTGACCTCATCCCAGATCACTTGATTATGAGTAGGTTTGTGGAGCTACCAATGTTAAATTTAGGTTGACTATCTTGAGCAATTTTGATCTCAATTGTTGAAGAGGTTCTTCATGGATTTAGTATTAGGCCTTGCAACTTCTACCTCGTGAGTCACATAACTCCCTTTGAATTTTAATTTATCCTCTTTGAAAAGGACTTGTCATAATGACAACCTGAATAGGTTCTTCCTTTTCGAGAGATGTCTTCAGCCACCAAATTAGTCCCATGGCTACAAGTTGTGTCTCCATTCTCTTTTTCTCTTGAAATAAATCTCTTGGTCCATCCTAATGCACATTAAGAAGAGATTACTAATAGTTCATTTAACTCAACTATTTCAAAGAGAAATACCAATGATAGAAGCATACATGATTTACTCTCTCAAAGTTATAACATGAATTAATAACTATATAAAAATTCATGAACATTATTCAACCATGCAATACTTATCTCAATGAAATCAGAAATTTGTGCATAGAAACTGAGGGATCAATATCAATGATCACAATATCTTCTCTCTCCTCCCTTTACAATGGTGTCAATCACTGCTAATCTCAATGCAAACTCTTGACTTCGATTGCAAATGAATACCAAAAGAAGATCTTTACTGTCTTAAGCATCCTTTACCAAGACCTCACCATACATATGTGTCTATAATTTTTCTCTAAGTATTAAAGGCAACTTCTTTGTCACGATGTTCACCTAATCTTTTGGCAATAAGGGTCTAAAAAATATTCTCATTCAAACTCTTTAAACTTCCCTCAGGTTGATGGTAATCCATCATTGTATTGTGGGAGAAGCTTGAATTTTCTTCAAAAAAATACTAATTGTAATATTTCAATGATAATACCTAACTGGATTAGCACTGAAACAAATATCTTTGATAACAACCTCTGCAACTTCAAAAATATAGATTCAGACAATGAATAAAGTGCACCAATACAAGGAATATGTAAGACTAACAACCAATCTCAAAGTATAAGTCGATCCAGACATTGAATAAATCAATACACTTGGAGATCTTGATACAATCTCATTCCACATATCGATAGACCCAAGAGGAAATTTGACTAGTGAGAATTTTTGAGCTTCACTTGATATACAATGACGTCAAACAATGAAGGAAAACTTGATTCAAGGCTATCAAGCGACCTGGGGTGAAAATAATGGTGACTAATGATTTTCAAATCAAAGGATACTCACTGTGAACTTGCTCAAGAGTGATGCATAATGGGTAAGTTGGATCCCTGAGGATTATGCTCGATGCAAGGGGGGAGAAGAGTAAATTTCCCATCTGTGTATATTGATGCCAATTCTATTATGAAGAGATCCCGAGTTGTTAGTGATCTTCTGATTGTCGCTAGAGACTCCTGTCTGTTGGAATCAGAGCACACTATTCTTGGTAAATGTGTAACTCAGGTTTAAAATGACACCTGTGCATATACAAAACTATATGAACTCTAACGCTTTAGGAAAAATATATATAATCCATGTTGGTAGAGTAATTTCCAACTGGCACAAAACTTTAGAGGTCTCGAGGATAGTTTCATATTTGAGATGTAAGAATCCCCGCTTTTATAGATTCTTAAAAAAAAATGACTTCTTTAAGTGAATACCTGTTATGACTATAAGTGGCACACAATTCCAAGGAATTGAGGATTCACACCCAAATGCGATATGATGGATTCCAAACTCATCAGACTCAGCTTCACCCCCCGTGAAATTCTTGATAGACAATAACCCACGATATGCTGAATCCTTCAGTGTCGAGTAAGAGGTGACAAATAATTTTCTTTTGCTAATCTCGTGCCATAAGACAGACTTGAGTGGAAGGACCACCAAACTCTTGGCTCTTTGAAACTGTTGCTAATGGTGAGAGCAGGATGGCTACGCAACCGTCATAACTTTAGGTGAAGAATACTCTTGCTTAAACAGATTTGTTCGGATCTTTTCTAGACTCGATCTGATACCATGTTAGTTTTAGTGATCTGATACGAAAGTAAATAGAAAATGAAACACATAAGACAATGAACACCACAAGATATCCTAGGAAAACCCTCCAATCTGAGGGAGAAAAAACCTGGCCAATATATCCCTTTTATATTGATAGAATAAGAGCAAAGATATTCTGAAAACTTAGGCACAACACACTTCCTATTTGATACAATAAATGATATCACCTCTCTTAGATGCAAGATACAAATGAATATGTTTCTCCTTGAAATTGACTTGTTGCTACAAAATGATGATCTGTTGCTTATGCTTGAACCTCTTCTATAGAATGCAAATATGATAATAAGCTTGATGATCAAGGAATGAGAATGACCTCTCATATATACACATTGATAGAGAGGACGCATCTCTCCATGAAGCAAGGTCGGCCTCAAAAATAATTTGTGACTCTTCAAGTTGGCCCCGATTGATTTAATTATTAACAATAATAAAATATTATATTTATAATATTATTTTATTATTATTTAATATACTCGCTTCTCTTTAATTAATATTGAATTTAAGATAAATTGAATCGCCAAAGGCTATCTTAAATTTATCTTCTCAAAGTCATACCTGGAAGTAGTCATCCAGACGCTAATGCATCAACAATAAGTATTGCTGATTTGATTTCAGATTTTAAGATTTTTTTTTTATAAGTATGCAAGGCATAGCCATAGGTTGTAGTGGTTGGATCAACAATTCAGGATGTGTAAGGACTCTTTCCCCATTGGAACTATTGTATCTTTAGTTGATTTTGCTGAAAATTACACATTGCAACCACAAAATGAAGTTCAATCACAATATTATAATTCTATTCAAATTTCTATTTTTGTCCACATAACATATAGGCATTCCCCTGATAGTACAGAAGAGGACTGGAAGATAATCAAGGAGTACCATTTTTACATGAGTGATGATAGATCTCATTCATCTGAGTTTGTACAACATTGTTTTGAAAAAAAAAGAGTTCGTGTAGGAAAAAGGAATTACAATGGGTCAACATTTGATTTGGTCAAATAAATGCACAGGGCAATTCAAGAATGCTTGCATGTTTTGATGGTTGAGCAGGATGCATATAGAGAGGGGTGTACCACATATTTGGAGTTTTTTGAAGCTAGGCATGTAAAAGGTGAGCATGATGGTGCAGGTGCATGTGTGAAGAGAGCTTTGATTAAGGAACAAATCAAGATCAGAGGTGGTGCAACATTCAATGATGCACATTCTATTGTGGATTGGTGTACTTATGTACTATCATGAGGAGGGATACTTAGTTCACAAGTTTGTAGTTTCTTTTGGTTGGTTGAGGAGGGCACATTGGGAGACGAAATGGAATGTCAAATAATTATACATTCTTCAAAGATGCATTCATTTCGAAGCTCAGATGCGAGTGCATGGACCATATGGACATGAGAGATGGCTTGTTTTTTCTTATAATTATATTCACTGTGATTGGGATCAGTGCAATTCAAGTGAGTGGGTAGATACATGGATTCCACAACACTTAGCCACTTTATCTATAACACAATCTTCTTTAGAAGATATAATGGAGTTCGCTTGACTACGATCATCTTTCAAATCTTGTACAACTAGGACATGTCTATGTAGTTATAGAACCACAAGGGAATGAAGGGGGATCAAACTATTGGTTGGAACGATGTGTACAGGGAAATAAAAAGCTAACACAACCGATGATAGATGATGATGGGCTCATGTATCCCACAGGTTTAGTTGTTCTTTCTCGAACTTGGTTGCATTACCATTTCATCATCATTTAGGTTGTTTACAATAATATGGTTTTTTTATCCTAAGCATCTATGAAATTTTTCATAACCATTTCATCATCATTTAAGTTGTTTAGATGAAATATAGATTTGTTATTCTAAGTATATTTAGATGTTGATAAAAAACTTACTATCACACAGGTTCAGTTGTTGTTCTCGGAACTTGGTTGTGAACATATATGATTAGAAAGAATGGTGTATCTTCATTTGAAGACTATGAGAAACAAAAAACCATTCTCATGTATTCACACCTTGTTATAGAATTATTTTTTAAGTTATTGAGACGTCATGCTAGACCAGAAACAAAAAAACTATGGACAATTAGTAGTGCTAATCATGAAACATTACTGGAAACTCTGAAGGTAAGAGATGACCCTTCAGGCACACTTGAGTAGCAGATCATTTGTTGTATGAGATAGGTATGATATAGTTCACCACATTTTGATATTGTTTATCTTCTAAGGTTCATTATTTAGGTTGTTTAGAATAATATAGATTTTCTATTCTAAGCATCTTTTCTAGTTTGCATTACCAATTCATCATCATTCAGGTTGTTTAGAATATTATTATAGATTTTTTAGTCTAAGCATATTTTCTATTGTGGCCATATAGATTTATCATTCGAAGTATACTGCAATGTTCTTGGAACGATTGATCATGGATCTGCTACAAGAATAGCCAACTTTGATCCTTTCACAGAGGTATGCGATAAATTTGAATAATATAGATTTTTTATTCTAAGCATATTTTCTAGTTTGCATTACCATTTGATCATCACTTAGATTTTTTAGAATAATATAGATTTGTTATTCTAAGAATTTTTTCTATTATATGTAGTTTAACTACTACCTTGATGGTTTGTATAGGTGCTTGTCACTCCAGAACGTCAACATGCTACTGTTCTGAAAGACTGTGCCAACCACGAAGGAAACACGTGATCTATTTCATTCCCCTACTAGGAAATGACTATGTATTAGGGCCATTTGTTGTATGCCTATGTGGAATATTTTAAATCTTATATTTGATAATAATTATTAAATGATAATATCATGTGTATTATGTATACTTTACATGCATTCAACTATATACTTTACAACTTATGTGTATACTTTGTCACTTATAAGTATTCCAATGTATACTTTATGACATATGTGTTTTAATGTGTATAATTTGTATTAATGTGTTTTGTTCATGAATTAACTGTATTTGACTGAATGAATCACTTTTTCACTTACTCACGAGGAACAAAACAAACCCTAAACCCTTGTGCACCTTTACATTGCATCCATCTGACCCTTTTTCCATCAACTAAAAACTTGACACCACGGAAAAACATCTTAGAGTTATCAAAAACCAAGAGAGGTTATTGTAGAGGGGCTCTATGTGATCTTGCACGATAAAAAAAATTGTTTCTAGGTGACATGGTTTTTAAGTAATAACTCGTCAAAGATTGTTGCCTTTTAGCACTTTGGACTCTTAAGGGAAATCATTGGCCCAATGTATCTAGGAATGGTTCAACATATTTGGGTGAAAAAGAGGACCATGAATAGTGTAAATGTACCTATCTAAACATTTTGGAACAATCCATTTGGTCATACAATTTGTAGAACGAAAGTTGCACCACTTTGCAACTTTACACTACTTGCATTTGACAACTTTTTCGTCAATTAAAAAATCATCACCACGAGAAAACACATCCGAGATAGAGAAAATCAAGAGAGGTTATTGTAGAGGGTCTCAACACGATCCCATAGCCTCAGACATAGATTCTATAAGCATCACAATTTTTGATAAATAGCCCTTCAAAGATTGTTGTCTTTTAGCACTTTGGACTCTTAAGGGAAATCATTAGTCCAATATAGCTCAAAGTGATTCAACATGTTTGGGTGCAAAAGAGGACCATTCCTAACGTAAACACACCCATATGGATGTGTTGGAATATTCTATTTGGTCATACGAGTTGCAGAACAAAAGTTGTACCATTTTGCAACTTTACATTGTTTGCATTTGATAACTTTTTCCTCAATTCAAAACTCGTCACCATGAGAAAATTCCTCTGAGATAAAAAAAATTGAGAGAGGTTATTGTAGAGGGTCCCAACAAAATCCCATAGCCTTAGATGAAGGGTTTGTAACAATCATAGTTTCCGAGGAATAGCCCTTGAAAGATTGTTCTCTTTTAGCACTTTGGACTCTTAAGGGAAATCGTCGGTCTAATGTAGCTCAAAGTGATTCAATGTGTTTAAGTGCAAAATACGATAATGATTAGCGTAAACGTACCCATTCAAACATGTTGGAATAGTCCATTTGGTCATACAAGTTGCAAAATGAAAGTTGCACTACTTTGCAACTTTGCACTACTTGCATTTGACAACGTTTTCCTCAATTGAAAACTTGTCACCACGAGAAAAAACCTCTGAGATAGGAAGAAATGAGAGAGGTTATTGTAAAGGGTCCCAACACAATTACATAGCCTTAGACATAGAGTCTTTAAGCATGATGGTTTCTGGGAAATAGCATTTCAAAGATTACTGTCTTTTAGCACTTTGGACTCTTAAGGGAAATCATTGGTCCAATGTAGTTTGGAGTGATTCGGAATGTTTGGGTACAAAATAGGACCATGCCTAGCATAAAATTACCCATCTAGACATGTTAGAATAATCCATTTATTCATACAAGTTGTAGAATAAAATTTGCACCACTTTACAACTTTACATTGCTTGCATTTGACAACTTTTTCCTCAACTAAAAACTCGTCACCACAAGAAAATTCCTCTGAGATAGGAAAAACTAAGAGAGGGTATTGTAGAGGATCCCAAAATAATCCCATAGCCTTAGAAAAAGAGTCTATAAGAATCACGGTTTCCAATAAATAATCCTTCAAAGATTGTTACCTTTTAGCACTTTGGACTCTTAAGGGAAATTATCAGTCCAATGTAGCTCAAAGTGATTCAGTGTGTTTCACTACAAAAGAGGACCATGAATAGCATAAATTTACCTAGATAGATGTGCTGGAATAGTTTGTTTGGTCATATGAGTTGTAGAATGAAAGTTGCACCACTTTGCAACTTTACACTGCTTGCATCTGACAACTTTTTCTTCAACTAAAAACTTGTCACCATAGGAAAATGCCTCTAAAATATTGACAACCGAGAGAGGCTATTTTAGAGGGTCCCAAAACGATCCCATAGCCTCTAATAGAGAGTCTTTAAGCATCACAATTTTTGGGTAATAGCCCGCCAAAGATTGTTGTCTTTAACACTTTGGACTCTTAAGGGAAATCACCAATTCAATGTAGCTGAGAGTGATTCGGCGTGTTTAGGTACAAAAGAGGACCATTCCTAACATAAACATACCCATTTAGATGTGTTGTAATAGTCCATTTGGTCATACAAGTTACAGAACAAAAGTTTCTCCATTTTACATCTTTATACTACTTGCATTTGACAACTTTTTCCTCAACTGAAAAGTTGTCACCATGGAAAAACACCTTCAAGATAACAAAAAATAAGAGAGGTTATTGAAGAATTTCCCAACATGATCCCGTAGCCTTAGATGAAGAGTCTATAAGAGCCACGGTTTCCGGATAATAGCTCATCAAAGATTGGTACCTTTTTTCACTTTGGACTCTTAAGGGAAATCATTGGTCCAATGTAGCTCGAAGTGATTCGGCGTGTTTGGGTGTAAAAGAGGATCATTCCTAACGTAAACGTACCCATATAGTATGCCTATTTTTCTTATTGATTTATTATGGTTAGCATCATTCATTGTTGTGCATTACGATAATACAAATTGCATGTCCAAGGTCAACTAGCATGCATGTCATGGAGTTGTATTTGATTTGTTTAATGGTAGTATCACATTCATTTGGTTTGTTTAATGGTTTCATCATGGTTGAGTGATGTATTGATTATTTTTTATTATGATTATTGTATAGATTTCACATGAACAATCTAATGAACATACATATCTTGTTTAGTTGTAAGGACTTTGTTTGAAGGTTGCATCAAACCCCTATGGTTGAAAGATATTGATTCTTACTCAAGATAATTTTATACCTTCAACATGTTATTAATCTTAAATGAACATTGAGTGACATTTATTTTTATCAAGATGATTATATTACTTTTTAATGAGCATTGTAACATGACATGCATTTCCTTAAGTTGTATCCATTTTTCATTAATTTTAACTTCTTTTGAAATAAAAATCAGCTGCCCACTTCATTACATGAGTTCAAAAAACAAAATAATGTCACATGTAAATTCATTCAACAAAGCTTGAAATCATGGATATTCTCAAACTGAGTGTTTCATAAAAATGTATTGGTAGATATGTATGAAAAATTTGTGGTACAATAGAAAAGGCAATGAATTGTTTGAAAAAAATCCACAAAGAAATATGGTCTCATGGAGTGTAATTTATGTGAACCTTAATACGAATGAACTCTAGCATAGATGGATTACCAATTGTAATTCATAAGTTCTATTAAAATGCAATTTAATTAATCTATAACATACATTATCAATCATAACTTTAAACCATTCTAAGATAATTATACATTCCATTTTGAAAATTCAAAGTAGAAAGACATGCACATGAGGAACAAATTAGATTGACTATCAATTCTTATATATCAAACTATAGAATAATTGTGTTTGTGCATATACAAATTTGACATATGCCTACTCAGAACAAGCTCTACAACAAGTTTTACAATATGTGGCATATATGCCATCTCAAAATATATCAAAACCTAAGTACATATCAATCTATATCATATCCTAATCATGTGTTGGACCATCAAAATTGAGCCTCCTCAAAGAAGTTAGTTGCTCTGAAGTTTCCTGCATAATAACATTTCAAACCACAAATTAGATTAATTATGTGAATGGTTAACAAGATAGATTAGTAAATAGAAACTTTATATACCATCATTTATAAATTACAAAATTAGTATACATGTACTATATTATATCAATAATGTAATTCTTGTTTACCTCAAGTCTTGCTCTCTTTTTTGCAAGATGTTCTGCATATGATTCTGTTGACTTCTTAGTTGTCTTTGGTTGTGCTTGATGACAAAATCAGTTGGCATGCTCTTTGGTATCTCAGATAATCTTTTTTATTTTTGGTATTCTTGTTTATGGTGATTCAAGATTTTTAGTGTCATGTTCATCTATATTTCAGATCAAATTTTCATGTTCAACTATCTATTTCAGTCATTATTCATTTACAGACGCACTTATGGTTTTAAATGGATTGACAATGTTATCATCTTGGACAGGTTGAGTTTGATCAGGTGACAAAAATCTATTTTTCAGATGCCTATTACTTTCTCAGGTTATAGAATGTATATTTCAAAGGTTTAGGAGAATAAGCACTTCATATTGTTTAGTCTTGACTATCACATTTTAATGTGATTGAGATAATCCATTACACGAGCCTTGACATCATAATTGACATCTAAAGGTAATGTTGATTTGGGCATTATTTTAAAAGGAAAACTTGCAACAAGCTTTATTGAAATGGTAAATGACTTGGATTAAAGTCATATGTATCGACAACCATCATATATCTTTATGCTTGTCATTTTTTTTATATCATCGGTCTTTGAATAATGGTTATTAATTGATAATTTGGATCAACATTTTTGAGAAATCATCAAAGTGATTATAATGTCAGCCTCCACGATAAAATCCTTGACAACGGATTTGTATTCATTATGATGTTTTGTTTATTACTTATGACATAAGTCATTTCGTACTTCAAAAGTTAATGGGTTTTGATATAGTCATCGATTGACTTGAATGAAAGGGAGTTAGGGAAAATTTAGTTTGTGGTTCACATTGTGTTAAGGGTTGAAATCCTAGCTTCAACCGTCATCATGAAGACATTGTAACTGCTATTATTTTGTTGATTCTTTTGCTGAAATTCATCTGACAAAAGGATAAGCTCATTGAATGATCTATGTTATGCATTTTTGCTTGGCCTGCCATTTCTCATTGGGCGAGGGCTCAAAAGAGGAAGAAGATTTGTCGGTTTCTCTAGCTAGGCACTTGTCAAAACCATATGGTATTCTTGTTGATTGATTTGGAGCATTATAAGGTAATTTTATTTACTTGTTTAATGTCATAATAGAAAGAAACTACTGGTTCTTCTACTAGAATCTAGAAATTTAAAAGGGTTGGTAGCATATGTTGAAAAGTTATCATCTCCATTCATTTTTTTGTAGCTATTCTCTTCATGTCATTGCATTCAGTATCCGTCACAAAAGAAAAATATAGAAAAATAAAAAAAGAAAAGTGGCTATCTGCTCTTCAGTTACAAAAGAAAAAGATGTTCTTTATTCTACTCTATTATTATTATTATTATTCTGAAAGGGCTAATTATTCTTAGTTATGGGGTTCATGATGATGTGGGTTCAGTTACAAATCTCTTTTAGACCCTTGCAGTGATAGTCTTTTGTGTTTTTTCAGCTTGTAAAAGGTTATGTGAAACATACAATTGCTCTCTCTGATTTTTCCTCCACCCGTCATTAATTTTATTGGAGGTTCTTTTGCAAACAAATGAATAAGGGTATTAAGGTCTTTCAAGTCCCTTCGAGATTTTCAGATGGAATGATTTTCTTGGTGCATACTTCACTATATCTTTGGTATTCTCAACACATAACCAACATAATATTTGTCTTATCTAAAAACCTCTATTGAAGGTTATAAAGATAAGAGATACATTTTGTAAGGGTGAGATATTTTAGGGATTGATCACAGTTTTGTATTATCTATTCCTAAGAGACATTTTGTGATATTTTTGTAATTGTATTAAATATGAAACACAATGCAAACTGATAGGCTTTCTCTTTGATATATCTAGTATTTTGAAAGTTCAATAGAGAAATTTTAGGATATTAGGGGTATTGGAATGTAAAGAAATTTTTAGTGTAAAAGAATTGTAGCAAAGAAATCCTCTAATATTATTTATTCTTCTAAAACAAAAGAAGGGTTGGTGCTCCTTGAAATTGGTGTTGCAAAATGAGGGGTTGGTGCTCCTGGTGTTGGTGCTAAGAAATTAGCCTATAAGGAATTGTTTACAGTGGTTTTCAAATAAGAGCATGAAAGGCAACATTTTCAGGAGTGGTTTTTCTACCCCAAGAGGGTTTTCCACTCGAAAAATCTTGTGTCTCATTGTTCATTTGTGGTTTCACTACTTTACTGTGAATTTTGTACTATTCATTATTTTTCTATTACATTTTTCATTTCAGTTTATGAATGATTGCATTCAATTCATGAATGTACTTATCATTGATATATTGAGAGCAAATGTGTGCTATGGTTTATTTTCTGAAAAATGGTAAAATATGTTAAGACACTGATTTACCCCCCCTCTCAGTTTCATTTTCACTCTAACAGATTATCCCTTAGGATGATCAGGAGTCCTCTTATAAAGTAATGGTCTCACACTCATCATAGTGTTGAGTCAAGCAGAGGACTATAGAAGATAAAATAAAAATGATACAAATTAACATATCATTGTTGACAAATAATCATATCTACTAAACACATATCTAATCCTATCTAAACATAAATATATGCAATATAAAATAAATACATACATGTTATGATGCTACGAAACTAGATGGGCTCATAGTGGATGAATTAGCTAATATGATTTCCTATATAAAAAAATGACAAGAATGGAAATGCACATGCACATATAATTATAATGTCGAGAATAAAAAAAATACCTGTTGGGCAACTTCATCCAATGGGTTAGACCCAGTCAACAAGGTTGTATAATAACCAGGTTGTTGCATAAAAAGATAAGATTATGTTAGACTATCAATATATGTAGTACATGTATTTAAACATAATAGATTTCAAAAATTAACATCTAAAATAACAATTTAAATAATATCGTATACTGATTCTCTAGGGAAAATGAAATGGCAATATGCGTAGCCTCCTACACTTGTGACATTTGATCCTCTGTCAACAACTATTAAAGATTCGAGCACATAAGCATATATTAGTACAAATATCTCTCATTAAATATGAAAGAATTTACATAAAACACACTATGAAATTACTTTAAGTCTTACCGGTCCTCTGATATCGTCCTTGGTAGTCGATGTCTCTCCTGTAAATGGTCCACTCTGTGCTTTATCAATTCCTACGTCTAACATATCATGAACCTCGTAGTCATGTTTGTATATGGAGGCCTCAGTCGATTCTCGAAGAGGACCCAAACATAAATTTTTCCACGTCATGCAATGATGAGGCACACAAATATGTCCCGAAGAGGATAGTGTACCAGTGGGAGTTGATGCAACAAGTGCACCACCAACATGCTGGGATGTATTAGGTGCAACACCATTGTGATGGGATGCACCATCAAATGGTTGTGCAACATGATGGATTTGCATGACCAAATGATCCCTCAACAAATGTAATTTATAAATGCTTAGAGTCCCTGCATCTAGACAACAATCTTAGGGTAAGGTAGTGGAGTTGGGGAAGCAATAGGCAAAGCAAGATGAATTGGGGTTACTCGACGTTCTCTAGGTCTATCATATGGCATCCCTCTACCAACACCCTAGAAATATCGCATGTCAAAATAATTGACATGTTTTCCTAGCACAAACTCAGCATATAATTTCTGGAGAAAATATCGAGGGATATCAAGATTATTGTTGGGTGGTTTATCAAAAACCATCCACCAACATCTCCAAAAACTATCTAATATGCCTCTATGGGTGCACCATTTAATTGAAAATTTGGTTTCCGCACATTAACAGGTTGTTGTGTGTTGAACTTCTCTTTTGGTTTTTTTCCTTGATGTGAAAATAGTGTTTCATATTTGCACCTCGTTGATTGATTATCAGTTGCACAATTTAATTTCAGTTGGTTGGCACTCTTGTTTATATTCTGTCTTCATATACTTGGTTTTGGCTTCGACATTGTGATGATGGTTTTGATGGTACTGATCTCTTGACTTCATCTACAGATTTCAAGATCTTGTTTACATGATTATGATTCTAAGTTCAGGTGGTATAATTCTAGTTTGATGAGTTTGACATTTTGAGATATACTATGCTAAGCCTCATACAGGTAATGCTTATAAACACTTGGTTTTTGGAATCATATTTGGAGTTGGCATTTAATATTAAGAAAACCCTATCGGGTTTCCTTAAACATTTGATTCCTTCATGATACAATGATATGTTGATATCAATTGGCATCTTCTTTTGGAAAAGGTATGAACATGGAAATATCCTGGAAATCTTTGTAATGTTGATTTGATGCATTATTTTTGACTTACATTGATTTGAAAATGACTTTAAAGGGAGTCATATGTTTTGGGCCTTATTTGGTAATCATGAAAACGTCAATAAATTAAACCTCTCTTAGCATGGAATCATACTTTATAACATTACAAAAGACATTGAATAAATGTCATATTTGAATTGGGCTTTATAACATGGAAAATGGCTTTGAATAAAGGTCATCTATGTATCGGGTCTTATGTTTGATATTTAATTAGGCCTTAAGGCCGACAACAGGTATGAGGAATTACTTTTCAAGTCACTTGGAAAGTGACTACCATCGACTCTTAGTAATAATGCCTTGATGTCTAAGGTAATCGACATGTTGGAAAGACAAGGAAATCACATGGTAATGTTTTTAATTATGGTGTCGGTCTTTTGCATGGATGAATTTGATTAAGTCACATTTTGTGAAGCCGTGGACTTGAAATTGTATTATGATTTGAAAAGTCATCGATTTCTTTGCAAAGGAAATATTAGGGCAATCTTATTGTGTTTCACAAGCTTGTGGGTTTGGAACCCTAGCTTTGTCGCTGCCATGGAAATTATCTCTCAGTCGTTACTCATTCATTTTTGTCTTACTGCAACTCAATGATAATGAATGGAGATCTTAGTAAGATCCATGCCATGGTCAGTTTCTTTCTTAGCCGTTTGTATTTGGGTGAAGGCTTGAACTTGGAAGAAGTTTTGTTGTTTTGTCATTCAACCGGGTTGATAAATTTCTCCATGACATATTCTCTTGCACTCACTTCAGGTATTCATCTTATCATTTGAAATTTGAGGAACCATTACTTCTCATGGCACTAAAATATAAGATAGTTGTTTGTTCTTTTATGAAAAATTCTCAAATGGGTTTTTTTTTTTCGTGGTCAGAAATACGACATTTTAGATACTCATAGTCTAAAATAGATACCCAAAAAAAGTATCATATCCTATTTGCTCCTAATTTAAGGGATTGTGTTTCAGTTTGTGGGTAATCATGATTTCTGCAAAATATATCATTCTTTCTCTTGGACTCGGCGGTAGTTGTTCTTGGGTGCACAATAATGGGGATTCGGTTACATTTTATTGCAGCAGTGTTCAAGGTTATTTTATATCGTCCATGGAATATATTGCTTAATTATTTTTCCAGATAGTATTGTCTGTGTAGGCTCCTTGAGTGGACAAGGTTCAAATTTTTCTTTCTCAAAATACATTTTCCTTGACCATTCTGTCAGAAGTAATCCTCCATGTTGAGTACTTATTTGAATCACTGCAATACATGGCAAAAAGATTCGACAAAAGTTGGGTACATTAAAAATTACCTCTTTTGTTTGAAATGAGTGAGATAATTTTTTGGGTTGTAATTTTTTGAAATGTAATTAAGAAATATTTGTAAGAAGAAAAATAGAGAGAGAGATAGATGTTTTCACTATGAGAAATGATAGTGAAAACCAGTGCGAAAATCACAACTATTATATTGTCTACACAGGAAGACATGTTTTATTTTTGAGATTGAAAATCTGAAATATAAGTTCAATATCAAGTTGTCTCAAGATGAGATAATGGCTAGAATTATGGAAGTTTATTCTTGAACTTTGAGGATTGTAGGTATTGTCTGTTAAGAGGCACTTGTGAGAAAACAGAGAAACAAAGAGATCCTCTGTATCATTCTATTTTCTGTAAAATGAAAAGGAGTTGGTGCTCCTTGAAATTGGTGTTTCAAAATGAGGGGTTGGTGCTCCTTGAGTTGGTGCTAAAAATTCAGCCTATAAGGCATTGTGAAAAGTAGTTTTTAAAATATAACCGTGGAAAGGCAGCAGTTTAGGAGTGGTTTTTCTATCCCAAAAGGGTTTTCCACTCAACATATCTTGTGTCATTTTTCTTATCGTTGGTTCCACCGATTCATTGTGTGAATTCTTTGTTATGCTAAGTTTCATGGTTTTACTTCTCATTACAATTATATGTGATTGCATTCAATATATGGATGATTTAATCATTGATAAATGAGAGGATAAATCTGCTTTGTTTCAGTTTATGTAAAATTTGTTAAATCAGTTCATGACATTGATTCACCCCCCCCTCTCAGTGTCTTTTTCACTCCAACATTTGGTATCAAAGCATATGGTCCTCTGATAGGTCTATCCAACCTAGGATTGATTCTGGCCTTGGAGTCTATTCAAAATGTCTCAAACACATGAAGGCACATCCATGACTAGAGCTCTGTTATTTGATGGAACTGATTATGTATTCTAGAAAATCAGAATGGAGATTTATCTAACTTTTATTAATCTCGATGTGTGGAGCATAGTGTTAACTGGGTACACTGTACCAACTAAATTTCCCACAACTTCAGATGAAAAGAAAATATATGAAACTAATGCAAGAGAAAAACATTCTCTCATGTGTGCATTGACTAAAGATGTCTTTATCAAAGTCTTGCACTACAACTCTGCTAGGGATATCTGGATTAAACTTGAAACTATCTATCAAGGAAATGAAAAAGTTAAACAGTTAAAAGTCCTCACTCTAAAACACCAATTTGAAGAAATAAAAATGAGGGACGATGAAAAATTAGTTGATTACTTCTTGAGAGTTGATAAAATTGTCAATGCTATGAGGGTCTAGGAGAAGAAGTAGAATAATTCAATGTTGCAACTAAGGTCATTAGAACCTTATCGACTAAATTTGAAGCTAAGGTCTCTACACTAGAAGAGAATAAACACTTTGACCAGCTTACCCTAGACAACCTACAAGGCACTCTGACTACCTATGAAATGAGAATCAGTAAAAACGATTCCTCTACAAAAGAATCTATCTTTAATACTGAAAGGAAAGAAAAAGATGAGGCTACTAAATCAAAAAAAAATTATTCCAAAGAATCCCACTTTGTTAGAAAGTTCAAAAAGGGGTCTAGAAAATATAAGGAAAAGCTTCCCTTCAAATATTTTAACTGTGGAAAAATAGGGCACTTTGCTGCAAAGTGCCCCTATGGTGATCTGAATAGTGGCAATGAGAAATCTAAAAAATTTCCTAAGAAAAAGGCCTATAGACCTAAACAAAAATTCAACTTCAAAAAGAAGAAGATTTTGTTCAGCAAAAATGAAACAGACACTAAATCTGAAGACTCTTTAGATGAAGAAGATGAAAACCTATTCATGGCTGAAATCATTCAGCAAGAAGATACTAACAACAATGATGTTGGAGATGACGAAGTTGATCTAGAAGGTGAACTAAAATGTGCATTAAAAGAGCTAAGAAAAATCATAAAATAAATGCTTGCTCAAGAACAAAATTCTTCTCAAGATTTTGTTCAAGAAAAACTACAAATCAAGAAATAGTCTCCTTGAAGACTCAACTTGAAGAAGCCAAGAGAGTTGAGGATTTTCTTCGTATTGATTTAAATCATAAAGATCAAGAAATTCAAAAAATTGAACATGAAATTGTTGATCTTAGGAAGACCATTGAGAAGTATGAGAGTACTCTAAAACTGAATGACATGCTCAGTAAGCAAAAATTGAACAAGGACAAAATAGGTATTGGGTTCATGAAGGGTGAATGTTCAAATGATAGTGCAAAGCATAATGATGTTGTTGCAAACAAATATTCTGAATCTAATCATCCTGATTTTGATAAGAATCATGTTCATCCTTTTAGGAATAACATAACATCATTTAATTTCAACCCTTTATTTTATGGTTACTATTTTTTCTACAACAGATTTGGCCACAAAGTGACCTCTTGCAGGTTTATGAATCCTAGAACACCTAACTTTGGTCATAAGAAACACCCTGGTTTTGCTAGACAAATCAGATGCTTTAAATGTAATATGGTGGGTCATTTTTCTAAGTAGTGCAAAGATGATCTACAATTTAAACAACAAAAAACCAAAAAGGTTTGTAAACCTAAAAATTTCAAAAACATAGAGCAAACTATGTTAGTTCAAACAAATTTTCACTCAAAGAGAAAGGACTTATGGGTCCTCGACAATGGTTGTTCAAACCACATGACTGGTGATAGAAACAATCACAAATCTTGAAGATTATGTAGGTGGATATGTGAATTTTGGAGATAATTCTAGTATACAAATCAAAGGTAGAGGTTCACTTCTTCTGAACGAGGACACTCCTATCTACAATGTGTATTATGTAGAAGGTCTAAAGTACAATATTTTAAGTTCAATCAAATCTATGACTGTGGATATCATGTTTTTTTCACTTAACAGGGATGTGAGATTAAAAATAAGCTTAGAAAGGCTATTGTCGTTGGAAGGACTAAGGGAAATGTTTACAATTTTCTTGACACATCTGGTAATGAAAATAATCAATGTATGTGTTTAATGAGTCAAGTTGAAGAAAGTTAGTTGTGGCAGAAGAGACTAGGTCACATTAACTTTGACAATATGGTTAGTATCAGAAAAAACCATAATGTAAGAGGTCTACCTGTCTTAAGAAAACCTGAAAATCTAGTTTGTAAAGAATTTCTCAAAGGCAAGCAAACGAAGGTAAGCTTTAAATCTAAATAAAATTATTCTACTAGGCCTCTACAACTTGTTCGTACAAATTTATGTGGTCCTACAAGGACTAGATCTATCAATGGTGAGAAATATTTCATATTATTTGTTGATGATTACTCTCATATGGTATGGGTTACTTTTCTCAAACATAAATATGAAGCTTTTGAATGTTTTGAAGTCTATAATAATGGTTGAAAGGGAATCAGATTTAAAATTGAAATGTATGAGATCTGACAAAGGTGGTGAGTTCACCTCACAAGAATTCATTGAATAATGTGAAAGACATGGCATAAAAAGATAATATGTTGCTGCCAGAACACCTCAATAGAATGGGGTTGTTGAGAGAAAGAACAAAACTGTAAAAGAGATGACAAGGACTATGTTGGATGAAGAAAAAATGCCAAACATGTACTAGATAGAAGTTGTTCATACAGCTGTTTACATCTTGAACAAAGTACAAATAAGAGTGAAATCCAATTTCACTCCATATGAACTGTGATATGGTAAATCTGCCTCAATTAAATACTTCAGAATATTTGGTAGTAAGTGTTTTATCAAAAGAGATGATGATAATTTAGGCAACTTTCAATCTAAGTTTGATGAAGGTATCTTTTTAGGATACTCCAATCATAGTAAAGCCTATAAATTCTTTAATAATAGGCTGAATAAGATTATTGAATCTATCAATGTCAAATTTGATGAAAATCTACTTTTAGATGTTGAACCTATGCAGGATGATGAGGAAGAAGAATTTGAATTTGAAATAAATTTAAGAGGCTTTGAAATAGAAAATCCTGAAGTAGAATCAACAAGTCCTAAACTAGCTAAAGAAAATTCTAAAAATGCTGAAACAAGTCCTAAAAAATGTGTAATAAAAACCCCTTCAAAATCTCCTACTAGAAACCATCCTAAAAATCTGATTATTGGAGATAAATCTATAGGAGTTCAAACAAGAAGAAGAACTATTAACTCTGATGAAAAATCTCACATAGCTGAGTTTACTACTTTTTTTTTTCAATTACATAGTTTGAGCCAAAAAAAAATGATGAAGCTCTAACTGATGAATGTTGGCTTAATGCAATGTAGGAAGAAATTGATCAAATTGAGAAAAATCATACTTGGGAGTTAGTCCCAAGACTAGATGAACAAAATTTCATAGGGGGAAAATGGATATTCAAAAACAAACATGATGAAAATGGCCATGTTGTTCACAACAAGGCTAGGTATGTCTGCAAAGGATATGCTCAACAAGAAGGTATTGACTTTGGTGAAACCTTTGCATCTATAACTAGACTTGAATCTATTAGAATATTCTTGGCTATTCTATTTTCAATAACTTTACTATATATCAAATGGATGTCAAAACTGCCTTTCTGAATATTTATTTGGATGAAGAAGTTTATATAGAATAGCTTGAAGGGTTCATTTGCAAAAAAAAAGCCTAGTCATGTTTATAGGCTGAAAAAGGCTCTATATGGCCTAAAACAAGCTCCTAGAATTTGGTAATCTATACTGGATAATCATTTGATTTCAAAAGGTTTTATTAGGGGAGGTGTAGATAGAAATATTTATGTTAAGATTGAAGGTTTTGATATTCTGGTTGTTGAAATCTATGTTGATGATACTATCTTTGGCTACAACAATACTGCTTTGAGTAAATAATTCTCTCAAATTATGGAATTTGAGTTTGAAATGTCAATGTTGGGAGAACTAACCTTATTCTTAAGTCTTCAAATCTCTCAACTTGAAACTGGATTTTTTCTCTCTCAAACAAAATATGCAAGAGATATGCTAAAGAAATTTCAAATGGATGAATGTCATCTAGTTAGCACTCCAATGGTTACCGGCAACAAACTTAGCAAGGTTGATGATTATCCCACTGTAAATGCAAATGGCTATAGGTCAATGATAGGCAACTTGTTATATCTAACAACCTCCATTCCTGATATAATGCAGGTAGTTTTCATGGTTGCAAGATTTCAGTCATCTCCTAAGGAATCTCATATTAATGTTGTTAGAAGGATTTTTAAATATGTTCAGGGAACTCTTCAATATGGACTCTAGTATCCTAGAAGCAATTATTTTTCATTAATTACATATATTGATGTTGGCTGGGTTGGTTGTCTGGATGATAGGAAAAGCACCAGTGCTGCTACTTTCTTTTTTGGTGATCGATTAGTGGCATGGAACAACAAAAAACAAGAATTTGTTTCACTCTCCACTGTTGAAGCAAAATATATTGTTGCCACCTCTTGTTGTACTCAAGTAATCTGGATGTCACAAACTCTATCTAACATGGGTATTGAAGTTCCTAAACCTATTTCCATTTTGTGTGATAATACTAGTGTGATTAATATCTCCAAAAATCTTGTTATGCACTCTCGCACTAAACACATTGATATTAAATACCACTTTCTTCATGAAAAGGTGTTGGCTAATGAGGTTTTTGGGCAATATGTTCCTACACAAGCACAAATAGCTGACATATTCACTAAGCCTTTGGCTAAAGAGGTATTTGAAAGACTTCGGTCTAGATTGAGAGTTATCTCTCAATCCTTGCTCTCTTAATTCTCTATCTTGGTGTTAGGGGGAGCTTGTTAGCTCTTTTAACAACTTATTTCTGCTTCATATGGTTTTCTATTTATTGCTCCATTGCTATATCTACAACTTTTTTCTGTTCAACTTCTTTGAATTTCACTGTTTTTTTCCCTTTGTCCTTGTAACAAAAAGGGGGAGATTTATGAGCTCTTGGTTCAAGTTCAGTTTTTCAGTTTGATGGCTCAGTTTTTGCCATCAAGGACAAAGGGGGAGTTTGTTGAACTTATCTTTTGGTTTTTGTCCTTGATTTCAAAATTATGTTTCAGATTGACACCTCGGTGATTGATTATCAACTGCACAGTTTACTTTCAGTTGGTTGGGACTCTTGTTTATATTTTGTCTTGGCATACTTGGTTTTGGATTCAACATTGTGATGATGGTTTTGATGGTACCAATCCCTTGACTTCATGTGCAAATTTCAAGGCATCTTGTTTACATGATTATGATTCTATGTTCAAGTGATATAATTCTAGTTTGATAGGTTTGACATTTTGAGCTATACTGTGCTAAGACTCATATAGGTAATGCTTATAAACACTTGGTTTTTGGAATCATATTTGGAGTTGGCATTTAATATTAAGTAAACCCTCTCAGATTTCCTTAAATATTTGATTCCTTCATGATAAAATGATACGTCGATATAAATTGGCATCTTATTTTGGAAAAGGTATGAACATGGAAATATCCTGGAAATCTTTGTAATGCTGATTTGATACATTATTTTTGAATTACATTTATTTGCAAATGAATTTAAAGGGAGTCATATGTTTCAAGCCTTATATGGTAATCATTTCAAAGATCAATAAATTGAACCTCTCTTAGCATGGAATTAGACTTTATAACATTACAAAAGGCATTGAATAAATGTCATATTTGAATTGGGCTTTATAACATGGAAAATGGCTTTGAATAAAGGTCATATATTTATCGGGTCTTATGTTTGATATTTCATTAGGCCTTAAGGCTGACATCAGGTTTGAGGAATTACTTGTCAAGTCACTTGGAAAGTGACTGACATTGACTCTTAGTAATAATGCCTTGATGTCTAAGGTAATCGACATGTTGGAAAGACAAGGAAATCACATGGTAATGTTTTTAATTATGGTGTCGGTCTTTTGCATGGATGAATTTGATTAAGTCAATTTCATGAAGCCACAAACTTTAAATGGTATTATGACTTGAAAAGTCATCGATTGTTTTACAAAGGAAAGATTATGGCAATCTTATTGTGTTTCACAAGCTTGTGGGTTTGGAACCCTAGCTTTTCCACCACCATGGAAATTATCTCTCAGTTGTTACTCAGTCATTTTTGACTTACTACAACTCAATGACAGCGAATGGAGATCTTAGTAAGATCCATTCCATGGTTGGTTTCTTTTTCAACCATTTATCTTTGGGTGAAGGCTTGAACTTGGAAGAAGTTTTGTTGTTTTGCCATTCACTCGGGTTGATAAATTTCTCCATGATAGATTCTTTTGCACTTACTTCAGGTATTCATCTTATCATTTGAAATTTGAGGAACCGTTACTTCTCATGGCACTAAAATAGAAGATAGTTTTTTGTTCTTTTCTGAAAAATGCTCAAATGGGTTTTTTTTTCGTGGTCAGAAATATGACATTTTAGATACTCATAGTCTAAAATAGATACCCAAAAAAATTATCATATCCTATTTGCTCCTACTTTAAGGGATTGTGTTTCAGTTGGTGGGTAATCATGCTTTCTGCAAAATATATCATTCTTTCTCTTGGACTCAGTGGTAGTTGTTCTTGGGTGCACAATAATCGGGATTCAGTTACATTTTATTGCAGCAGTATTCAAGGATATTTTATACGGTGCATGGAATATAAGGCTTAATTCTTTTTCCAGATAGTGTTTCCTATGGAGGCTCCTTGAGTGGACAGGGTTCAAAGTCTTCTTTGTCAAAATATAGTTTCCTTGACCATTCTGTCAGAACCAATCCTCCATGTTGGGTTGTAATTTTTTGAAATGTAATTAAGACATATTTGTAAGAAGAAAAAAAAAGAGAGAGATAACTATTTTGCACTATGAGAAATGACAATGAAAACTAGTGAGAAAATCACAACTATTGCATTGTCTACATAGGAAGACATGTTTTTTTTTTGAGATTGAAAATCTGAAATATAAGTTCAATATCAAGCTGTCTCAAGATGAGATAATGGCTAGAATTCTGGAAGTTCATTCTTGAACTTTGAGGATTGTAGGCATTGTCTGTTAAGAGGCGCTTGTGAGAAAATAGAGAAATTGAGAGATCTTTTGTATCATTGTACTTTTTGTAAACTGAAAAGGGGTTGGTGCTCCTTGAAATTGGTGTTTCAAAATGAGGGGTTGGTGCTCAGAAATCAACCTATAAGGCATTGTCAAAAGTGGTTTTTAAAATTTAAGCCTAGAAAGGCAACAATTTAGGAGCGGTTTTCTACTCGACATATCTTGTGTCACTTTGCTTATCTGCGGTTCCATTGATTCATTGTGTGAATGCTTTGTTATGCTAAGTTTCACTACTTTACTTCTCATTATAGTTATATGTGATTGCATTCAATATATGGATGAGTTAATCATTGATAAATGAGAGGATAAATCTGCTTTGCTTCAGTTTATGTAAAAAAATTTAAATCAGTTTATGACACTGATTCACCCCCGCTCTCAGTGTCTTTTTCACTCCAACATCCTGTTCTCTAATCGATGAATAACTGGGCTGATTTGGCTTTCTCAATATCAAGTTCCTTCATCTCATCATATGATAGCTCATCGACATAAAATTGTCTTTGTTCCTCTCACCACTATGCAAATCTATTATGCTGAGTTGCCAAAGTTTCAACATTTGAAATGATTATTTCCAAAGTGTTTTGCATGTTTGATAGCTCATCGAGTGTCTCATATATTTTTCATACATTTCTTAATTGATCTAAATTTATACGAATAGACTCATGTATTGTTGGCACATTTTGATTTGGAAACAATAGTTGCAGTGAAGGAGGATTTAGAGGGTTTTCATTTTGTGCAGGATCAAGGTTTTCATTTTGTACAGGGTTAGGGTTTTCATGTTGATCAATTTTAGACCTGTTAATTGATAATTTTTAAAAAAATTAACAATGATTTTAATGCAATGAAAAACATATCAAATTTATCCTATTTTTGACTAAAATTAAAAAAAAAAATGCAAAAAGAATAGAAATTGAATAAAAATATAAAAATCCAAACATACCTTTAAAATTTGATTGATTTTGGGAAAAATGGTCGCTTGTGAAAGGATATCTGAGTTGAAGAGGAAAAGAACCTATGCATAATGAGCCAATTGTGAGCTCTCAAGATTTTCCTTTTTTAATTTAAAACATAGGAAACAAATATCCATTTCAAAACGGATATCCATTTTGAAACAAATATCCATTTTCAAATAAATATTTGTTTATTGTTTTAAACTATTTTTTAATATATGGTCGGGGGTTCAGGACCCGACCATATTTTAATTGACAACATTTTTTTTTCAAATCTATGATATAAAAACATAATATATAATATACATTATATATTATATTATTATATAATATAATGTAATATTATTATAAAATATTATATTGTATTATAATATAATAAATATATTATAAATAATACAATATATATTATATTATTTCTAATATATTATAATATTGTATAATAATATTATTATAATATAATATTATATTATATAACATGAGCTCTCAGGTTTTTTTTCTTTTAAATTTATAACACACAAAATAGATATTCATTTCCTTTTTATACTTATTTTAATATATGATCGGGTCGGACCATATGTTAATTGGCAACATTTTTTTCAAATCTATGATATAAAAATATAACATATAATATATATTATATTATTTCTAATATATATTATAATATTGTATAATAATATTATATTATACTATACTATGTAATATATTATATATATTACATAATAATATATAAATTATACTATAATATAATATAATCATAAAACATAAAAAAAATTAATATTATATTTAATATATAATATATAATATTATATAAATATTATAATAAAATATAATATTATAATATATTAAATATAGTATGATATAATATTCAATTAACAAACATTATAGTAATGTTTTTTAAGAGGACATATTATAATATTTTTTAATTTAATGCTATATATGATAAATATATTAAAAATTATTATAATATATATAATAAAAATTTGGTGAGGTCTAGATCTAATGGAATTAAATTTTTTGATTTCTAGACATAATGGATATTGTACTTAAGCCTGCAAAAAGTCAATGGCATGAATTTCACGCTTTTGACCGTGTTAAAAATGCCTTTTTCACATCGCCACTTTTTGGACCCCCATGATCTTGCACAAACCCTCATACCTTGGTGTACATTATCCATTTGCTAAATAAAAATGGTCTATGATGATAATAGTGTACTAATGAAAGCTCAAAATCCATCCTCCCAATCGTACATCAATTTTGATCTATTTCATTCTTTTCATTTAACTTCACTGATCTATCTAACTATTCTTCACTTCTTATTGAACTTTTCATCTAGTTAATATTTCTTCAGTCATTCTTTGCAGTCATTTTGATGGAATTTGATGACACAAAAAATGCATAAATCACGTAATTATGTACCCACACTCATATTAGAACATCATATACATAATCATGCACATGTTAGGTCATTCATATTACATAAAAAATACAAAAAACTAGCATGGCATCACATTTTATAGGATCATCATTAACATAGCATCATATAAAGCATATATTTGATGCAAACATGTTAGTCCCATCATAAACAATAAACATTAGATATCCATACATATCATTAATATAACCATAAATCAGCATTATATGCATCCATCCATGCATAAGTAACCATACCCTAACATTGCATATATAACAACAATGTAGAAGCATACATCATAGATCCATCCATATAGATACAATTTTTTGTTGTTGTTGTATTAATAAGGTGAATAAAATATAAAAATAAATTATGTATGTAGACAATACAAAAATAATGTGTACCCTAAAGAAAAATAAATGTGGGAAGCCTCCCTTCTTCAATAGTTTGCAATTATTTTACTTTTCTTACATTTTCCATTTGATCCAAGAAAAGTTTTTGTTTAATTTTCCTATAAATTAATTTATGTATTTGTTTTGACAAGGTAAGCAAGATAATAGAACAAATTAAGTAGGGAGGTGATTTTAAAAAAGTTGCCTAAAAAAGCATCCAAGCCTTCCCTTTCAAATAAGTTGCTATTATCCTTACATTTTCTCATTTTTACATCTTATCTCAAGGAATCTCTTATTTACTTTTCCCACTTTTATTGAATGAGTTGTAGTTCACAACTAATTCATTTGTTTTAACTCTCATGACATGAGAGCCTTCTCATACAATGTCGAAAAACAAGGATAACAATGACTTGATGCAATGTATAACAAACACTATAAATGCATGTTTTGGTATATTTATTAATTAATTGAACTTGAATTAATCCTCTCAGCATTAGAAACATGTCAATGTCTACCTTAAGTAGATAGTAATCTTTAAAAAATAAAAATGTCACAAAATAAAGATAACAATGGCTTGATGCAATGTATAACAAACACTCTAAATGCATGTTTGGGTACATTTATTAATTAATTGAACCAAGTTCAAGTGATATAGATGGAAAATTACACCTCTAAACTTGACAATTCCATTTGTCAATTAAAAATTAATGCAAACCAAAACTTGAATAGAAAAAAAACCCAATCGAAACTCAATTCTCTCTAATTTCATCATCTATTAATAATAAAATGTTTACAATTTACATGTTTTGTTTTCATCTCTTTACGAATTATCCTCAGATCTTCTTGATTCTCTTCTTATTTCATATTTGATTACTCTAAATTCCCTTCTCTATCCTCCCTCTCATTGACCTCTAATATGCATTCCTCCACATCTTCAAATTGGCATATTATCTTCTTTGCAATGTCCCACAATCCCTTTTTTTCCTTGCCACCTAGTCTTCCACAGAGATTTTTATTTCATTTCAAATGTTGTCATGACATCATATGTCATGACTTCCTCTTTGACTAGCCTCGTCAACAACATTTAATTATTCATACATTTATTCTTATTGCAACCACTTAATTCTTGACTCAATAATAATTAAGTGTCCTTAATCATTATCTAGTTTGTACCTACATGCCCATAATTCTCTACATTTCCTTGCTTTCCCACATCGATTTAACTACATGCTACTACGCCTATATGTCTCTCTATATTATTTTGTTTCTATAATTTTTAATTGGAATATCTAGTCAATTCCCTTTTACTCCCACACACTTCCTCTCCTCTCCGATCTTGCTCGACCCACCTCCCACGTGCAGCCTCTTCATAATTTTATATGCCCTTTTTACTCCCTCCCAAGAAACCTTCGTTTGATTGACATTACACAAGTGCAAATTTAGAAATTGTATAGGCTTAACCTTTATCGGGAACCTCCTCCTATCTCATGCAACTTTCCTTTCAATTAATCAAATATGCAATTAGTGTATTTCCTCCAACATAGTGCAATGGTTCTCTATGCTCTTATGGATATATTTACACTTTGAAGCTTGGTGTGAGTCTTCCCTTCTCCCCTAGCATGCCCCTCTACCCATAAATATGTATTTTTATTTTATGTTTGTCTCCACTTTCTAAGTGATGACTATTCACATTCTTGTCCTAACTAATTCAACTCCCCTTTGCTTTTGGTTATCTATGGATTTTAAGTACGACTTTTCCCACTTTCATGTCTTTATAATATTTTGAATTTGATCCAAATTAAATTTTCATTTAATCATATAGAGAAACTGATTAATAATCAAAATGTACATAATCGGGTTCGTAAAGTTACAACAATGGACATTCAGAATGCACAATTTTTTATCAATCTATGAAAAACGACATTCAAATTTTTCACAATTGACCACCAAAATCAAGTTGAATAACAATTTAGAATGAAAATCAAACAAAAAATTTATTTTTCTTTGGATGATGCTAATTGCACACATACCTGAATGCTCCTACATTAGACATGTTGGGTGGGAAATTTGTTAGCATAGGCTCATAGGCTCATAAAGGTGGAGTTGTATGATAGAATCATCATTCAATATTGTGAACAATCTACATCAAACTCCATCAATGTAATAAGTGCTCCAAATTATTTATTTTCCTTCTCTTGTAGCATCTCACTGGAATGACTAACACCATCTTCTTGTAACTCCAGTCTACACTCTTCTTTCTTTTGTGGACTTACATCCACCATGTACCACTCTCCTCTACCAAAAGAGTCTCTATTCTCCTCCAACCACTCACTTTTCTGCCCTCCTCTTTCATGCTCTCATTCAATCATATTGTTACAATAAAATAAAAATATATATTAATTAATGATTATTTTTCACAATAATAATACTTGAAACAAAATAAATTAGTATAGACATCTTAAATGCTTTTATCCAAAAAAAACATTGAGAGATATAGTTTTTAATTGTTTTACTTATAATAATTTTATTTAAATAATTTTATTTTCTTACATTAAGAAGTATTCATTATGTAGTAATCATGTTTTAAATATATATATATATAGAAATAATTTATATATATACATACATATATATACATGCATATGCATCCACATACATATAATTTTAAATAAATAAAATAGGTATTAAACAAATTAAATAATACTTAAATAAATAGAATATTTTTGATAAATAAAAGAATTCTAAAATTACAAATAAAAGTAATTCTTTAAGTAAAAGTAAATTAAAAATATAAATAAAATAAATTAATTACTAATTTTAAGATGCATTTAAAATATCTATATTAATTTATTTTAAAATTTAAATTTTAAAAAATATATAACAATTGTATTGTATTTAATTTTTTTTACATCAAATTGTATTCTATTTTTACAATAACATATATCAATCAAATTATACACAAAATAATTATATTGATGCCACTATAAAAAATCCTCTCAACAAAATAAATACTCTCCATGTACATCACTTCATTTTTCTCAACAAAATAATTTACAACCCAAACCCATTGAAATCTCAAAATGTCTTTGAACCCTCTATTTCGGGGTCGCTTAATCTCTTTGTTTTTCCACAGCTATCTGTCAGTTGTTTTTGGTTGTTCCTATAGTTCAATCTATGTTTTGAACTATGTTTATCTTTGGCCCCTTGGGCTCTTTGTGAAGGGTACAACACCTTGAAAATGCTACTTATCTTTTCAAAAACATCTAATGAGTACTACGGTATTAAATTTGTATTTTTGTTGTCCATGAATTACGTAATTTCATCATTCAATCATATAATAATTGGATGGATGGAAAAGATTTTGTGCAATTCAGCTCAAATAACAATAACTAACTTGAACACATTGAATAATTTTTTCCTATGAAATTGAATTTATCTATTAATTGGACAAGTTTTATCAATTAACATAATTAAAATACAAAGACAAATCAGATATAAATCATAAAGTATTGTTGGGCTTATTTTGATTGTTGTAGGTGTAAGTTTTAGAATTACACAGAATAAAAGAAAGAAGACTTAAAATAAACAACAGAAAGTATTTAAGACATCCACATAAATTGAGAACACGGATTTAACATGGTTCACCATGTTAATGGTTACGTCCACCAAAACAGTAGGGGATTCTCATTAAGTTTTCTCTCTGTACGTATATCATACTCAATAGTAGCAGCCCCCTCACATGCAAATCAAAAAGGAGTCGTTAAACTCCCAGCCCTCACTGTCTTCCAGAAAAAAAAGGAAATCATCTACATAGTACGCAGACTGCTACAGACCAAGACAGAGGCGTTACATTCAGAGGTATAGGGGAATAACAGGGAGTTAGGAATAAGTCGTTACATTGGGCTTCACCTCTCCACATGCCCAACAATCTCCCACTTGAAGGCCAATGGGATCGGCACAAGAGTTGCTCAGAGAAATTCCCCACAAGAGACTCGGTGTCACATCGAAACGAAACTGAGAGAAGATCTACAGAGTTCAAACTTCTCTCATGGTACAATCTTGGTTAATGCATCTGCAGTGTTCACTCTAGTGTTAATTTTCTACACCTGGAGTTTACCTTCATCAAGAGCATGGAAAATAAAATGATATCTCAACTCAATATGCTTTGTCCGACTGTGAAATGCGGAATTTTTGGCCAAGTGAATAGCACTATTGCTATCACAAAACAAAATAAATATTGCTTTAGGACACCCCAGTTCATCCAACAAACGCTGTAGCCATATCATCTCTTTTGCTCCTTTAGTGAGAGCAACATATTCCACCTTAGTTGATGAGAGAGCAACAACCTACTGCAAACATGAAACCCAACTAATGGCAGCCCCGCCGAAGATAAACACATACCAGTCATAGACCGGCGTTTATCTAGATCTCCAACCATATCCGAATCAACATACCCTCTTAACTGAGTTTCATGACCACCAAAACATAAAACATAATCAGAAGTACCCTTCAAGTACCGTAAAATCCACTGAACAGCTTGCCAATGCAATTTACCCGAATTACTCAGGAATCTGCTCACAACTCCCACTGCATGAGCAATGTCTGGACGAGTACAAACCATAGCATACATCAGGCTCCCAACTACAGATGAATATGGAATATTTTTCATTTGTGTTTCATCATCTAGAGTTTTAGGACACATAGCTGAAGATAGATTAAAATGATCAGCCAATGGTGTACCAACAGGTTTAGCATTGGACATATTGAACCTATCCAGAACTTTTAAAATATATTTTTCTGGAAATAATCAAATTTGTCTCTTATTTCGATCCCTTATTATATTCATTCCAAGAATCCTCTTCGCTGCCCCTAAATCTTTCATGGCAAAACAAAGAGCCAAATATTGTTTTAACTCATGAAAAATCCGCACACAAGAGCCAGCCACCAACATATCATCAACATAGAGTAAAAGAATGACAAACTCACCATTTGCGAGCCTCTTAAGATAAACGCACGGGTCTGATTCACAATGAGTGAAGTGTTGCTGAATCATGAAGCTATCAAATTTTAAGTACCACTGTCTCGGGGCTTGCTTAAGCCCATACAAGCTCCGCTTCAATTTGCAAAACAAGTGCTCTTGACCCTGTCTAACAAAACCTTCAGGCTGCTCCATGTATAATTCCTCATCAATATCCCCATCAAGGAACGTTGTTTTAACGTCAAGCTACTCCAATTCAAGATCCCAAACCGCTACCAAGCCCAACACGATACGAATTGTATGCATCTTCACAACTGGTGAAAAAATTTCATGGAAATCAATCCCTTTCTGCTGAGCAAAAACCTTCACCACTAATTTGGCCTTGTACCTTTGACTCCCTCCATCTTCATCTTTCAAACGATAAACCCATTTGTTTTTCAGAGGCTTTCGATTTGGCAGAAGGGGAACCAGATCCCAAGTATTATGCACTCTCAAAGATTCCATCTCTTTTGTCATTGCTTCCATCCACTTCACAGAATTTGTATCGTTACAGGCTTGTTTGAATGTCAAAGGCTCAGATTGATCTGAAAGTAATAATTCGTAATCATCAAATTTTGATGGTCTCCTTCTTTCCCTAGTGGATCTTCGTAATTGAGAGCCCTGTTCTGACTGTAAAGGTGTGTCTAGATGTAATTTATGTAAAAGATGTTGAACATCATCAATTTCAGACTGTAAGTTACCCTCTAGCAAACTCCCTTGTCTCTGCACACTGGTCTGCACACCTATATTGCTATGTTCAGGCACACTGCCCTATTTTATTTCCCCAAATCGAGCTTGTGTGGAAATTGCATGATTTTGAAAATATTCACCATGACTGGGCCTTTGTGGAAGCTACGAATTTATAAAAAGAGGCAGCATCGTATTAATAGTGGGCAGGTAAGTGGAAGGTGCAACCTCTAGAGAGGTCTGCATGGCCTGTCTTAAGGCTTGCGCAGCCTCTAGAGAGGACTACGTAGCCTGTCCTAAGGCTTGCACAGCCTGTGGAAAGGTCTGCACAACCTCTCTGGGGGCTGGCACAACCTTTGTCAAGTGATGTGAATCATTTGCAGCAGGTTGCACAGGAAACAAGGGAGGCAACGATTGAGCCTGGAGTGGTAGCGTTAAAGAATGCAAAGATAGGGATTCACGTGGGATGGGCTGGGTTGTAATGTTTTGAGAAGACACATCATTGGGAAATAAAGGCAGCGATTGAACATAAGAAGTGTGTACACTAGAATAAACAGGGGCACCAATTTGGGAAGGCAAAGATGCTATATTGGATGGTTGCGAAGCAATAATTAAAGGCTGAGAAAAAGAAACAAAGATTTGCCTAGCCTTGCCATTATCGAGCAAATCAATGTCAACATAGTCTTTTGAAGATGGACTTTGAGGTTGCAAACCTGGAAAGTTTTCTTCATTAAACACAACATCTCAACTGCGGACGATGCTCTTTGCAACCGGATCCCAAAGATGAAAACCGTATTGATCTACACCGTAACCAAGGAATGTACACCTTTTTTACTTAAAATCTAACTTTGTTCTTTGTTCTTTCGGAATATGAAAAAAGGCTTCACAGCCAAAGATACGCAAATGACTGTAAGAAATCTGTTTGCCGAGCCATCTTTCCTCCGGAATGTCGAAATCTAATCGAGATGAAGGAGATCGATTGATTAGATACACATCAGTATTACATGCCTCTGCCCAAAATTGTTTACCCAATCTTGCATTGGAGAGCATACATCGTGCTCTCTCAAGAATTGTACGGTTTAACCTCTCAGTTGCTCCATTCTCTTGAGGTGTGTAAGGAACTATCTTTATCCAATGAATACCATGATCTGCACAAAATGTATCAAACTCCGAAGAGAAATATTCTCCACTCTATTGAGAAATAATGTCTCAACTTCCAGCTTGAAGCCCCACATTTAAAGTCTTGGCGTGAAAATTTTGTTATTTTGGCCTTTTGCCCTTTACCGCAGTGGCTATGTTTATGGCGGTTACCGCCATACTGCGGCCAGCCAAAGGGCTGACCGCAGTGGTCGCGGTAAGCCACCTGTAGCTCGGTCTGGCGGTTATTGCCATACCGCGGCCAGCCAAAGAGCTGACCGCGGTAAGCTGCCTGCGGCTCGGCCTGGCAGTTACCGCGGTACCACGGCCAGCCAAAGGCCTGACCATGGTGACCACAGTAAGACCGCCAGCGGTCTGGCTAGCGGTTACCGCGATACCGCGGCCAGCCAAAGGCCTGACCGTGGTGGCCGCGGTAAGACCGCCAGCGGTCTGGCTGGCGATTACTGCGGCACCGCGGCTAGCCAAAGGCCTAACTGCGGTGGCTGCAGTAAGACCGCCAGCGGTCTACTCGACTGGTTACCACGGTACCGTAGGGTCTATTCGGGAAGGCCGTAGTAAACTGCATGGCAAGCTTGGTAGGCATACCGCCATACCACAAGGGGAGCTTGGGTAGTCGGTGGTAGTGCGGTAAAGTCATTTGGGAGCTCGATAGAGCTCGGTGACCGGTTTGACCGAGTTGGACTCGAGTTAGAGCTTGACAGCGAATAATGTATGGACACGTGGCTCTGTGTCATGCGATGATTGGCTCAAGGCCAATGAAGTTATTGCAGCAGGTGTAGGTCATTTCAGGGTGGCGAACAGGACCCGAGTTTGGTAATGACAGTTATGCTGGGTGGCTCGATGCAGGAAAATCAACATGGGTTGCTCATTGGTGTGATTTGATTAGAGATGTTTTGTACAATGTGAACGGCGGTTGTCTGACAGAATTGACTGCAATTTGTGATTGCAAGGAGTTAGATATGTAAGTTCTTTGAAAGGAAGAATCATGTAACGAAATAGTGAAAGATTTTTGGTGCTGCTGTGAGCTAAACAGAGAAGTGTGTGATTTGGATGTAACTGGTTTTGTTACTATAATACAAAATAGACTTGACTTTGTGTGGTGGGTTTTTTATCTGAAAAGGTTTTCCCACATATATCCTGAGTCAACTATGAATGCTCTTCTTTGTGATATATTTACTTTACTTCCATGTACTCATCTTGAAGTAGTATTGAACTAAGTTTTTGCTTTACTCCTCTGATGTATTAGTGTTAAGGGAATGCATTCCGCACTGTTGGGTTTCTAGATCCATGCATATTTTTCCCTTCAAGTGGTATCAGAGCTTGGCCAGTTAGGTTATCCTTGTAGGAAAGATTAGTTTTTTGTGCTAATACTGTTTCAGTGGGAGTCTTGCATTGTTGAAACTTGTTTTTGTTTGAGATGGCGAGTACATCTGGTAGAATTGATATTAAAAATTTCAATGGCAGTAACTTTGAGTTATGGAAACTCAAGATAGAAGACTTGCTTGTGGATAGAGACTTCTGGATAGCTGTCTCTGGAACTAAGCCACAAAATACAATGCAAGAAGCTTGGGATCTTGCTGATAGAAAAGCAAGAGGTTTGATAAGACTGAGTCTAGCTGATTTTTTTCTCCTAAACGCTCATGAGGAGCAGTCTGCAACTTCTTTGTGGAAGAAGCTTGGTGATATTTATCAAGGAAAGTCCCTTGTAATTAAGTTATTCCTGAGAAATAATTTGTACTTCTTGAAGATGGATGAAGGTGCATCTGTTGCAGACCATTTGAACTCATTTAATATGAGTGTTACTCAGCTGGCATATGTAGGTGTAAAGATAGAGGAGGAGGATCATTGCATGCTCCTGTTGTGTTCATTACCTGACAGTTGGGATCATCTTGTGATGGCCATTGGAAGCACTACTGCTGCTTTCAAGATGGAAGATGTTGTTGCCTCATTGCTATCTGAAGAGATGCAGAGGAAGTCTTCAGACATGGCCAAAGAGGCCCTTGCTGTTTGAGGTAGACCAAAGGAGAAAGGCAAGAAGAAAGACAAGAAGTCAAAATCCAAATCTGCAGGGAGATCAAAGTCTCTTGGTAAAAATTTCAAAGTAAGGTGTTGGAACTGTGGGCAACCTGGTCATATCAGGAAGGACTGCAAGGAGAAGAAGAAGAAGAATTCTTCTGACAATGAATCTTCTCAAAGTGATGCAGACGCCTTCATTGCAGCAGCCTTGACAACTCAGGCATCTGATGATGTCTGGTTGGTTGACTCAGGTGCATCTTTTCACATGACATCCAATAGAGAAAGGTTCTCCAAATATGAAGAGTATGATGGTGGAAAGGTGTACTTGGCAAGTGATTCAACGTTGGAGATAGTTGGCAGAGGGAAAGTCAGAATTCAGTTTCCTGATGGGAGAGTCAAAGGTATTGGTAACATACTACACATACCAGGTTTGGCTCGAAATCTTCTCTCTGTCAGTAAGTTAAATGATGCTATTGTAGAAGTTTCTTTTTCTAGTAAGGGGTGTAAAATGGCTAGAGGTGCAATGGTGCTGACTAAGGGTGTTTGTACTGGCACTCTGTACAAGCTGGATGCATGTCCTATTCTTTGTAACAGTGCCTCTGTAAAGACATGTAATTCTACACCTATAGAGAAAGGTGAAGACTCTTCTCAGGCTGCAAATGCTATGGAGGTAAAACTCCCAACTGAAAAGACTATGTTGTGGCATCACAGACTTGGTCACATTGGTGAGAAAGGTTTAAAAACCTTGAAGAACAAAAACCTTGTAGAAGGGCTTGATGATTGCAACCTTGAGTTCGATTTCTATGAACATTGTATCTATGGAAAGCAACACTGTGTTTCTTTCTCCTCTAGTCCTCACAAATCTTCTGGTATACTGGATTATGTTCATTCTGATGTGTTTGGTCCAGTTAGTCTTCCTTCATTATCAAAATCTAGGTATTATGTTTCTTTTATTGATGATTGTTCGAGAAGGGCTTTTGTATACTTCATGAAAAGTAAATCAGAAGTGTTCAGTCGGTTTAAAGAATTTAAATCTTTGGTAGAAAATCAGACTGGAAGGAAAAGAAAGTGTTTAAGGATAGACAATGGAGGTGAGTTTTGTTCTACAAATTTTGAAAGGTACTGCACTGATCATGGGATTAAAAGGCATAAGACAACGCCTTATACTCCACAGCAAAATGGAGTTGCTGAAAGGTTAAACAAGACACTGATGGAAAAGGCAAGGAGTATGCTTAGTAGTGCTGGTCTAGAGCAGAAATTCTGGGCTGAAGCTGTTGCTATAGCATGTTATTTGATAAACAAATCTCTTTGTTCAGCTCTTATTGACAAGACACCTTTGGAAGCATGGTCTGGGAAGAAGCCTTCTCTGAGGCATGTCCGTGTGTTTGGCTGTGAGGCATATGTTTATGTGCCAAATGAAAAGAGATCTAAATTGGATAACAAGGCTATCAAGTGTATCCTCATCGGCTATGGAGTTGGTGTGAAAGGATACAAGCTTTGGAATCTTGATACTGAGAAGGTTGTGTACAGCAGAAGCATGATATTTTGTGAGCTAAAACCTTCAGTTAGTGATCAGCAATTTGGGACAAATCAGAGTGACAAGAAGAAGGATGGAGTTGAGATTCCCCAAACTCCTGAAAGGGAAGAGTTGCATGGTATCCCTGAGACTAAGGAGAGCTCATGCAGCTCTGGAAGTTCTGATGATGAAGAACAACCTCAGCCTGTGAGAAGATCTACATGAGAAAGAAGGCAACCTGATAAGTATGGTTTCTCTATTCTAGATTCTAACTGTGCCTATGCTTTAATTACTAGCAATGATGAGCCTAGGACTGTTAAAGAAGCAATCAACATGGTTGATTTTAAGTCTTGGCTAGAAGCCATCAATGAAGAAATGGATTCTTTGGAAAAGAATGACACCTGGAACTTGGTGCCACTGCTTAAGGGGCGAAAGCCTGTTGGCTGCAAGTGGATATTCAAAAAGAAGATAGGTCTTGATGGAAGTATTGAGAAGTATAAGGCTAGACTGGTTGCAAAAGGATTTTCTCAAATAGAGGGAGTAGATTATGAAGAGATCTTTTCCCCTGTAGCAAAGCTGACATCCATCAGATTTCTTTTGTTTTAGCAGCTGTATATGATTTTGAAATTGAGTAGATGGATGTGAAGACAACATTTCTCCATGGTGAGTTGGAAGAAGAAATCTACATGTCCCAGCTTGAGCATTTTGTTGAAAGAGGTAAACAAAATCTGGTCTGTAAGTTGAATAAATCTCTCTATGGTTTAAAACAGTCTCCTAGAATGTGGTACCAGAAATTTGACACATTTGTGTTGTCAATTGAGTTTGTGAGATCAAAGTATAATCATTGCATTTACTATAAATCTGAGAATGATCGTGTACTTGTTATCACCCTGTATGTGGATGATATGTTATTTATTGGAAATAACAAGACTTTGATTTCTGACCTTAAATCTTAGTTGTCTGCAAAGTTCAAGATGAAAAATATTGGTGCAGCTAGGTACATTCTTGGAATGGAGATTACCAGGGACAGAACAAGCAAAAAGCTTTGGCTCAGTCAGAGTAAGTATGTGAAGACGGTTCTGGAGAGGTTTAACATGGATGACTGCAAGCAGCTTGTTGTTCCAATCATGCATGGAACTAAGCCGTCAGTTGAAGACTGTCCTAAATCTGCTACTGAGATGGAGGACATGACAAGTGTGCCCTATGCAAGTGATGTTGGAAGTTTAATGTATGCTATGGTCTGTACAAGACCAGACATTGCCCAAGCAGTGGGAGTTCTAAGTCGTTTTATGGCAAATCCAGGAAGATCACATTGGGATGTTGTGAAGAGAGTTATTAGGTACTTGAAGGGGACTTCAGACTATGCATTATGTTAACATAGCAATATGGTTGCATCATAGAAATCTCTCAGCATCCAAGGTGTTAACATTGATGTGCAGTACCACTTCGTGAGGGACATGGTTGAAGATGGCAGGGTCAATCTTGAAAAGGTGGACACCTTGAAGAATGTTGCAGATGCTTTGACAAAGCCTGTGAGTAAGACAAGTTCAAATGGTGCTCAAATTCGATGGGCCTTGGGGTCTATGACAGATAGTAGTTTGTGTTTTGTTGGGGTTAGCTGGAAGCGTTCGCCAAGTGGGAGCTTGTTGAGAAATAATGTCTCAACTTCCAGCTTGAAGCCCCACATTTAAAGTCTTGGTGTGAAAATATTGTTATTTCGGCCATTTGCCCTTTACCGCGGCGGCTCTATTTCTGGCGGTTACCGCCATACCGCGGCTAGCCAAAGGGCTGATTGCGGTGGCTGCGGTAAAGCCGCTTGCGGCTCGGTCTGGCGGTTACCGCCATACCGTGGCCAGCCAAAGGGTTGACCGCGGTGGCCGCGATAAGCTGCCTGCGTCTTAGCCTAGCAGTTACCATGGTACCGCGGCCAGCCAAAGACCTGACCGTGGTGGCCGCGGTAAGACTGCTAGCGGTCTGGGTGGCAGTTATCGCGGTACCGTGACCAGCCAAAGGCCTGACCACAGTGGTCACGGTAAGACCGCCAGCGATCTGCTCGACCGGTTACTGCGGTACCGCAGGGTCTGTTCAGAAAGGCCATGGTAACGCGGTAAACCGCATGGCAAGCTCGGTAGGCATACCGCCATACCACAAGGGGAGCTCGGGTAGTCGGCGGTAGCGCGGTAAAGTCATTTGGGAGCTCGATAGAGCTCAGTGACCGGTTTGATCGAGTTGGACTCGGGTCAGAGCTTGACAGCGAATAATGTATGGACATGTGGCTCTGTGTCATGCGATGATTGGCTCAAGGCCAATGAAGTTATTGCAGCAGGTGCAGGTCATTTCAGGGTGGCGAACAGGACCCGAATTTGGTAATGACAGTTATGGATGGGTGGCTCGATGCAGGAAAATCGACATGGGTTGTTCATTGGTGCGATTCGATTAGAGATGTTTTGTACAATGTGAACGACGGTTGTCTAACAGAATTGACTGCAATTTGTGATTGCAATGAGAGAGTTAGATATGTAAGTTCTTTGAAAGGAAGAATCATGTAACGAAATAGTGAAAGATTTTTGGTGTTGTTGTGAGTTGAACAGAGAAGTGTGTGATTTGGATGTAACTGGTTTTGTTACTATAATACAAAATAGACTTGACTTTGTGTGGTGGGTTTTTTACCTGAAAAGGTTTTCCCACGTATATCCTGAGTCAATTGTGAATGCTCTTCTTTGTGATATATTTACTTTACTTCCATGTACTCATCTTGAAGCAGTATTGAACTAAGTTTTTGTTTTACTCCTCTGATGTATTAGTGTTAAGGGAATGTATTATGCACTGTTGGGTCTCTAGATCCATGCATGTTTTTCCCTTCAAGTATTCTCCACCATTGTCTGTTTGTAAACATTTAATTTTATGCCCACTTTGGTTTTCAGCCATATTCTTGAAAATTTTGAATTTAGAAAAGACCTCTGACTTTCTATGCAACATGAAAATCTAGACTTTGCGAGTACAGTCATCAAGAAATCTCACAAATTAGTTAGCACCCCCAATAGAAGTTACCTCAGTGGGACCAAAAACATCGGAATGAACAAGCTCCAACAGAGTAGTCTTCTTATCATGGCCTGTCCTTATGAAGTTGGTCCTACATTGTTTGCCATAAAGGCAATGCTCACATAAGTCGAAATCAACCGATGTGAGACTTGGTAGCTGATTCTGTTGAAGCATAACTTGTAGTCCTTTTTGGCTCATATGGCCGAGCCTCTTATGCCAAATTTCTGAGCCACTGTCCATAGCTGGCAAAACAAATCCCACTTCATTTTGACATTCTAAAATATAAAGATTTCCAATTTTCTTTCTTTTGGCAAGCACTAAAGCCCCTTTAGATACTTTCCAAGTATCTAAAGAAAATTTAACATTACACCCACGAGCAATAAGCTGACTAATGGATATTAAGTTTCGTTTCAATAAGGGAACATATCTAACATCGTGTAAAATCCATTTTTCTCCATTTTTCAAATTCAAAATTATGTCAGCCTTACCAAGAATTTCACATTCTTTGTTGTCTCCGAGAAAAACCTTACCGAAAGTACCTTCTTTGAAATTTGTAAAAACATCCAGACATGAGGTAGCATGAAAAGAGGCGCCGAAATCAAGGACCCACGAATCTGCATTTGTGTTACTAGCTGCTGCAACCAAAACATCATCATAGGCAGTGTTGACTTCATTGTTATTACTCACTTTGTCTTGAGCCTTCTTGTAGTTCCAACAATTTTTCTTTGTATGTCCAGGTTTTCCACAAAACCAGCAGGCACCATTTATGCCCCTTGACTTCGATCTATGAGCAGATTTTGATCTTCTTCTATTGTTCTATCTACCTCTTTCTTGACTTCTTCCCCGATTGCTGGTGCTAACAACAGTCAAAGCATCACCCGAAGAAGGCTCTGAATGTTTGCGTCTCATATCTTCACTAAGAAGTGTAGCTGCTACATCATTAAGAACTAATTTACTTTTAACTGCTACTGAAGTGCTCACAGCCATTACAACACCTTCCCAGCTACAGGGTAAAGAACATAACAGGAAAATTGCTTTGATCTCATCCTCCAAATTTATTCCTACTGAGATCAATTGAGTGACTAAAGTGTTAAATTCATTTAAATGATTTGACATGATCCCATTTTCTTTCATCTTTAAATCATACAACTTTTTCATAATAAAAACCTTGTTGGATGCGGATGAAATCTCGTATAATGAAGACAATTTAGCCCATAGCTCTTGTGTTGTCTTCTCAGTTGAGACATTGAAGAGCACGTTGCTGGACAACGAAAGAAAAATGGTGGCTTTTGCTTTCCTATCCATTTTTTCCCATTCTTCATCCGATAACGAGCCTTTTCCTTTGGCTTTTCCAAGTAAGGCGAACGAGAGATCCTGCTTGATTAATAACGATTCCATCTGTACTTTCCACAAGCCAAAGTTCTGCCCTGAGAACTTCTCGATCTTCCATTTGTCTATGTCGTCCATGCTTTTGAAAATCTTCACCGATTTCAATCAGCTTCACAAGATGAGCTTCTGGACTGGGCTTCTAACCAGAGCTCTAATACCAATTGTAAGTTTCTGAATTACATAGAATAAAAGAAAGAAGACTTAAAATAAACAGTAGAAAGTATTTAAGACATCCACACAAATGGAGAACATAGATTTAACGTGGTTCACCATGTTAATGGCTACATCCACAAAAACAGTAGGGGATTCTCATTAAGTTTTCTCTCTGTATGTATATTATACTCAACAGTAGCAGCCCCCTCACATGCAAATCAAAAAGGAGTCGTTAAACTCCCAGCCCTCACTGTCTTCCAGAAAAAAAGGAAATCATCTACACAGTACGCAGACTGTTACAGACCAAGACAGAGGCGTTACATTCAGAGGTACAGGGGAATAATAGGGAGTTAGGAATAAGCCGTTACATTGGGCTTCACCTCTCCACGTGCCCAACAGAAGGCAAATTGCTTTTATTTTTTTAGAAAATGAGTCATACCCAAACGCAAAATTGACTGGTCACTCAGAGGATCACTAGATTAGTGGTCAAGCATGGATCTTAGAGCACTTGCAATGTGGCTCATATATGAATTTAGGTTTGATTAATCTTTGGGTGGTGTTTTTTAAAGTGACTTAGCTTAATTTTTTCACTTTTATGTGATATTTTTTTTGGACTTTTTTTATTTTTTTATTTTATTAAATAAAACTTATTTCAAACAGGTTGTAATTATTTTCATCTTTTCCATTAATTTCAACTGAAGATTATTTATTTTTATCACCTTATTAATTTTTTTTTTTTTTGTATTAATAAAGTGAATAACATAATAAAATGAATTATGTATGGAGACAATCCAAAAAAAATGTGTATTCTAAAAAAAAAAAAATGCCAGCAGCCTTCCTTTTCCAATAGTTTGCAATTATTTTACTTTTCCTACATTTACTATTTGATCCAAGAAAAATTCTTATTTACTTTTCCTATAAATTTTTGTATGTCTTTGTTTTGACAAGGTAAGGGAGGTAATGTTAAAAAAGGTACCTCGAAAATGTATGAGAGCCTTCCCTTTCAAATAAGTTGTTATTATCCTTACATTTCCTCATTCTTCCATCTTATTTCAAAGAATCTCTTATTTACTTTTCCCACTTTTATTGAATGAATAGTAGTTCACAACTTATTTACTTGTTTTAACTCTCATGATCTGAGAGCCTTCTTATACAATGTCTCAAAATAAGGATAACATCGACTTGAATGTAATGTATAACAAACACTCTAAATGCATGTTTGGATACATTTATTAATTAATTGAACTTGATTTATTGCTCTCAACATTAAAAACATGTCCATGTCTATCTTATGTAAAAAGTAGTCTTAAAAAAGATACTTCAAAAAAAGTTTGAAAGCCTTCCCTTGAAATAAATTGCTATATCTTTACATTTCCTAATTTACCCATCTTATATCAAAGAATCTCTTATTTGCTTTTTCCATTTTTATTAAATGAATTGTTGTTTACAGCTTATTTACTTGTTTTAACTCCCATGATTTAAGAGTCTTTTCTAATACAAATGTCTCAAAATAAAGATTTTGATGTAATGTATGACAATAACAAACATTCTAAATGTAGAATTGAATACATTTATTAATTAATTGAACTTACAATATTCCTCTCAACATTAGAAACACGTCCATGTCTACCTTAATGGACTACCCAGTGATTCCAACAACAAAAGGCTCAAGCCACAGTAGAATAGGCAATGTTGATCGAAGACAGTCTTGGCCCTTTTATAAATAGGGCCCTCCCTCTGCCTGAATAGATGCAGTGCTCTTGACTTAAGCTTATACCAGCCATATTAAATTTCTCCCTGTGCCTGAATAGATGCAGTGCTCTTGACTTAAGCTTATACAGCTATATTAAACTTCCTATGATTTACAGCTGAACCATCCTTCCAGTGTTTGGAAAATCCCAATAAACCTATTTTAAAATAATTCACGTAGCCAACTTTCTTGAATCTGTTCATACTCTTTATTGCCTTTTCTGCTAGGCGGTACAGCAATCTCAGGCCAAGTTACAATATTTATAGTTCAAATAGGATTTAGGAAACAGAGAGGTTGAAGTAATGGACATAATATTTTCTAGGATGCCTGTTATTCTGGTAGGAGCGGCAACACTTTTTCTTGTGACAACAATTGTACTAAAACTTCTTGGAAATAATAGGAGCCATCTCCCTCCAGGCCCCAGAGCTATTCCTGTAATCGGTCACATTCATCTTCTCATAGATAAAAGTAGGCCAATTCACCAGATTCTAAGTTCACTCTCAACACACTATGGGCCTATTATGCATCTCAAATTTGGTAGCTGCCCAGTTTTAGTGATAAGTTCTTCAGATTTAGCCAAAGAATGTTTAACAGTAAATGATCAGTCTTTTGCTTCTCGCCCTCAGCATGCACAAGGCCTGCATTTGGGCTACAATTATTCTGTGCTGGGTTGGGCTCCTTATGGCCCCTACTGGCGAAATGTTAGAAAAATCTGTGTGCTTGAGCTTCTGTCTTCTAAAAGAATCCAATCATCTACACCCAAGATAATGAAAGAGATTTGTAAGGCCATAAATTCTATGTTTCAACAGTCACAATTCCAGAGTATTGTGAACATGAGAAATGTTTTGTCCCCATTGACTTTTAAAATCCTGATGGCTATGATCATAGATGACAGGTATTTTGGAGAGGAAGCAGGTATTTCGGTAGATTTGGTTACCCGTCTGATTAAAGAGTCATTTAAGCTAAAAGGAGTAATTTGTATTGGGGATTATATTCCCTGGTTGAAGTGGCTTGATTTGCAGGGGTATGAGAAGGCTATGAAGAAGGTACAGGGGAAACTAGACTTGTATATGCAGACAATTGTAGACAAGCATAGGAATGGATTAAAAGAGGAGAGAGTGGTGGAAGACTTTGTTGATGTGCTGATCTCGCAGGCAGATGAGAATGGTGAAGCGATTCCTGATAAAGATGAATTTATTAAGGCAACTGCTATTGTAAGTTGTTTCGACTTTGTTAGTTTTGGTAATTTTGGTTTGTAAATTCTTGTGTGGATGGAGTAAAATCAGATACTATACCACTAGGATGGTATCGAGACCCATTATTTGATTTATATTAGGACTCTAAGAATTAGATTATGCCCATAGTTTCAAGATCAGCAATTTACTTTCTCACCATGTTATTTATTTCTTTTATCAAAATTATAATATCTTATTATAAAGGTAAAAAATATATATTAAAAGAATAATTGATTATAATGTAGATTTATTTGTCTTACAAAGATTCAAGGTATATCAGTTTTAGAAAATCAAGAAAGTCTAGATGGATTGGAAATAGACAATCAACAAAAGAAAAGGAAAGCTGCAAACCCTCATAGATAAGATATAAATATTTGTTCTTCATATATTTTCCATGCTTTGAATATCAATAATGGTGTTTGTCTTTTTGTTAAAAAAACTAGATCAACAAGAAAACCATTTAAAAATGACTAACTATTAGAAGCATCAAATTTCTACAGTTCATAATGTTCAAATTATATAGTTTCTGAATTCACTGTGTATAATTGTTTTGCATCAATTTTAACTATTAGTAATAACAATGTTAATCATGGTGGAATAAACTGGAAAACACAGGAAGAATTGACACACCAACAAGAAGCACAATAGTAGGAATTGCAAACCCTAACAGACATTGTAATCAACATTCACAAAATCACAACATTCTCAAAATCACTAAAGTGTCTACTTATATTTTAGATAAGGCAATCCTCACCATTTTCGATATCAACCTTAATGTCATTCCATTTAGAAGTGAATTTTGCCAAAAACTTAACAACTTAATTTTCTTCCTTCCTAATATGATTCAACTTAACAACATTGAAACTATGAATGTGAATGTCTGTCATTTTTACTTCTATTTAACTACCACTGCTTAAGGTGAGAGGAGGACTTACATTTAAATTATCAACTCATATTTTAAAATCAACTTTTAGAATAATATTAGTAAAATCTCTTTATTTAGTATGTAAAAAAATTGCTGAATGACCATAAGCTCTGAAAAATTATTAGGAGCAGCACAAAATCTTGTAAACCAATACTTCTTCTAACATTTCTAGAATTGTCTTTTGAAAGGATCATCCACATAAATTTTAACTAAACCTAGAAAAAAGCATTCCCATTAAGAGGGTTGTTATTGAAAGAGGAAAAAAAGAGAGAAGATACATGAATACTTATTAGAACTTTAAATTCCCACAAAAAGTTGATTTATAAGCTTAAATCCAAACTTGACAGGTTTCTTTTAGATCGACCATTATGCTACCCCAGACCTGTGTTTGATGCTCTGTTGCTATTATCTGGGACTTTTGCTATCTGTAATTCGATTTTTGCTTGTAAATCATATGCTAATTTTGCTATTTCTTTTCTAGAGTTTTGATTTGTTCCTTTAGATTTATCAATCCAGTTCGCTGCGATGTTTGGCCTATATACTGTTTTTTGAAATGCATGACTTGTCGGAACAGAGCATCTTATGGAATTTGTCTACAGGGACTGAACAGCGTTTCTGAGTCTTGATTGCAGGCAACAGAGATTCTATCTGCATTAGATATTGCATTGGATGATAGAGCCCTGCAGTGCTTTGGCTGCATACCTCCATTAGCACAGTGGTCTCGTCATCCACATTGACAACCTTGCAAAAATATTACCCCGTCCCATTTACATGTTCAATCAACTACCCTTTAACCAATTATCCTTATAAAGAATCTCCTTTAGCGACAAACGTCAGATTCAGAAATCCAAACCATTAAATTGCGCCAGTGGCACTAAAACTTTTATTGCTTAGAGTCTGCTGCAGCAAAGGAAGGGGTTCCAATATAGGATCGCCTTATCCTTTCAGGCTGAGTAAACTCTCTCAATAGAAATAATATAACACTGTCATTGATAAATAACAGACATCTGCAAGATCAGGATGTATCCTCCAAAGTCTTCAAGATTGTAGATAGGGTTCCAGGAAAATTCATGTCAGCAATTCACCATCAGAAAATTCACCGTCAACAATTCACCGCCATGACAAATTCATCTCAAAGAAAATTCACCACCACCAATTCACTACTGCAAAAAAGTTCATCGCATTGACAATTCACCTCAAAAAAAGTAAAAAATAAAAAAACAGAGTTTATTATGGATAGTTGCTGAAATACAAATATCTGTTCTACAGTCGATAGAAAAGAAAATGTTTTCCCAATGGAAAGATGGACCATTCCAAAAGACTTTCCCCTCAAGCTTCCTCTAGCTGCTTGGACTGCCAAATTAATAATCTCGTCAGAATCCTTTTCTTCGAAGAGCAGGGTTCTATGCGTGATCGCCAAGGTTGCAAAACCTCTGCCTTGAAACACCCCTTCTGAACCCTTCCACAGCATAGAATACATAAAATCTCTGTTGTAGGAGAAAAGAGTCGAAACTCAGACTTTGGCAGCTAATGTAGACAAACTTGAACTGTGTTTCCCATTTTTCTCCCAATAATTTGGCTTTGAGTGTTTCTTCTTTTCTGAGGAGGATTAATACAATTCCTCGGATCCGTGAAATGGCTGAGAATTCTCCATGGAATCGTGAGAATTAGTTTAACTACATGTGAACGAACTGTTTGACAAAAAGACGAGCTGAAGCAGAGCAGCAAAAACAAAAAGAATAAGAAAAATAAAAAAATATTATTTATTTTCCTTTTGGGTGATGCAATTGAGAACAATGGATATTCCTGCATTAGAGTCCTATAAAGAGTAGTTCACCTAGAAGTAAATGTTCTAAAAAACCTTGAGTTCCTCCATCTATCAATCCAGTGCTTAAAAGGAAAGGATATGAGAACCTGTTGATAGCAGTCTATAAGAGAAAAAATGTTAGCATCCATAAACACATAGGATTTGTTATGACATCTTTGTCCATGAATATTACAAATTAATTTTTTGCAGTTTTGATTTTTTCTCTTTTTCTTGTTGCCTTGCAGGCTATGATAAATGGGTATGATACATCTTCAATTACATTAGAGTGGGCATTGTCGATGTTATTGCAACATCCTCAAGTAATGAAA
>CM021107.1:621922808-621941103 GCA_007115665.2 Sequoiadendron giganteum
GTTGATGCAAGGCCGAGAGCACACCATGATCGAGAGATATCTTCTAGACAGGGTTGCTCGCCAGTTTGGGGAGGTACAGGATAGGTCAAATGACCAGTATGTGGCCATCTTTGCACGTACGACCAGGGAGACAGCATGGGGACAACCCATTCTAGCAGACAAGGCAGTGACCTCTTTTAGGTAGCTGGTGGCTCGACCATGGCCATATGATCAGGGGTTGGCTGATGCAGGGGTCACTCTAGCTTATAGGGCATGGTTTGTACCTCCACTCAGATTGACAGTTCCAGGGGCAGTTGTCCCACGACGCAGACGCAGGGGTCGAGGAGCTGGTAGAGGGCAGGGCAGAGGTGGGCAACAACAGTAGGCAGCAGGGTAGCCAGCCAGGCAGCCAGGAGGACAGCTAGAAGGGCAACCAGCAGGACAGCCAGTTGGGTAGCTAGCAGGGCAACCCGATCACCGAGATATGTTGATTCAACAGCTACAAAGGTAGGTACAGGCTCTGACTGCAGAGAGAGACTAGGCATGATCCGAGAGGGATTAGGAGATAGGCCAGCGGAGATAGTTAGAGAGTCCAGCATCCACCTCCCGAGGCCGATCAATTGATATCCGAGATTATAGGGATGCTATCAGAGAGGCCGAGTACTATCGGCACCATTACCGACAAGTAGTACCATCCGACCACAGAGTGCTAGACTTTTCCCAGTAGATAGAGAGGCGACCGGTAGAGGCACATGGTGAGACGCAGGATGGGGAGGGCAGCAGCCAGCAGGGCCCGCCCGCCCTTTGATCACATGACAGTTTTGCTTCATTTTTGATATACGGGCTACAGTATTTTGGCCTTATTGTACTATGTACCCAATGCACACTTGATCCAATTTGTATCATAACAATATTTTTTGATATATATGAGATGATTTCACCCTTTTTATGATATGTATGATGTTCATGTATGATAAGCGAATGTATGATGCTTGTGAGATGTTTTTATTCTTATGCTTATGTGATGCAATGTATGTAATGGATGCATTTCTTTTGGTATATTTTCCGTGTTTTAATGATTTAATGCATATTAATGATGGTAATGGATGCAAATGGTAATGGTTACAAGTGATGATGGACATAAATGATTATGTATGCCTAATGATGTCTTAAGATGTTCAGAATAACAGATTTATATTATTCTTCGTAACTTAAGATAATGATATGATGCAATGTGTTCTAATGCTGATGATTGTGTGGATGCAGGGTGTATGCATGGGCAATGCTTTGATTACTGTTATGATACCATGTTAGTGTGGAAAGAAGATAGAAGGAACACATAATTAAAAATTAGTGGAGATGGTGATTTGCATTGCTAGGAATTGGGATTTTCAATGGGTCAATTGCGTTATGTTTGATAACACACATAGGTACGATGCATCAAGGTATAAAGGACCAGGATGGCGTTGTACCTAGTGTGATGGAATTTGATTCGATAATCAGATAGGAGTATTCTTGTTCACACTTAACATGTAGACTTCATTTAGGATGTAGTTCAGGTATTCTAAACATCTCACACCAAAACACAAAAAAGCAAGCTTTCCTATGTGGTCAACAAGATATCTAAAACATCTTCCCCACAAACCAAACAAAATATACATGAATAAGTTATTTTACAAGGTTATCCCACAAGAAAAATAGATAAAAAGATAATGATCATTGCCCCATTCCTTTCTCTCTAAACTTATTTTGTTTAGGCATCATTGAGAGGTCCTTGGAATAATCGCAAAAATAAGATAAGTCAATAAAAGACCAAATAAAGTAAACAAACAAGCTAATGTTCTTCATACCACTAGCCAAGACTAACTACTACGAGGGGTACCTGATGCTTATGTCCATCACAGGAAAGCTTCATCCTAGGACATGTTGTGATTAGGGTTTTGGTGGGACTGATTTGGGTGATAAGCTATTGATACTCCGAGTTGACCAACTTACTTGCTTACTGACTTAGAAATCCATGACTTTTGATGATTAGGGTATTCACTTTAAAACCTGCTAAACTTGTTTCTAACTAACCCGCCAAAGGGGGAAGGCAACAATTGATTTATTGTGAATGATGATGATCATGGGTGAAAGCGAGATGAAATGGATGCACCATTTTGGGTTTTCAGATATTTTGAGGCTGTTTTTGGAATTTTCACATTTTTACGACGATAGACTAACTTAAAAACCTATCCTAGGGGTCTCAGGAGCTGATCCATAGATTAGCCCTGCTTACGTTAAATATGCAAAGACCACGTAGTTCGACTGATGATGGACTGACTTGATGATAAGATGGATGGACAAACGGATTTCCCCTTTTATTGCTTTAAAGGACTGACTTAAAAAATGCGGACAAGATGGGCAAACGGATTGCCAATGCGACGGACGACTAAGGACTGACTCTAACTGTCTCGGGGGATGATCAAAGATCATCCTTGCCTACGTTCAAGCTCAGAGATGACGTAGTTCAGCAGGGTGAAAGATTGACAAGACTCAATGATGAATTTTTGAAGATTTTTTGATATTTCGACATGTTTTTGGATTTTTGATGAATTTTTTGAATGTTTTTGGATTTTCGATGAAATTTTTGAATGTTTTTGGATTTTCTATTATTTTAGGAAGATCATGAGAATATACACGAATCTAACCCGATGCTGATATAGGAACATGCCCCCAATGTGATATGATAGACTACTTCGATAAAGGCAAGACAAACTGACCTTAGGAATACGCCAAGTAGTACCATGGTGGGATATGTTATGGATACCAGCTCAGGCTATGGTATGGATGCGAATGGATGGGCGTATGGATGATTTATTGGGATACGATGGAATGAGTGAGTCGTCTAGATCCTGGTAGATGGGGGGTGCTTTATTTACACTTGGTGTTTGTTTGCCAGGTTTTCACCAAGGTACTTGTCCAAAGCGCCACCAAAGTCGTTTTCACTAGAGGACGAATTTTTACTATTTTCAATCCTTTTTCAGATTTTTTTGGATTTTTGCATTTTTTTATTTTTTGGGTTGTCACCAAGACGCCTGTTTCCCAAGTTTTCATCAAGGTGACCATTTTTTCAGGACATTTTTCTAATTTTTTTGTATTTTCTGTTTCTATACCTTGCAAGTTCTTTAGGCATAAAACTTTTTGAGGTGCGAACTATTCATGGGCTCTTATAGAGGCTTGCCTTCTAGTGTTGACAACTGATATGCCCCTGATTTATAGCTTGCGATGATGATGAAGGGTCCCAGCCAATTGGGCTCAAACTTTCCTTTTGTATCCGGGCTCGACACATTCTTTTGGTTTTCTTTTAGCAGAAGGTCACCAACTTGGAAAGTGCGTTGCCTGATCTTCTTGTTATAGCTCTGTTTTAGGCGATTCTAGTAGACCTATAGATGATTTAGGGCATCCATGTGCCTTTCATCTAGTAATTCCAGCTCATTCAGTCTTATAACCCTGTATTCTTCATCCGTGATGAGGTTTTGTAGTGATATCCTCAGTGATGGGAGCTCGATCTCAATAGGGAGGATGGCCTCTGATCCGTACACCAAGAAGAATGGGGTGGCGCCTGTTGGCGTGCAGATGCTGGTGCGGTATGCCCATAAGGTAGGATTTAACTGCATATGCCAGTCACGACCCGAGTCATTGACTATTTTCTTGAGGATTTTGAGAATGGTTTTATTTGTGGCTTCTGCTTGGCCATTGCCTTATGGGTAGTATGGTGTGGAAAAGTGATGCTGGATTTTGAATTTTTCACACAAGTTACAGACATCCTGATTTTTGAAAGGTGTCATGTTATCAGAGATAATGGATTGGGGAACACCGTATTAGCAAATGAGGTAGTTCAGGATGAACTTGGATATTTGCTTTCCCGTGATGTAGGTCATGGGAATTGTTTCGACCCACTTTGTGAAATATTCGGTGGTGGTGATAATGAACTTATGGCCATTGGATGAGGTGGGTGAGATTTTACCAATGAGATCGAGCCCCCACTGTGAAAAGGGCCAAGGTGTAACAATGGGATGCAATTCTTGAGCTGGTGCATGAATAAGGTCTCCATGTTGTTGGCACTATAGACACTTTCTGACAAAGTCGTGTGCCTCTCTTTCCATTGTCGGCCAATAATACCCGGCTCTCAGCAACTTCTTGGCCAAGGTCATACCACTCAAATGCGAACCACATGTGCCATTGTGTACCTCAGTCAAAGTAGTCAGGGCTTCCTCAGGTTTTAAACAACTTAGCAAGGTTCCCTTGATACTTCTACGGAAGAGGGTATCTCCTAGGATGACGAACCATGAAGATCTTTTGACAAAGGTTCGCTTTAGGTTGGGGGTGATGTCAGTGGGGAGGATTCCTAGTCTTAGGTAGGTGTATATGTCATGGTACCAAAGATCACTGGGACCAATGAGTTCATATGCGTATTCTAACTCTGGTACCTCGAACGTGGGTATGAGAAGCTGCTCTACCAGGAATTCATGTTTTGAGACGTTGTGAGGGATGTCTAGCAAGGATCCAATTGTTGCCATTGCATCAGTTGCTCTGTTGTTTGTCCTTGGTATCTGCTCAAAGGTGATGTCGATGAATGATTCCTTGAGGCTTTCTACCACCTTTTTATATGGTGTGAGCTTATCATCCTTAGTTTGGTATTCACCGTTCACTTGGTTGATGATAAGTTGCGAGTCCCCATAGACCTTTAATGCCATAATTCTCCACTGTGCTGCAATCTTGAGGCCTATGGTTAAAGCCTCATATTTTGCAATATTGTTGGTACAGGGGAATGCCAACTTGTATGATCTTGGTATGCAATCTCCTTGCGGTGTGATGAAGAACACACCGACTCCTGATCCATGCTACGTGTGGGAGCCATCGAAGTACAATTTCTAGTGATCAGCTACACCGAGGTTGAAAATGGACTCATCTGGAAATTCTGATATGAGCGGGTTGTCTGTGTAGAGGGGAGCTTCTGCTAGCTGATCCGCAATGACCTGTCCTTTTATGGCTTTTCGTTCTACATACTCAATGTCATGTTTAGACAATATCATTACCCATTTAGCCATTCTACTAGTAAGCATTGCTTTTGACAATAGGTATTTCAAAGGGTCTATCTTGGCAATCAACTTGATTTGATGTGCTAGCATATAATGTCTGAATTTTTGAGCTGCAAATACCAGTACTAGGCAAGCATTTTCTATTGATGTGTAATTCAGCTCGTGCCCCACCATTGTTCTGCTGATATAGTAAATTGCCTGCTCGGTTCCCTTTTCATCATGTTGGGCTAAAAGGGCACCAAGGGCAGTTGTCGTTGCTGAGATGTATAGAATCAAAGGTTTCCCTATAATTGGTGGCATCAACATAGGTGGTGTAAGTAGATATTATTTTATTTTACTGAATGCTTGCTCGCATTTGTCGTCCCATCTGAATGTTAATCCCTTATGAAGCAGGTGTGAATAGGCGATCTTCTTATCTGCTAGCTGTGCTATGAATCTCTGGATGGACTGGAGTCTACCTTGTAATCCTCTGAGTTGCTTTAATATTCTTGGCACTTCCATTTCAAGGATTGCTTTGACTTTGGCAGGTTCCACCTCTATCCCTCTCATTGAAACTATATACCCTAGTAGCTTTCTTGATTGTACACCAAAGACACACTTCTTCAGGTTGAGTCTAACCTTGTATTTTTCTAGCCTGTCAAAGATAGCACTTAGAGTTGCTATGTGATCTTGTCTTTTCTTTGATTTAGCTAGTATATCGTCCACGTAGTCTTCGACAGTTTTGTGGATCATGTCATGGAAGATCAACGTCATGGCTCTTTGGTATGTAGCTCCTACATTCTTCAATCCGAATGGCATTACATTCCAGCAATAAGTTCCCCAAGGACATGTAAAGGCTATCTTGTGCTGGTCTTCTTTTGCAATCATTATTTGGTTGCATCTCGAGAAGCCATCCATTAGGGATAGCATCTCATGTCTGGCCGTCATGTCCACTATCATGTCTATATTGGGTAGTGGAAAATCACCCTTAGGACATGCTTTGTTAAGGTCTCTAAAGTCCGTGCAGATGCGGATGCCTCCTTTTAGTTTTGAGATAGGTATAAGATTTGATACCCATTCTGGATAGTTGATTGGGCATATGAAGCCAACATCCAGAAGTTTCTATAGCTCAATCTTGACGAGCAAGGCTATTTGTGGGTGCATCTTCCTTAGCTTTTGTCTGACCGGTTTTGCTCCGAGGTAAACAGCCAAATGATGAACTACCACCTCAGGATCCAGACCTGGCATGTCAGCATAGGTCCATGCAAAATTTACCTTTCTTTCTTTTAGGAATGCTGCCAACAGTTCCTGTTCTTCTTCCAGGAGAGACTCTGCATAGAAGGTGATTTGTGGTTCTGATTCTGTTCCTAAGTTGACCGGGTTGCACTGTTTTGCCAATACTGCTGATTTCTCCTGATGTAGAGCAGTAGGGGGGAGATTGAATCCTTCATCTTCCGGTGCCTCAGAGAGGTTTTCACCATTGGATGCATCCTTTTTTTTACTTTTTTGTGATTAGAGAGTGCCATGGTGTGGTTTTCACTCAAAAACTCCAAGCTTATTCATGATATTTTCCTTTTGCGACTGAAGGACTGAATCATCTCCCCATAGTATGCTTGTGTGTCCAGCGTGATGTTGAATCTAGCCTTGTGATCCCCGTATGGAACTGTATCCCTTAGTCCCATGAATTTTGAGAGCACCTCATCATTTTCGAATAAGTCGAGAATTGGTGGCCCTCGTTGATCGTGATCGATGAGTTGGGGGTGTACTAAGGTGATCCGATGGGTTGGTTGGTTTGACTCTGCTATGGAGGCACTTATCATTAACAAGGTGAAATCTTAAAAAAGCCTAGGGAGACCTGCTATGGTATCATCTTTGTCACTACTAGCATAAACATCGGTGATGTCAAAGGTGTAATTATCAAGTGGGATACCTAAGCAAACGGGTGGTCTAGGGGTGGTTATTGTTACCTGGGGAGAGGTCCTGACTGCTCTTCTGGGAGTACCTCTACCATGTATAGTTATATTCGAAGGAGTGTACCCTAGGCCAAGGTTGTGCATTCTTCTTTCTACAATGATGGCATCCAACCGTCCATCACTATTTCTTCCTAGGCTCTCATTCCTATTATAGCCCATACCAAACATCATTTGTAACCCTCTGTTAGTTTCTTCCATGGGTAGGGTGGGAGTGGGTCTTTCATCTTGGTATAGCATGTTTGAGATGTCCTCCTCATCCACATTCTCCCGACTAAGATCCTCCCAAAGGTGGAATCCAGAGGGTTCTGCTCTAATAGCGCAAACAGGTGTTTCAACTAACTAGGGCTATCCATGCAACCTAGGAGATTGTGGTAACTCTCCTACAACAAAAGCATTTCTTTTCATTTTGTAATCACCGCATCCATTGTCCTGGATCATGTTTTTCATCTCAGATATGTCAGGGATGGTGGGTGTCTCTATTATAGAAGTGGAGGCGAGATTGGCTGGGTGTATGTATGAAGTAGATGGTCCTTCATCATTTTTGAGTACTTGAGGGATCTTGTAAAACTTGGCTTCCAAGTTTTTGTAGTAGGTGAAGGGTTCAGGATCCCCATATATGGTGACCTCCTCGTTCTGATGTGAGAATTTGATGCATTGGTGATAAGTAGAGGCCACTACCTTCATTCCATGTATCCATGGGCGTCCCGAGAGGATGTTGTATGGTAGGTCGAGGTTGAGGACCTGACAGGTGGTTTCCATGGTTGTCGACCCCACTTGAATGGGGATTTTGATAGTGCCTTGCGACACTCTTTGTTGGTCATCATACACCCTTATTGTGATGCTTTTGTTCTTATTGATGGAATCCTCGACTAATCCCAATTTCTTTATGAGTTTTAGAGAACAAATATTGAGGCCTGCACCTCCATCCACCAAGACTCTTTTGACTTTCTTTTTATGGATGAGCACTTGAAGATGGAGCGCATAGTTATGAGATGGCCGTGGGGGGAAATCTTGGTCTAAAAATGTAATGAGATTTGGGGTAACGATGTTACCCACCATAGCCTGAAATTGCTCTATGTCGATGGTGGCAGAGACGGTGGACACAGCCAGTGCTTCATCAAGGATCTTCCTATGGGAGGCAGAGATTTTTAGTAGTTCCATGATGGAGATTTGGGCGGGTGTTCTTTTCAGCTGGTCAATGACATTGTAGTCATAAGGGATAGCTTTTGTATTGGAAATGGGGGTCTTAGCAGGTGCCCCAGCAATGGTGACCTTTCTGCCTCGTGTGGTGACTCCACATTCATTGTTGGCTCCCTTGATATTTATGACGGTGACCATTTCGTCAACACACCCGACAATCTCCTCGTACACTAGGTTGGCACTAGCATACTTTTGCTTGCCTTTATTGTTCCCTTGATTGTGATTCGGCATCGGATTTGTGTATATTTTTAAATCTTGGTTCCCAGCCGGTTGTTCGATGTTGATGACTTTGTCCTCAATGAGGTCTTGGATGATGTTTTTGAGTCTCATGCAATTGGTGGTGGTGTGTCCTTTGACTTTGTGAAAGTCACAAAGGAGATTCTCATTATACCATGGTTGCTTGGTCATGGGTTCTGTGTACTGCTTGGAGTTAGAGATTTTGATTAGATTCTCTTTCATGAGTTTCTTCATGATGGACTCGATTGATTCACCAAGAGCTGTGAACTTCCTCTTAGGGGGATACTTGCCTCGTGGAGGTGGTCCTCCTTGATTACCCAAATTTTTTATTTGATTGGTAGTAGGTGGTTGTGGCTGTGCTACTACCACATTAGTCTACACATTGTTGTGATTATGATTTTCCGGTTGATGATGGTTTTGGGTATTCTGCTTAGGGGCACTGATGATCACCTTAGCATCGACCATGCCATCATTTGTGATATTCTTGTTCCTCGACCATGTTCAAGGCTTATCATTGTAGTTGTTAGATGGGTGGTTATCCTATGGTGGAGTGAATGTTGGTATGCCTCCTTGCGCGATAAGGGCTCTTTCGATGTTGAGCGCCTTTGGGATTAGTTGGTCATATGATGTGATGCACTACATTTTTAGGTAGAATGCCAAGTTTTCATCTAGATTGGCTATGATGGTGCAAACTTGTTGTTCCTCTGGCATGGTCCACTTGCTCTGATTGGTGTTGGATCACCATCTTTGCAAGAAGGATGATAACAGCTCCCCTTTTCCTTATTTGAGTGCGGATAGTTCTTCCAAACTAACGTTTGCACCCATATTGAAGGCATAATTCTTAAGGAAAGCTTCCATGATTTCCTCAAATGTTTTAATGCCCGTGGGTAGGCAAGAAAACCATTCCATGGTTGGACCAGTCAGGCTACGAGGGAAGAGTCACATTAGGTATGTCTCATCATATGCGACTTCCATGCAGTGCACTTGAAATTCCCTGACGTGGTTTTCAGGGTTACCCGTTCCATTGTACTTGTCAAATTTGGGGATCTCGAATCCCTTTGGAAATGGTATCATGGTGAGACTTCTATCGAAGGGGTAGGGACATAAATTCCCTGGTGTCCTTATGGTTTTTCTTGCTTGTAAGTCCAACACTTGCTGTGAAAGTAGTTTGATTTGTGTTGCGACATCTTTGCTTGAATCGGGAGGTGGGATGAATGAGTTGTGAGGTGTTCGAGGTGTTTGATGAGTGGGGATAGTACTAGTGGGCATTTTCTGTAAGCTCGGTTGTGTGTTCAAGGCTTGTTGGTAGGCCTGCATTTGTGCCAACAATGCTTGTTGTTGATCCTACTGTTGTTGTTCCAACAACGCTTGTTGTTGGTCCATCTGCTATTGTTCCCATGAAGCCTGCTATTTGTCAAGTTGCTGTTGTGCTAGTAAAGATTGTTGTTGGTCTAGCTATTGTTGTTCCAACAATGCTTGTTGTTGGTCGAGCTGTTGTTGTGCCAATAAAGCTTGTTGTTTAGCTTGGTGTTGTGCCTGAAAGTCTTGTAGGGCTTGTTGGTAGGCTTGTAGATGGATTGCTTGCAATTGCGCTTGGTATTGAGCTTGTGCCTATTGTTGGGCTTGTGCTTGTGCTTGTGCTTGAGCTTGGGCTTGGGCTTGGGCTTGTGCTTGGGCTTAAGCTTGCGCTTGAGCTTGAGCTTGCGCTTGTGCTTGGGCTTGCTACTTTTGTTGGAGTACTCTTTGCTGGTTAGCCTTTTGAAGGGTTTGGATTAGAGCGGTGAATGAGTTTGTTGTGTTGGCTTTTGGTGGGATCAGTGGCGGAACAGGGATGAGACCAACCATTGTGGTAGGTGAAAGAGTTACGGTGGTGGCTGGGATTTGGGTGGTTGGTGGGGTAGTGGAAATGCTTGGTCCTTGAGGAGGTATGCTTTGGGGGACTTGAGGACAAATGGATGTATTTATTGTGGTGGCAGAAATGGTTGCGATTTGTGAGGATATGGGCAAAAGAAGAGGGTTTAATGTGGTGGTCGTATTGCCTGGATTGGAGACATTTTCGATGGGTAGCGGTGGAAGACCTATTCCAAGAGGTGATGCAGATGTGAACGGAAGCGGGGGAAGGGATGATACACCACCTTGGAAAGAGAAGGGATTAATAACTTCTGTTGTTCCAAATAAGCTAGGTTCTTCATGTGGTAGAGAAGTTGGTATGTTCAATTTATAGGCTGGTGAGGCGTGGAATGAAGATGAACCAGTAGGATTATGAAATGTGAGGGGGACGTACGGGTGTAATGAATTTTTTGGGACAAAATTTTCCAGTGTGGTGGTGGCGGCTACCTCTTTTTTGGCCACAAGGCAATGCTATTGTAACTCTTGAAACATGGTACTTCCTTTGTTTACCAATGGAAAGGTTGGTGTGATGATTGATGTGGTACAAGGTATTTCTTGATTGATATTTGACATGGGGGATGCATTTGGAATAGGCACATCTATGCTAGTACTTGCATCAAGATCGGGAGGGGGTAGGATCCCTCCTCTTGCTATCGTATTTAGGTATTTGAACATAGCACTGACAATTTTGTGGTTCTCAAGATTTTGAACCATTTCCATGATTTTGGATTGTGTCATCCCCATGTCTTCATCCGTGATGTCCTCTTGATGCCTCTCCTCTTGAGGATTTTGTGATGATAAGGGAGAGTTGCTTTGGGGATTGCTTGATCCTACTAGTTTCACTTCGGAGTTTAGATGGCTCATGTCCATAGAAGTGGATATTTCTCTAATATTCTCCATGCTCTTCTTGTGTTGAGATCTTGTTTGGACCATAAAAAATAGGGATTTGTTTGATCCTAACTTTTTAGGTCCAAAAGAGAAGAACTAGGGAAGCTAAAAGATCAAAGATGGTGGAAATAATGATGAATTAAATGGATGATTGACTAGATGAGTTGAGTCAAACGAGTTTGTTGTGAAGTTGTATTCCCTAAGAAGTTGTGTTATCCTAGGGGAACTTGCACAAGGGGATGAATTAGCTAAGTGTATCAAGCCAATGTGTTTGGTGAACTAGTAGGCCTTTAGGAAGTTGCATTATCCTTAAGGAAAATTCATCCAAAAGATGGTGACTATTTTGGCTAGGTGTGTAAAGCCAAGATAGGGTAGTGTTGCTTTAGCCCTCTTAGTTTAGTGTGATGATTTATCTAGAGTTCACAAAAGGTTTGATGATGAAATGAGATTTGGTTGATGGAGGAATGAATGAGAATGATGATTTTGATCTTGAACCTTATCCTAGACATGACCCTCTCTACAAAACCTTGGTATTGAAGAACATGCTAGACTTCCTATGGGAGAAAAGCAAACCTTTCAAAAAGTTCAATATTTTGTTGGCAATAAAATGCATACAATGCTAGATTATTCCTTGAAGCTTTTTTGTAAAAGTTGTTCACAAGTCTTTCTCTGAATTCAAAGAGTCTCTCAAGATGCTCCTCACAAGCTTTTAGACTGATTTTCTTGAACTTTGGTTTTGGAATTTTGATCTTGCAGGAAATCATTGGAAACAACACATATGATGTTCAATTTGTCTCTTTATCTTGCTTAATGAATTTCTTTTTACCAAAGACACTTTGCTTGCTTTAGGTTTCAAACTATATGTCTAGTGTCCCACTTTCTTTCTCATCCCACAATGGTCCTTTGTGTGGAAATTGAGGAAAAATAGGGCAAAATTTCCTTATGTTTAACCTTTTTGGAGACAAATGACGATATAATTCAAACACTTAGAAACCTCTAGGGATAGAATCCCTACGGAAAGCAAGAGTGCTCAAACTCGTGGAAGGTATTTGTCTTTTCAAAGGGGTTTGAAATTTGAAGGTATTGTGAGTGTTTGTTTTGCAAATGTTTTGGAGACCAAGCAATGTGTTTTTTTTTTCAAGCAATTTTTTACAATCCTAGGTTGATGAGGCAATATCTCATTGGGTTCCCACTTGGATAAATCCAGCTGCGCATATCTTGTGCGAATGGCTAAATGCTTGACCACATTGGCTCCCCTCCACAACACTCACTTATCTAGGTCAGCCAAGCATTAGTACCCATGAATCTCCCATGGCATACTTTCCATTTCCACAACAAGACCGCATGTATAATGTGGGGCGGCTTCAAAGGACATGACCTTTTGCACCAACAAGATAGACAAGGTTTTTGGCTTTCTACAACTTTGGTTTATAATAAGGGTACCCGTTCAGAAGGCCACACGAGAGGCAAGATCAACCCATATAGAGAGTATCACCTGCTTGTCCGTAGGAGCTCATGTAATGATGAACTTTCCTCACCATTCGAATTTATATACCGGTTGGGAATAGCTTGGCGTCTAGCTCATTACCGGTTTGAGTCATTCCCTTGGGGTGAGTACTTTTTCCCACCAAGGCAGGCCCTCTAAAGGTACACAATAGCAAGAAAGTACACTCGTAGTTCGATCATCTTTGTTTGCATGAACAAAGAGAGAACCCTCGCAATGCCTTTTTCTCACACTAAACAAGTTTGTTCAATTTTAAAAGGCCCAAATTGAAATGTGGAGGCAATCTTTTTAACAAGTTAATATTACCAAAATGTTTTTGATTCTCAAGATCGCAATGAAGTGCGAGAGAAGCGCATACACATTTTAGATAATATTAACTTGTAAAAAATATTGCAAAACATGGAAAACATTGGTTCATTTTAAACCTCAAAGCAATAGTGACTTATTTTTAAGCACCAAAATGAAGTGTGAGTTTTCCTTGTTCAATTGTTACCTTTTAAACCAAATCTAGTGTATTTGCCTAAAATTCTTTTTAGCCCCTTGGCAACTTTTGAAAGAAATTTGATTTTGTTTATTTTAGAGCCCAATGGAAAATTAGTGTCCTGAAATCGAAGAACTTATCAAATCCTTCCTAGAGCGTGAAAAAAACACTTTAGTGTTTAAAAACACTTTGTGCAACATAAAAGGCATGGTGCCATAAAAATAAAATTGTTTGTTCTTTTTAAACCCAAAATAAAATTTTTTTTCCTAAGGCCAAATATTTTAACAAATTTTCTCAAGGAGTGTTAAAGAACACTTTTAGTGTTTAGAAACACTTTGGATTTGTGAGCATGGTACCATGATGAGCTTCTCCTTTTACTTCCAACCTGCAAAATAACAAAAAAACAGAGAGAAAAAAAAAATGTAGCAAACCAAGTTAATGCTAATTTTTTTTAAAATTTATTCAAATTTTAAAGCCAGATTGTTCCCGCAGCAAAGTTTGGCAAGTGCGGTGCTGTTTAGCGGGTGTGGTGCTGCTTAAAAACATAGGTGGTGCTATACAGCGCCGTGTGGTCGAGTGTATACGGTGCTCTATAGAAACAGAGACCGCGGGTGCAACAGAGTTTTACATGCGGCGGAGTTTGGAAGCGGCAGTGTTTAGCAAATTTTCAAATTTGAAGTGCGGGAAGCAATTGCGGTGGTAAATGGTGCCACGGTTGTGAAAGGGTGCAGTGCAATACAATGCCGCATCTGAGTCCATGGTGCAATACAGCGCCGCCTCAAACTTTCGCGGTGCAGTTTCCTATATGTGAGTAAAAACGTGAAAAAAAACACGGAATTTTGAAAGAAAAACGTGCTAAATGTGAGATTGCCCTCCTTCTAGCACCAAAATGTGAACCCCTAATCCTGCATTTGCACAAAGACAACAAACATTTTTAGTGTTAGATCAAAATGCATACAAGAATGAAGGATTCCCCATGAAATCCACCTGTTTAAACTAGTGTTAGGAAATGAAGAACAAAAACTCAAATATAAAAGAAACTAAATCCTAATCTAGTCAATAGTATGATGATCTTATGGGGGAATTGGTTCCAATGGTGTGTTGCAATTGGCCCTTTCCCAATTCCTATGGTTGCAATGTGGATTGATGAAGAAATGGTCAATGGTCAAATCTCCAAAGAGATTTGAGCATAACCTTGGTGTGAATGTGAAAATATGAGGTGTGCTTGGATGCAAAGAGCAAAATTAGTTTTCAATTGAAGAGAGTAACTTTGCATGTGAATTGTGGATGAAGATTGAGGAGAAGAGTCTCCAATTTATAGATTCAAATCTTGGAAGAGATAGTGGAAATAAGCAATATGGGACAAAAGATAGTCCAATGGCATTGTGCCAGTTGTCCAAATGTGATTGGGTGAGGAATGTGCAAGTTTTGGCCAATGTGCCAATAAATGCAATTAGGTGGCATTTCAAATTTGAGAAATGACATGTTGAAGAAGGAAAGGGAATGAAGTTAATGTCACTTGGTTCAAGGTCAAGGACATGTAAGAGGCATTGAATGCTTTCTTGGAAGGACCAAGTCCACTTGGCCTGTTTGAATTCAAATGAGGGAATATTCCCTTTTGATGCTTTGTGAGGGAAAATAGACAAATTAATAAATCAAAGTAATTGATTTATTGTGCAACTTGCATTCTCTAGAGGATTTTAAGGAGAGGGATTAACTTAATCATGGTTTTGATTAAATTAATGAGGAATTAGGTAATGTGACAATTTTAGACTTAGCCTTATGAATTGATTTAAGTCAAGAATTGAGAGGAAGTGATTTATTAAATAAATAATTTGATTTATTTAAACAAGAAGAAATATGTTAGATTTAATCAAATAAGGTTTTAATTTATTTAATTTAATAAGAGGACTTTAGAGAATTTAATCAAATAAAATGATTTATTTAATTAAATAGATATGTAATGTTTAATTAAATTAAATTGATTAATTTAATCAGAGAAGGTGATAGACTTAATTCAATAAATAATGATTTATTAAATTAAGAGATAGAATGTGGTGAAATGTTGAGAATGTGATTTAAGAAGAAATGTTGTTAGTAATCGGGATCAGGTGTGCCAAAGTGAACTTGTTCATTTTCCATGTCTACAACATTAACTCCATTCTTCTCTCCCCCCAACATGTCACATTCAAAATTCAAATTTGAATCCAATGGCATTTATCATGCACATTGACCAAAATGTGTTCATTCCTCAACCAATAACATGTGGACAAGTGGCCTCTTCTCATTGGTTGGTCTTTTGTCCCACATTGCTTATTTTCCTTCAATCTTCCATTTTGGAAATCTATAAATGATATACTCTTCCTCTCATTCACATATCCATAATTTGAGTAAACTTATTATGCTCAAATCCACAATCATATGCAAAGTTACTCTCTTCAACTTGAGAGCCAATTTTGCCCATTTCCATCAACTATTCATCACTTTTCAAGATTTGCAACAAGGTTATGCTCAAATCTCTTTGGAGAGTTGACCATTTCTCCATCACATACCATTGCTACTTAAGAAATGGGAAAGGGCCAATTGCAACTCTTCATTGGCACCAATTCCCCCATAAGATCATCATGCTATTAGCTTAATTAGGATTAGATCTCTTTTGTTTCAAGTTTATTGTGTTCTTCATTTTCCTAGTTTAGTTTAAATAGATGGCTTTTATGGGGAATCTCTCATACTTGATTACATGCATTTGATCTAACAACTAATGTGTTTTCTTGCTCTTGTGCATTTGTAGGTTTAGGGGTTCACATTTTGGCGCTAGAAGGAGGGCAATCTCGAGTTTTAATCACGTTTTTTTTAGAATTTCGTGCTTTTCTATTTTTTTTGCAGACACAGGTCAAATAGAGCTGCTTTTGCAAACAAAGTCGCATGACGCTATATTGAGCCGCTTAAAACTCAAACAGAGCCACTCCCAGGTCAAACAGAGCTGCTCCCAGGTCAAATAGAGCCACTTTCGCAAACAAAGTCGTGCGGTGCTATATTTAGCCGCTTAAAACTCAAACAGAGCCGCTCCCAGGGCAAACAGAGCCACTTCTACTCCGAAGAGAGCCGCTTTTGGAAACAACGCTGCTTTTGATTTCCTATTTTTTTACTCGAACTTAAAATAGTCGTATCTTGGTCATTTTTTAGTCTTTTTCAAAGTTTTTTTTTTTTTTAAATGGGGTAGAATTTCATAAGATATCTAATGGTGTAGGTGTTTCTCAACTTTTATAGAGTTAAAATTTTCATAATTTCACCTAATCTCAAAACACCATGAAACTTGGTCTAAGTTTTAGGGTTTTTATGCTTGATGATTCATCTAACCCTTATTTATTCTTGTTTCTTGATCTCATCTAACATTTTGAGCACTTTTGCAGGTTAGGAAATCGAAAAGGGGAAGTGGAAACAAAAACAAATCTTCTTATTACATCTTTCCTCTATTGTATTAAGTGTCTTTAGACACTCTTGGAAGCAATTATAATTCCAAGTTTAAGGATTTGTTTACTTTCATGCTCTTAGGATACTAAAATTTCTTTTTGGGCTCTAAAAAGAACACTACAAATTTTTTTCGAATTTTGCAACAAAGGGTTACAAAAAAAGAACTTCAGAACAACTCACTAGATTTTGTTTAAAGGTTAGCAATTGAACAAGGCAAACTCACACTTCATTTGGTGCTTAAAAAGAAGCCATTATTGCTTTCAGGTTAAAATGAACAAATGTTTTCCATGTTTTGCAATCTTTTTTACAAGTTAATATCATTCAAAATGTGTATGTGCTTCTCTCGCACTTCATTGTGATCTTGAGAAACAAAAATAGTTTGGTGATATTAGGTTGTTAAAAATATTGCCTCCACACTTCAATTTGGGCATTTTAAAATTGAACAAACTTGTTTAGTGTGAGAAAGGGCATTGCTAGTGTTCTCTCTTTGTTCACGCAAACAAAGATGATCGAACCACAAATGTACTTTCTCGCTATTATGTACCTTTAGAGGGCTTGCCTTGGTGGGACAAAGTACTCACCCCAAGGGAACGACTCAAACCGGTAACGAGCTAGACGCCAAGCTATTCCCAACCGGTATACAAATTTGAATGGTGAGGAAACTTCATCATTACAGGAGCTCCTACAAACAAGCAGGTGATACTCTTTATATGGGTTGATCTTGCCTCTCGTGTGGCCTTCTGAACAGGTACCCTTATTATGAACCAAGCTTGTAGAAAGCCAAAAACCTTGTCTATCTTGTTGGTGCAAAAGGTCATGTCCTTTGAAGCCGCCCCACATTATACATGCGGTTTTGTTATGGAAATGGAAGGTATGCCATGGGAGATTCATGGGTACTAATGCTTGGCTGACCCGAGAAGTGTGTGTCATGGAGGGGAGCCAGTGTGGTCAAGCATTTAGTCATTTGCACAAAATATATGCAACTGGATTTATCCAAGTGGGAACCCAACAAAATATTGTCTCATCAGCCTAGGGTTGTAAAAATTGCTTGGAAATATACATTTCTTGGTTCTTGAAAACATTTGAAAACAAACATACACAAAGAACTCCAAATTTCAAACCCCTTGGAGGAAACAAATACCTTTGACGAATTTAGGCACTCTTTCTTTCCCTAGGGATCATATCCTTAGAGGTTTCTAAGTGCTTGGATTTCATCATCATTTTTTTTCAGTAAGGTTAAACATAGGAAGCTTTTGCCCTATTTTCCTTGATTTCCACATAATGGACTTTGTGGGATGAAAAGAAAGTAAGACATTAGACATGAAGTTTGAAAAGCATAATCAAGAAAGTGTTTGTGGTAAAAAGAACAAAAATAAGGCAAGATAAACGACAATTGAACCACACATGTGCTTGGTCCCTTTTGAGTCATTTGGTTTTCATGCAAACATTAGTATTTTTTTTTTAAATAGTCTTAGGGAAAAGCATGTTCTTCATTACCTTGGTCTTGTAAACAAGTCCTCATAGGGTCATCTAGGATCAAGTCAAACAATTCATCCATCCAAACATCAATCAAATTCCATCTCACCAACAACTTTTGGGAACCTTG
>CM021107.1:621941203-621964945 GCA_007115665.2 Sequoiadendron giganteum
CTATGGATTTTAAGTACGACTTTTCCCACTTTCATGTCTTTATAATATTTTGAATTTGATCCAAATTAAATTTTCATTTAATCATATAGAGAAACTGATTAATAATCAAAATGTACATAATCGGGTTCGTAAAGTTACAACAATGGACATTCAGAATGCACAATTTTTTATCAATCTATGAAAAACGACATTCAAATTTTTCACAATTGACCACCAAAATCAAGTTGAATAACAATTTAGAATGAAAATCAAACAAAAAATTTATTTTTCTTTGGATGATGCTAATTGCACACATACCTGAATGCTCCTACATTAGACATGTTGGGTGGGAAATTTGTTAGCATAGGCTCATAGGCTCATAAAGGTGGAGTTGTATGATAGAATCATCATTCAATATTGTGAACAATCTACATCAAACTCCATCAATGTAATAAGTGCTCCAAATTATTTATTTTCCTTCTCTTGTAGCATCTCACTGGAATGACTAACACCATCTTCTTGTAACTCCAGTCTACACTCTTCTTTCTTTTGTGGACTTACATCCACCATGTACCACTCTCCTCTACCAAAAGAGTCTCTATTCTCCTCCAACCACTCACTTTTCTGCCCTCCTCTTTCATGCTCTCATTCAATCATATTGTTACAATAAAATAAAAATATATATTAATTAATGATTATTTTTCACAATAATAATACTTGAAACAAAATAAATTAGTATAGACATCTTAAATGCTTTTATCCAAAAAAAACATTGAGAGATATAGTTTTTAATTGTTTTACTTATAATAATTTTATTTAAATAATTTTATTTTCTTACATTAAGAAGTATTCATTATGTAGTAATCATGTTTTAAATATATATATATATAGAAATAATTTATATATATACATACATATATATACATGCATATGCATCCACATACATATAATTTTAAATAAATAAAATAGGTATTAAACAAATTAAATAATACTTAAATAAATAGAATATTTTTGATAAATAAAAGAATTCTAAAATTACAAATAAAAGTAATTCTTTAAGTAAAAGTAAATTAAAAATATAAATAAAATAAATTAATTACTAATTTTAAGATGCATTTAAAATATCTATATTAATTTATTTTAAAATTTAAATTTTAAAAAATATATAACAATTGTATTGTATTTAATTTTTTTTACATCAAATTGTATTCTATTTTTACAATAACATATATCAATCAAATTATACACAAAATAATTATATTGATGCCACTATAAAAAATCCTCTCAACAAAATAAATACTCTCCATGTACATCACTTCATTTTTCTCAACAAAATAATTTACAACCCAAACCCATTGAAATCTCAAAATGTCTTTGAACCCTCTATTTCGGGGTCGCTTAATCTCTTTGTTTTTCCACAGCTATCTGTCAGTTGTTTTTGGTTGTTCCTATAGTTCAATCTATGTTTTGAACTATGTTTATCTTTGGCCCCTTGGGCTCTTTGTGAAGGGTACAACACCTTGAAAATGCTACTTATCTTTTCAAAAACATCTAATGAGTACTACGGTATTAAATTTGTATTTTTGTTGTCCATGAATTACGTAATTTCATCATTCAATCATATAATAATTGGATGGATGGAAAAGATTTTGTGCAATTCAGCTCAAATAACAATAACTAACTTGAACACATTGAATAATTTTTTCCTATGAAATTGAATTTATCTATTAATTGGACAAGTTTTATCAATTAACATAATTAAAATACAAAGACAAATCAGATATAAATCATAAAGTATTGTTGGGCTTATTTTGATTGTTGTAGGTGTAAGTTTTAGAATTACACAGAATAAAAGAAAGAAGACTTAAAATAAACAACAGAAAGTATTTAAGACATCCACATAAATTGAGAACACGGATTTAACATGGTTCACCATGTTAATGGTTACGTCCACCAAAACAGTAGGGGATTCTCATTAAGTTTTCTCTCTGTACGTATATCATACTCAATAGTAGCAGCCCCCTCACATGCAAATCAAAAAGGAGTCGTTAAACTCCCAGCCCTCACTGTCTTCCAGAAAAAAAAGGAAATCATCTACATAGTACGCAGACTGCTACAGACCAAGACAGAGGCGTTACATTCAGAGGTATAGGGGAATAACAGGGAGTTAGGAATAAGTCGTTACATTGGGCTTCACCTCTCCACATGCCCAACAATCTCCCACTTGAAGGCCAATGGGATCGGCACAAGAGTTGCTCAGAGAAATTCCCCACAAGAGACTCGGTGTCACATCGAAACGAAACTGAGAGAAGATCTACAGAGTTCAAACTTCTCTCATGGTACAATCTTGGTTAATGCATCTGCAGTGTTCACTCTAGTGTTAATTTTCTACACCTGGAGTTTACCTTCATCAAGAGCATGGAAAATAAAATGATATCTCAACTCAATATGCTTTGTCCGACTGTGAAATGCGGAATTTTTGGCCAAGTGAATAGCACTATTGCTATCACAAAACAAAATAAATATTGCTTTAGGACACCCCAGTTCATCCAACAAACGCTGTAGCCATATCATCTCTTTTGCTCCTTTAGTGAGAGCAACATATTCCACCTTAGTTGATGAGAGAGCAACAACCTACTGCAAACATGAAACCCAACTAATGGCAGCCCCGCCGAAGATAAACACATACCAGTCATAGACCGGCGTTTATCTAGATCTCCAACCATATCCGAATCAACATACCCTCTTAACTGAGTTTCATGACCACCAAAACATAAAACATAATCAGAAGTACCCTTCAAGTACCGTAAAATCCACTGAACAGCTTGCCAATGCAATTTACCCGAATTACTCAGGAATCTGCTCACAACTCCCACTGCATGAGCAATGTCTGGACGAGTACAAACCATAGCATACATCAGGCTCCCAACTACAGATGAATATGGAATATTTTTCATTTGTGTTTCATCATCTAGAGTTTTAGGACACATAGCTGAAGATAGATTAAAATGATCAGCCAATGGTGTACCAACAGGTTTAGCATTGGACATATTGAACCTATCCAGAACTTTTAAAATATATTTTTCTGGAAATAATCAAATTTGTCTCTTATTTCGATCCCTTATTATATTCATTCCAAGAATCCTCTTCGCTGCCCCTAAATCTTTCATGGCAAAACAAAGAGCCAAATATTGTTTTAACTCATGAAAAATCCGCACACAAGAGCCAGCCACCAACATATCATCAACATAGAGTAAAAGAATGACAAACTCACCATTTGCGAGCCTCTTAAGATAAACGCACGGGTCTGATTCACAATGAGTGAAGTGTTGCTGAATCATGAAGCTATCAAATTTTAAGTACCACTGTCTCGGGGCTTGCTTAAGCCCATACAAGCTCCGCTTCAATTTGCAAAACAAGTGCTCTTGACCCTGTCTAACAAAACCTTCAGGCTGCTCCATGTATAATTCCTCATCAATATCCCCATCAAGGAACGTTGTTTTAACGTCAAGCTACTCCAATTCAAGATCCCAAACCGCTACCAAGCCCAACACGATACGAATTGTATGCATCTTCACAACTGGTGAAAAAATTTCATGGAAATCAATCCCTTTCTGCTGAGCAAAAACCTTCACCACTAATTTGGCCTTGTACCTTTGACTCCCTCCATCTTCATCTTTCAAACGATAAACCCATTTGTTTTTCAGAGGCTTTCGATTTGGCAGAAGGGGAACCAGATCCCAAGTATTATGCACTCTCAAAGATTCCATCTCTTTTGTCATTGCTTCCATCCACTTCACAGAATTTGTATCGTTACAGGCTTGTTTGAATGTCAAAGGCTCAGATTGATCTGAAAGTAATAATTCGTAATCATCAAATTTTGATGGTCTCCTTCTTTCCCTAGTGGATCTTCGTAATTGAGAGCCCTGTTCTGACTGTAAAGGTGTGTCTAGATGTAATTTATGTAAAAGATGTTGAACATCATCAATTTCAGACTGTAAGTTACCCTCTAGCAAACTCCCTTGTCTCTGCACACTGGTCTGCACACCTATATTGCTATGTTCAGGCACACTGCCCTATTTTATTTCCCCAAATCGAGCTTGTGTGGAAATTGCATGATTTTGAAAATATTCACCATGACTGGGCCTTTGTGGAAGCTACGAATTTATAAAAAGAGGCAGCATCGTATTAATAGTGGGCAGGTAAGTGGAAGGTGCAACCTCTAGAGAGGTCTGCATGGCCTGTCTTAAGGCTTGCGCAGCCTCTAGAGAGGACTACGTAGCCTGTCCTAAGGCTTGCACAGCCTGTGGAAAGGTCTGCACAACCTCTCTGGGGGCTGGCACAACCTTTGTCAAGTGATGTGAATCATTTGCAGCAGGTTGCACAGGAAACAAGGGAGGCAACGATTGAGCCTGGAGTGGTAGCGTTAAAGAATGCAAAGATAGGGATTCACGTGGGATGGGCTGGGTTGTAATGTTTTGAGAAGACACATCATTGGGAAATAAAGGCAGCGATTGAACATAAGAAGTGTGTACACTAGAATAAACAGGGGCACCAATTTGGGAAGGCAAAGATGCTATATTGGATGGTTGCGAAGCAATAATTAAAGGCTGAGAAAAAGAAACAAAGATTTGCCTAGCCTTGCCATTATCGAGCAAATCAATGTCAACATAGTCTTTTGAAGATGGACTTTGAGGTTGCAAACCTGGAAAGTTTTCTTCATTAAACACAACATCTCAACTGCGGACGATGCTCTTTGCAACCGGATCCCAAAGATGAAAACCGTATTGATCTACACCGTAACCAAGGAATGTACACCTTTTTTACTTAAAATCTAACTTTGTTCTTTGTTCTTTCGGAATATGAAAAAAGGCTTCACAGCCAAAGATACGCAAATGACTGTAAGAAATCTGTTTGCCGAGCCATCTTTCCTCCGGAATGTCGAAATCTAATCGAGATGAAGGAGATCGATTGATTAGATACACATCAGTATTACATGCCTCTGCCCAAAATTGTTTACCCAATCTTGCATTGGAGAGCATACATCGTGCTCTCTCAAGAATTGTACGGTTTAACCTCTCAGTTGCTCCATTCTCTTGAGGTGTGTAAGGAACTATCTTTATCCAATGAATACCATGATCTGCACAAAATGTATCAAACTCCGAAGAGAAATATTCTCCACTCTATTGAGAAATAATGTCTCAACTTCCAGCTTGAAGCCCCACATTTAAAGTCTTGGCGTGAAAATTTTGTTATTTTGGCCTTTTGCCCTTTACCGCAGTGGCTATGTTTATGGCGGTTACCGCCATACTGCGGCCAGCCAAAGGGCTGACCGCAGTGGTCGCGGTAAGCCACCTGTAGCTCGGTCTGGCGGTTATTGCCATACCGCGGCCAGCCAAAGAGCTGACCGCGGTAAGCTGCCTGCGGCTCGGCCTGGCAGTTACCGCGGTACCACGGCCAGCCAAAGGCCTGACCATGGTGACCACAGTAAGACCGCCAGCGGTCTGGCTAGCGGTTACCGCGATACCGCGGCCAGCCAAAGGCCTGACCGTGGTGGCCGCGGTAAGACCGCCAGCGGTCTGGCTGGCGATTACTGCGGCACCGCGGCTAGCCAAAGGCCTAACTGCGGTGGCTGCAGTAAGACCGCCAGCGGTCTACTCGACTGGTTACCACGGTACCGTAGGGTCTATTCGGGAAGGCCGTAGTAAACTGCATGGCAAGCTTGGTAGGCATACCGCCATACCACAAGGGGAGCTTGGGTAGTCGGTGGTAGTGCGGTAAAGTCATTTGGGAGCTCGATAGAGCTCGGTGACCGGTTTGACCGAGTTGGACTCGAGTTAGAGCTTGACAGCGAATAATGTATGGACACGTGGCTCTGTGTCATGCGATGATTGGCTCAAGGCCAATGAAGTTATTGCAGCAGGTGTAGGTCATTTCAGGGTGGCGAACAGGACCCGAGTTTGGTAATGACAGTTATGCTGGGTGGCTCGATGCAGGAAAATCAACATGGGTTGCTCATTGGTGTGATTTGATTAGAGATGTTTTGTACAATGTGAACGGCGGTTGTCTGACAGAATTGACTGCAATTTGTGATTGCAAGGAGTTAGATATGTAAGTTCTTTGAAAGGAAGAATCATGTAACGAAATAGTGAAAGATTTTTGGTGCTGCTGTGAGCTAAACAGAGAAGTGTGTGATTTGGATGTAACTGGTTTTGTTACTATAATACAAAATAGACTTGACTTTGTGTGGTGGGTTTTTTATCTGAAAAGGTTTTCCCACATATATCCTGAGTCAACTATGAATGCTCTTCTTTGTGATATATTTACTTTACTTCCATGTACTCATCTTGAAGTAGTATTGAACTAAGTTTTTGCTTTACTCCTCTGATGTATTAGTGTTAAGGGAATGCATTCCGCACTGTTGGGTTTCTAGATCCATGCATATTTTTCCCTTCAAGTGGTATCAGAGCTTGGCCAGTTAGGTTATCCTTGTAGGAAAGATTAGTTTTTTGTGCTAATACTGTTTCAGTGGGAGTCTTGCATTGTTGAAACTTGTTTTTGTTTGAGATGGCGAGTACATCTGGTAGAATTGATATTAAAAATTTCAATGGCAGTAACTTTGAGTTATGGAAACTCAAGATAGAAGACTTGCTTGTGGATAGAGACTTCTGGATAGCTGTCTCTGGAACTAAGCCACAAAATACAATGCAAGAAGCTTGGGATCTTGCTGATAGAAAAGCAAGAGGTTTGATAAGACTGAGTCTAGCTGATTTTTTTCTCCTAAACGCTCATGAGGAGCAGTCTGCAACTTCTTTGTGGAAGAAGCTTGGTGATATTTATCAAGGAAAGTCCCTTGTAATTAAGTTATTCCTGAGAAATAATTTGTACTTCTTGAAGATGGATGAAGGTGCATCTGTTGCAGACCATTTGAACTCATTTAATATGAGTGTTACTCAGCTGGCATATGTAGGTGTAAAGATAGAGGAGGAGGATCATTGCATGCTCCTGTTGTGTTCATTACCTGACAGTTGGGATCATCTTGTGATGGCCATTGGAAGCACTACTGCTGCTTTCAAGATGGAAGATGTTGTTGCCTCATTGCTATCTGAAGAGATGCAGAGGAAGTCTTCAGACATGGCCAAAGAGGCCCTTGCTGTTTGAGGTAGACCAAAGGAGAAAGGCAAGAAGAAAGACAAGAAGTCAAAATCCAAATCTGCAGGGAGATCAAAGTCTCTTGGTAAAAATTTCAAAGTAAGGTGTTGGAACTGTGGGCAACCTGGTCATATCAGGAAGGACTGCAAGGAGAAGAAGAAGAAGAATTCTTCTGACAATGAATCTTCTCAAAGTGATGCAGACGCCTTCATTGCAGCAGCCTTGACAACTCAGGCATCTGATGATGTCTGGTTGGTTGACTCAGGTGCATCTTTTCACATGACATCCAATAGAGAAAGGTTCTCCAAATATGAAGAGTATGATGGTGGAAAGGTGTACTTGGCAAGTGATTCAACGTTGGAGATAGTTGGCAGAGGGAAAGTCAGAATTCAGTTTCCTGATGGGAGAGTCAAAGGTATTGGTAACATACTACACATACCAGGTTTGGCTCGAAATCTTCTCTCTGTCAGTAAGTTAAATGATGCTATTGTAGAAGTTTCTTTTTCTAGTAAGGGGTGTAAAATGGCTAGAGGTGCAATGGTGCTGACTAAGGGTGTTTGTACTGGCACTCTGTACAAGCTGGATGCATGTCCTATTCTTTGTAACAGTGCCTCTGTAAAGACATGTAATTCTACACCTATAGAGAAAGGTGAAGACTCTTCTCAGGCTGCAAATGCTATGGAGGTAAAACTCCCAACTGAAAAGACTATGTTGTGGCATCACAGACTTGGTCACATTGGTGAGAAAGGTTTAAAAACCTTGAAGAACAAAAACCTTGTAGAAGGGCTTGATGATTGCAACCTTGAGTTCGATTTCTATGAACATTGTATCTATGGAAAGCAACACTGTGTTTCTTTCTCCTCTAGTCCTCACAAATCTTCTGGTATACTGGATTATGTTCATTCTGATGTGTTTGGTCCAGTTAGTCTTCCTTCATTATCAAAATCTAGGTATTATGTTTCTTTTATTGATGATTGTTCGAGAAGGGCTTTTGTATACTTCATGAAAAGTAAATCAGAAGTGTTCAGTCGGTTTAAAGAATTTAAATCTTTGGTAGAAAATCAGACTGGAAGGAAAAGAAAGTGTTTAAGGATAGACAATGGAGGTGAGTTTTGTTCTACAAATTTTGAAAGGTACTGCACTGATCATGGGATTAAAAGGCATAAGACAACGCCTTATACTCCACAGCAAAATGGAGTTGCTGAAAGGTTAAACAAGACACTGATGGAAAAGGCAAGGAGTATGCTTAGTAGTGCTGGTCTAGAGCAGAAATTCTGGGCTGAAGCTGTTGCTATAGCATGTTATTTGATAAACAAATCTCTTTGTTCAGCTCTTATTGACAAGACACCTTTGGAAGCATGGTCTGGGAAGAAGCCTTCTCTGAGGCATGTCCGTGTGTTTGGCTGTGAGGCATATGTTTATGTGCCAAATGAAAAGAGATCTAAATTGGATAACAAGGCTATCAAGTGTATCCTCATCGGCTATGGAGTTGGTGTGAAAGGATACAAGCTTTGGAATCTTGATACTGAGAAGGTTGTGTACAGCAGAAGCATGATATTTTGTGAGCTAAAACCTTCAGTTAGTGATCAGCAATTTGGGACAAATCAGAGTGACAAGAAGAAGGATGGAGTTGAGATTCCCCAAACTCCTGAAAGGGAAGAGTTGCATGGTATCCCTGAGACTAAGGAGAGCTCATGCAGCTCTGGAAGTTCTGATGATGAAGAACAACCTCAGCCTGTGAGAAGATCTACATGAGAAAGAAGGCAACCTGATAAGTATGGTTTCTCTATTCTAGATTCTAACTGTGCCTATGCTTTAATTACTAGCAATGATGAGCCTAGGACTGTTAAAGAAGCAATCAACATGGTTGATTTTAAGTCTTGGCTAGAAGCCATCAATGAAGAAATGGATTCTTTGGAAAAGAATGACACCTGGAACTTGGTGCCACTGCTTAAGGGGCGAAAGCCTGTTGGCTGCAAGTGGATATTCAAAAAGAAGATAGGTCTTGATGGAAGTATTGAGAAGTATAAGGCTAGACTGGTTGCAAAAGGATTTTCTCAAATAGAGGGAGTAGATTATGAAGAGATCTTTTCCCCTGTAGCAAAGCTGACATCCATCAGATTTCTTTTGTTTTAGCAGCTGTATATGATTTTGAAATTGAGTAGATGGATGTGAAGACAACATTTCTCCATGGTGAGTTGGAAGAAGAAATCTACATGTCCCAGCTTGAGCATTTTGTTGAAAGAGGTAAACAAAATCTGGTCTGTAAGTTGAATAAATCTCTCTATGGTTTAAAACAGTCTCCTAGAATGTGGTACCAGAAATTTGACACATTTGTGTTGTCAATTGAGTTTGTGAGATCAAAGTATAATCATTGCATTTACTATAAATCTGAGAATGATCGTGTACTTGTTATCACCCTGTATGTGGATGATATGTTATTTATTGGAAATAACAAGACTTTGATTTCTGACCTTAAATCTTAGTTGTCTGCAAAGTTCAAGATGAAAAATATTGGTGCAGCTAGGTACATTCTTGGAATGGAGATTACCAGGGACAGAACAAGCAAAAAGCTTTGGCTCAGTCAGAGTAAGTATGTGAAGACGGTTCTGGAGAGGTTTAACATGGATGACTGCAAGCAGCTTGTTGTTCCAATCATGCATGGAACTAAGCCGTCAGTTGAAGACTGTCCTAAATCTGCTACTGAGATGGAGGACATGACAAGTGTGCCCTATGCAAGTGATGTTGGAAGTTTAATGTATGCTATGGTCTGTACAAGACCAGACATTGCCCAAGCAGTGGGAGTTCTAAGTCGTTTTATGGCAAATCCAGGAAGATCACATTGGGATGTTGTGAAGAGAGTTATTAGGTACTTGAAGGGGACTTCAGACTATGCATTATGTTAACATAGCAATATGGTTGCATCATAGAAATCTCTCAGCATCCAAGGTGTTAACATTGATGTGCAGTACCACTTCGTGAGGGACATGGTTGAAGATGGCAGGGTCAATCTTGAAAAGGTGGACACCTTGAAGAATGTTGCAGATGCTTTGACAAAGCCTGTGAGTAAGACAAGTTCAAATGGTGCTCAAATTCGATGGGCCTTGGGGTCTATGACAGATAGTAGTTTGTGTTTTGTTGGGGTTAGCTGGAAGCGTTCGCCAAGTGGGAGCTTGTTGAGAAATAATGTCTCAACTTCCAGCTTGAAGCCCCACATTTAAAGTCTTGGTGTGAAAATATTGTTATTTCGGCCATTTGCCCTTTACCGCGGCGGCTCTATTTCTGGCGGTTACCGCCATACCGCGGCTAGCCAAAGGGCTGATTGCGGTGGCTGCGGTAAAGCCGCTTGCGGCTCGGTCTGGCGGTTACCGCCATACCGTGGCCAGCCAAAGGGTTGACCGCGGTGGCCGCGATAAGCTGCCTGCGTCTTAGCCTAGCAGTTACCATGGTACCGCGGCCAGCCAAAGACCTGACCGTGGTGGCCGCGGTAAGACTGCTAGCGGTCTGGGTGGCAGTTATCGCGGTACCGTGACCAGCCAAAGGCCTGACCACAGTGGTCACGGTAAGACCGCCAGCGATCTGCTCGACCGGTTACTGCGGTACCGCAGGGTCTGTTCAGAAAGGCCATGGTAACGCGGTAAACCGCATGGCAAGCTCGGTAGGCATACCGCCATACCACAAGGGGAGCTCGGGTAGTCGGCGGTAGCGCGGTAAAGTCATTTGGGAGCTCGATAGAGCTCAGTGACCGGTTTGATCGAGTTGGACTCGGGTCAGAGCTTGACAGCGAATAATGTATGGACATGTGGCTCTGTGTCATGCGATGATTGGCTCAAGGCCAATGAAGTTATTGCAGCAGGTGCAGGTCATTTCAGGGTGGCGAACAGGACCCGAATTTGGTAATGACAGTTATGGATGGGTGGCTCGATGCAGGAAAATCGACATGGGTTGTTCATTGGTGCGATTCGATTAGAGATGTTTTGTACAATGTGAACGACGGTTGTCTAACAGAATTGACTGCAATTTGTGATTGCAATGAGAGAGTTAGATATGTAAGTTCTTTGAAAGGAAGAATCATGTAACGAAATAGTGAAAGATTTTTGGTGTTGTTGTGAGTTGAACAGAGAAGTGTGTGATTTGGATGTAACTGGTTTTGTTACTATAATACAAAATAGACTTGACTTTGTGTGGTGGGTTTTTTACCTGAAAAGGTTTTCCCACGTATATCCTGAGTCAATTGTGAATGCTCTTCTTTGTGATATATTTACTTTACTTCCATGTACTCATCTTGAAGCAGTATTGAACTAAGTTTTTGTTTTACTCCTCTGATGTATTAGTGTTAAGGGAATGTATTATGCACTGTTGGGTCTCTAGATCCATGCATGTTTTTCCCTTCAAGTATTCTCCACCATTGTCTGTTTGTAAACATTTAATTTTATGCCCACTTTGGTTTTCAGCCATATTCTTGAAAATTTTGAATTTAGAAAAGACCTCTGACTTTCTATGCAACATGAAAATCTAGACTTTGCGAGTACAGTCATCAAGAAATCTCACAAATTAGTTAGCACCCCCAATAGAAGTTACCTCAGTGGGACCAAAAACATCGGAATGAACAAGCTCCAACAGAGTAGTCTTCTTATCATGGCCTGTCCTTATGAAGTTGGTCCTACATTGTTTGCCATAAAGGCAATGCTCACATAAGTCGAAATCAACCGATGTGAGACTTGGTAGCTGATTCTGTTGAAGCATAACTTGTAGTCCTTTTTGGCTCATATGGCCGAGCCTCTTATGCCAAATTTCTGAGCCACTGTCCATAGCTGGCAAAACAAATCCCACTTCATTTTGACATTCTAAAATATAAAGATTTCCAATTTTCTTTCTTTTGGCAAGCACTAAAGCCCCTTTAGATACTTTCCAAGTATCTAAAGAAAATTTAACATTACACCCACGAGCAATAAGCTGACTAATGGATATTAAGTTTCGTTTCAATAAGGGAACATATCTAACATCGTGTAAAATCCATTTTTCTCCATTTTTCAAATTCAAAATTATGTCAGCCTTACCAAGAATTTCACATTCTTTGTTGTCTCCGAGAAAAACCTTACCGAAAGTACCTTCTTTGAAATTTGTAAAAACATCCAGACATGAGGTAGCATGAAAAGAGGCGCCGAAATCAAGGACCCACGAATCTGCATTTGTGTTACTAGCTGCTGCAACCAAAACATCATCATAGGCAGTGTTGACTTCATTGTTATTACTCACTTTGTCTTGAGCCTTCTTGTAGTTCCAACAATTTTTCTTTGTATGTCCAGGTTTTCCACAAAACCAGCAGGCACCATTTATGCCCCTTGACTTCGATCTATGAGCAGATTTTGATCTTCTTCTATTGTTCTATCTACCTCTTTCTTGACTTCTTCCCCGATTGCTGGTGCTAACAACAGTCAAAGCATCACCCGAAGAAGGCTCTGAATGTTTGCGTCTCATATCTTCACTAAGAAGTGTAGCTGCTACATCATTAAGAACTAATTTACTTTTAACTGCTACTGAAGTGCTCACAGCCATTACAACACCTTCCCAGCTACAGGGTAAAGAACATAACAGGAAAATTGCTTTGATCTCATCCTCCAAATTTATTCCTACTGAGATCAATTGAGTGACTAAAGTGTTAAATTCATTTAAATGATTTGACATGATCCCATTTTCTTTCATCTTTAAATCATACAACTTTTTCATAATAAAAACCTTGTTGGATGCGGATGAAATCTCGTATAATGAAGACAATTTAGCCCATAGCTCTTGTGTTGTCTTCTCAGTTGAGACATTGAAGAGCACGTTGCTGGACAACGAAAGAAAAATGGTGGCTTTTGCTTTCCTATCCATTTTTTCCCATTCTTCATCCGATAACGAGCCTTTTCCTTTGGCTTTTCCAAGTAAGGCGAACGAGAGATCCTGCTTGATTAATAACGATTCCATCTGTACTTTCCACAAGCCAAAGTTCTGCCCTGAGAACTTCTCGATCTTCCATTTGTCTATGTCGTCCATGCTTTTGAAAATCTTCACCGATTTCAATCAGCTTCACAAGATGAGCTTCTGGACTGGGCTTCTAACCAGAGCTCTAATACCAATTGTAAGTTTCTGAATTACATAGAATAAAAGAAAGAAGACTTAAAATAAACAGTAGAAAGTATTTAAGACATCCACACAAATGGAGAACATAGATTTAACGTGGTTCACCATGTTAATGGCTACATCCACAAAAACAGTAGGGGATTCTCATTAAGTTTTCTCTCTGTATGTATATTATACTCAACAGTAGCAGCCCCCTCACATGCAAATCAAAAAGGAGTCGTTAAACTCCCAGCCCTCACTGTCTTCCAGAAAAAAAGGAAATCATCTACACAGTACGCAGACTGTTACAGACCAAGACAGAGGCGTTACATTCAGAGGTACAGGGGAATAATAGGGAGTTAGGAATAAGCCGTTACATTGGGCTTCACCTCTCCACGTGCCCAACAGAAGGCAAATTGCTTTTATTTTTTTAGAAAATGAGTCATACCCAAACGCAAAATTGACTGGTCACTCAGAGGATCACTAGATTAGTGGTCAAGCATGGATCTTAGAGCACTTGCAATGTGGCTCATATATGAATTTAGGTTTGATTAATCTTTGGGTGGTGTTTTTTAAAGTGACTTAGCTTAATTTTTTCACTTTTATGTGATATTTTTTTTGGACTTTTTTTATTTTTTTATTTTATTAAATAAAACTTATTTCAAACAGGTTGTAATTATTTTCATCTTTTCCATTAATTTCAACTGAAGATTATTTATTTTTATCACCTTATTAATTTTTTTTGTATTAATAAAGTGAATAACATAATAAAATGAATTATGTATGGAGACAATCCAAAAAAAATGTGTATTCTAAAAAAAAAAAAATGCCAGCAGCCTTCCTTTTCCAATAGTTTGCAATTATTTTACTTTTCCTACATTTACTATTTGATCCAAGAAAAATTCTTATTTACTTTTCCTATAAATTTTTGTATGTCTTTGTTTTGACAAGGTAAGGGAGGTAATGTTAAAAAAGGTACCTCGAAAATGTATGAGAGCCTTCCCTTTCAAATAAGTTGTTATTATCCTTACATTTCCTCATTCTTCCATCTTATTTCAAAGAATCTCTTATTTACTTTTCCCACTTTTATTGAATGAATAGTAGTTCACAACTTATTTACTTGTTTTAACTCTCATGATCTGAGAGCCTTCTTATACAATGTCTCAAAATAAGGATAACATCGACTTGAATGTAATGTATAACAAACACTCTAAATGCATGTTTGGATACATTTATTAATTAATTGAACTTGATTTATTGCTCTCAACATTAAAAACATGTCCATGTCTATCTTATGTAAAAAGTAGTCTTAAAAAAGATACTTCAAAAAAAGTTTGAAAGCCTTCCCTTGAAATAAATTGCTATATCTTTACATTTCCTAATTTACCCATCTTATATCAAAGAATCTCTTATTTGCTTTTTCCATTTTTATTAAATGAATTGTTGTTTACAGCTTATTTACTTGTTTTAACTCCCATGATTTAAGAGTCTTTTCTAATACAAATGTCTCAAAATAAAGATTTTGATGTAATGTATGACAATAACAAACATTCTAAATGTAGAATTGAATACATTTATTAATTAATTGAACTTACAATATTCCTCTCAACATTAGAAACACGTCCATGTCTACCTTAATGGACTACCCAGTGATTCCAACAACAAAAGGCTCAAGCCACAGTAGAATAGGCAATGTTGATCGAAGACAGTCTTGGCCCTTTTATAAATAGGGCCCTCCCTCTGCCTGAATAGATGCAGTGCTCTTGACTTAAGCTTATACCAGCCATATTAAATTTCTCCCTGTGCCTGAATAGATGCAGTGCTCTTGACTTAAGCTTATACAGCTATATTAAACTTCCTATGATTTACAGCTGAACCATCCTTCCAGTGTTTGGAAAATCCCAATAAACCTATTTTAAAATAATTCACGTAGCCAACTTTCTTGAATCTGTTCATACTCTTTATTGCCTTTTCTGCTAGGCGGTACAGCAATCTCAGGCCAAGTTACAATATTTATAGTTCAAATAGGATTTAGGAAACAGAGAGGTTGAAGTAATGGACATAATATTTTCTAGGATGCCTGTTATTCTGGTAGGAGCGGCAACACTTTTTCTTGTGACAACAATTGTACTAAAACTTCTTGGAAATAATAGGAGCCATCTCCCTCCAGGCCCCAGAGCTATTCCTGTAATCGGTCACATTCATCTTCTCATAGATAAAAGTAGGCCAATTCACCAGATTCTAAGTTCACTCTCAACACACTATGGGCCTATTATGCATCTCAAATTTGGTAGCTGCCCAGTTTTAGTGATAAGTTCTTCAGATTTAGCCAAAGAATGTTTAACAGTAAATGATCAGTCTTTTGCTTCTCGCCCTCAGCATGCACAAGGCCTGCATTTGGGCTACAATTATTCTGTGCTGGGTTGGGCTCCTTATGGCCCCTACTGGCGAAATGTTAGAAAAATCTGTGTGCTTGAGCTTCTGTCTTCTAAAAGAATCCAATCATCTACACCCAAGATAATGAAAGAGATTTGTAAGGCCATAAATTCTATGTTTCAACAGTCACAATTCCAGAGTATTGTGAACATGAGAAATGTTTTGTCCCCATTGACTTTTAAAATCCTGATGGCTATGATCATAGATGACAGGTATTTTGGAGAGGAAGCAGGTATTTCGGTAGATTTGGTTACCCGTCTGATTAAAGAGTCATTTAAGCTAAAAGGAGTAATTTGTATTGGGGATTATATTCCCTGGTTGAAGTGGCTTGATTTGCAGGGGTATGAGAAGGCTATGAAGAAGGTACAGGGGAAACTAGACTTGTATATGCAGACAATTGTAGACAAGCATAGGAATGGATTAAAAGAGGAGAGAGTGGTGGAAGACTTTGTTGATGTGCTGATCTCGCAGGCAGATGAGAATGGTGAAGCGATTCCTGATAAAGATGAATTTATTAAGGCAACTGCTATTGTAAGTTGTTTCGACTTTGTTAGTTTTGGTAATTTTGGTTTGTAAATTCTTGTGTGGATGGAGTAAAATCAGATACTATACCACTAGGATGGTATCGAGACCCATTATTTGATTTATATTAGGACTCTAAGAATTAGATTATGCCCATAGTTTCAAGATCAGCAATTTACTTTCTCACCATGTTATTTATTTCTTTTATCAAAATTATAATATCTTATTATAAAGGTAAAAAATATATATTAAAAGAATAATTGATTATAATGTAGATTTATTTGTCTTACAAAGATTCAAGGTATATCAGTTTTAGAAAATCAAGAAAGTCTAGATGGATTGGAAATAGACAATCAACAAAAGAAAAGGAAAGCTGCAAACCCTCATAGATAAGATATAAATATTTGTTCTTCATATATTTTCCATGCTTTGAATATCAATAATGGTGTTTGTCTTTTTGTTAAAAAAACTAGATCAACAAGAAAACCATTTAAAAATGACTAACTATTAGAAGCATCAAATTTCTACAGTTCATAATGTTCAAATTATATAGTTTCTGAATTCACTGTGTATAATTGTTTTGCATCAATTTTAACTATTAGTAATAACAATGTTAATCATGGTGGAATAAACTGGAAAACACAGGAAGAATTGACACACCAACAAGAAGCACAATAGTAGGAATTGCAAACCCTAACAGACATTGTAATCAACATTCACAAAATCACAACATTCTCAAAATCACTAAAGTGTCTACTTATATTTTAGATAAGGCAATCCTCACCATTTTCGATATCAACCTTAATGTCATTCCATTTAGAAGTGAATTTTGCCAAAAACTTAACAACTTAATTTTCTTCCTTCCTAATATGATTCAACTTAACAACATTGAAACTATGAATGTGAATGTCTGTCATTTTTACTTCTATTTAACTACCACTGCTTAAGGTGAGAGGAGGACTTACATTTAAATTATCAACTCATATTTTAAAATCAACTTTTAGAATAATATTAGTAAAATCTCTTTATTTAGTATGTAAAAAAATTGCTGAATGACCATAAGCTCTGAAAAATTATTAGGAGCAGCACAAAATCTTGTAAACCAATACTTCTTCTAACATTTCTAGAATTGTCTTTTGAAAGGATCATCCACATAAATTTTAACTAAACCTAGAAAAAAGCATTCCCATTAAGAGGGTTGTTATTGAAAGAGGAAAAAAAGAGAGAAGATACATGAATACTTATTAGAACTTTAAATTCCCACAAAAAGTTGATTTATAAGCTTAAATCCAAACTTGACAGGTTTCTTTTAGATCGACCATTATGCTACCCCAGACCTGTGTTTGATGCTCTGTTGCTATTATCTGGGACTTTTGCTATCTGTAATTCGATTTTTGCTTGTAAATCATATGCTAATTTTGCTATTTCTTTTCTAGAGTTTTGATTTGTTCCTTTAGATTTATCAATCCAGTTCGCTGCGATGTTTGGCCTATATACTGTTTTTTGAAATGCATGACTTGTCGGAACAGAGCATCTTATGGAATTTGTCTACAGGGACTGAACAGCGTTTCTGAGTCTTGATTGCAGGCAACAGAGATTCTATCTGCATTAGATATTGCATTGGATGATAGAGCCCTGCAGTGCTTTGGCTGCATACCTCCATTAGCACAGTGGTCTCGTCATCCACATTGACAACCTTGCAAAAATATTACCCCGTCCCATTTACATGTTCAATCAACTACCCTTTAACCAATTATCCTTATAAAGAATCTCCTTTAGCGACAAACGTCAGATTCAGAAATCCAAACCATTAAATTGCGCCAGTGGCACTAAAACTTTTATTGCTTAGAGTCTGCTGCAGCAAAGGAAGGGGTTCCAATATAGGATCGCCTTATCCTTTCAGGCTGAGTAAACTCTCTCAATAGAAATAATATAACACTGTCATTGATAAATAACAGACATCTGCAAGATCAGGATGTATCCTCCAAAGTCTTCAAGATTGTAGATAGGGTTCCAGGAAAATTCATGTCAGCAATTCACCATCAGAAAATTCACCGTCAACAATTCACCGCCATGACAAATTCATCTCAAAGAAAATTCACCACCACCAATTCACTACTGCAAAAAAGTTCATCGCATTGACAATTCACCTCAAAAAAAGTAAAAAATAAAAAAACAGAGTTTATTATGGATAGTTGCTGAAATACAAATATCTGTTCTACAGTCGATAGAAAAGAAAATGTTTTCCCAATGGAAAGATGGACCATTCCAAAAGACTTTCCCCTCAAGCTTCCTCTAGCTGCTTGGACTGCCAAATTAATAATCTCGTCAGAATCCTTTTCTTCGAAGAGCAGGGTTCTATGCGTGATCGCCAAGGTTGCAAAACCTCTGCCTTGAAACACCCCTTCTGAACCCTTCCACAGCATAGAATACATAAAATCTCTGTTGTAGGAGAAAAGAGTCGAAACTCAGACTTTGGCAGCTAATGTAGACAAACTTGAACTGTGTTTCCCATTTTTCTCCCAATAATTTGGCTTTGAGTGTTTCTTCTTTTCTGAGGAGGATTAATACAATTCCTCGGATCCGTGAAATGGCTGAGAATTCTCCATGGAATCGTGAGAATTAGTTTAACTACATGTGAACGAACTGTTTGACAAAAAGACGAGCTGAAGCAGAGCAGCAAAAACAAAAAGAATAAGAAAAATAAAAAAATATTATTTATTTTCCTTTTGGGTGATGCAATTGAGAACAATGGATATTCCTGCATTAGAGTCCTATAAAGAGTAGTTCACCTAGAAGTAAATGTTCTAAAAAACCTTGAGTTCCTCCATCTATCAATCCAGTGCTTAAAAGGAAAGGATATGAGAACCTGTTGATAGCAGTCTATAAGAGAAAAAATGTTAGCATCCATAAACACATAGGATTTGTTATGACATCTTTGTCCATGAATATTACAAATTAATTTTTTGCAGTTTTGATTTTTTCTCTTTTTCTTGTTGCCTTGCAGGCTATGATAAATGGGTATGATACATCTTCAATTACATTAGAGTGGGCATTGTCGATGTTATTGCAACATCCTCAAGTAATGAAAAAGGTACAAGAAGAACTTGATTCTAAAGTTGGACGAAAGAGATTTGTGGAGGATTCAGATATACACCAGTTAACATACCTGCAAGCAATAGTTAAAGAGACTTTCCGTCTTCATCCACCGACGCCTTTGCTGTTGCCACACAAATCTATTGAGGCTTGCACGATAGGAGGATACCATATTCCTGCAGGAACAATGCTGATGGTGAATGCATGGGCAATTCACAGGGACCCTAAAGTGTGGAATAAGCCACTGGAATTTATACCAGAGCGTTTTATGGAGAAGGAAATAGAGATAGATAACATACAAATCAGAGGGAATGAGTTTGAGATGATTCCTTTTGGGGCAGGGAGAAGAGGATGTCCAGGTGCTTCTTTGGCAATGTGTATGGTACAAACAACTCTTGCAAGGTTGTTGCAGAGCTTTGATTGGTTTGTTCCAGATGGAAGAGTCATTGACATGAATGAAGGGATTAGTTTGACAATGCCAATGGCAAAGTCTTTGGAGGTTACCATTAAGCCTCGTCTTTCCCACCATCTATACCAGCAGGAGCTCTAGTTATAGACATGAATGGAGGAATCGGTTTGACGGTGCAGAGGTCAATGCCTTTGGAGGTTACCATCAAGCCAAGCCTTTCCTCCCATCTATACCAGCAAGAGGTCTAGTTATAGACCATTGAACTCCTTTATTTTCTTTATGGTTTGAATGCAGAATAAATATCATGTTCATATGATTGGGGGCAAAAGTAATGGATCAGCTTCAACTTACAGCCAACCATAAATGAGATCCTTCCATGTTTCAGATCAAAAAGATTTCTGAAAGAAAACATATTGTCAATTTTTTTCCGGAGAATCATGGCAGAGGCTAATGAAGCTTGTATTACCATGTTATTGCTTCCAGACATTATTATCATGGTTTCAATGTATATTTTCTTGGGTTTCTATGTGCGTATATTAGAAAACCATAAGGTTATTATATTTTTTAACATATTAATTATTTTATTTTACATTTATGTTTTGTGTTTTTGGAGTAGATGTGAACAGTATATATATACATTTATCTTACAACTGCATTAACTGTTTTTTTTTTAAATATAAAATTTTTTTATTATTATATTTTTAATAGACTGTTTATCATGGTATTTGATTCAGTATGAAAGTTTTTACTTTATTTCTATGTAACTAGAAGTTGTACAGTCAGAGACAGTCAGAGACATGGAGAGATATAATTATAGTAAGCCTAATTTGTACCCACAAGGTGCATGTAAAAGCTGGTGATTATTAGAATAAGATTTTCATATTAAATTTTTAGTGATTTTTTTAGTGGCTAATAATTATCAATTGGCTAATAGTTAAAATTTGGGAATTTAAAATTGTCTAATAGTTCAAGTTATAGCATGACTTGAATGGCCACATTTTTACAAAATTTTATTACAGCCTTATTTAAATCGCCAAAGAATTTATTTTATAAAAAAATGTAACTCAATAATTCGCCATAATATTTGATACATGATTAGATCAAATTTTGAATTTTATAAATTATAGTAGAAATCTATATTAATTTTCTAATAGTATATCATAATTATTAGTTGCTTTAGGGCCATATTTTCAATCTTTAGTTTCCACCATTGATTTGCAATATAGTCTAATTTCCCTTGTTATATTCTGCGAGTAAAATATACCCGCAATATGTAATTCTCATGGGACCGCAATTTCGGGCCCTATGAGCATTACAAATCATGGTTACATTTTACCTCATAGAATATAATGAGGGTCGTTAGATCAATGATCGAAAAGAAATTTTAGGCCTCATGAACATTACAAATTGCAGGTACATTTTACCTTGCAGAATACAATGAGGGTTGTTAGATTATATTTTAAATCAATGGTGGTGCAAATAAATATTATAGTCTATCCCTTAAACCCATTGATAATTTCCACCCTTTGGCACCTACTTTTCCATAAGAATTATTTTTTAATATTGGACGGATGCACCATCATAATTAATGCATTTTCTTATTCTCACATTCAAAATAATAATAGTTATGTAGCATTTTCATGATTGAACAATCCATACCAATAAATATAGAAAAGATGGCTTTCAACCCACATTACAAGAAATGGAGAAGAGATAAAGGTTTCCTTTTTGAACATCCTTTTGGTTTTTGTGTGAGATTCTTATTTTTTCTTTATTTTTATTTTTATTTATTTCATAAGAGAATTTTCATGAAAAGAGTTTATTTATTCTATATTTGAAAACAAAAAATGAGATATTTAGGCTAATTAGGTAAATAGGCAAAATTTAATTTAAAGAAGGTGTCAAGAGTGTATTTGAATATGATTAGATGACTAGAATAGATTGGATCAATTAAATGATATAGGAAGCACAATTATTCCACAAACAATATTTATGAAGAGAGATAATATTTACCCTTACAATCAAAGATGATTGTTAATTGATAAAGACAATGAAGTTGAGGTGTCTAAGAATCAATAGATGCTATAGATGGTAATTTATGTGGATTAGAATTAAAATATTCCTTTTCAAATTATGTTGGATTGACCTTGTAGCTTTGGATCTAAGCCACAAAATCGTAAATTTATTTTATACTTGCAATATCAACCTCGAATAATCTAAATAGTTTCTTTTGTAAATACATTGAAAAGTAGATATTGCTAGATGTTGGTAGTCTATGTCACACTCTCGGGGGTTTCCTATCATATGGGTGGTACTTAAAAATATCATAATAGACAACAATATTCAAATATTCCCATGAATTATATAATGTTTGCTAGGTTATTCACATGTACTAGGGTGTGTGATTAAATTCTTTGCTTGATTCCATTACTTGAATGTAGATGTGAATTATTATCTTCTAATAATTAAATCAATGGTAAGTAATTGAGGATTCTTGTACCATTGATTCTATGTCACACTCTCAGGGGTTTCTTATCATATTGGTGGTACTAAAAAATACCATAATAAAAAACAATATTCAAATATTCCCATGAATTATATAATGTTTGCTAGGTTATTCACATGTACTAGGGTGTGTGCGATTAGTTTCTTTGCCTGATTTCATTACTTGAATGAAAATGTGAATGGTTATCTTCTAATTATTTAATCAATGATAAGTAATGGGGGATTATTGTACCATTGATTCCCATCTCTCTAAATGAGTGCAAATGAATATCTTTTATAACACCTATTTACGAATATTTATATGCAAATTTGGTTGTCACTAAGGTGCAAAGTGGGATTGATCATCTAAATATTTGATTTTGATATCATAGTTAAGAGGATCAATATAATGGCTATGAGGATAACCTCTCACCTACAAACAAAACTTAGGTTGGATAACTAGGTAGGGTTTGTGCTTAATATAATCAAGGATACACGATAAAAAATGGATAGTTAAGCCAATTGAACTAGGATTTTGTACACATAAGCACAAGATTAGATATAATCAAGGATAGGTATGTTTGCTCAACTATGTTATAAAGTGTTGTTTGTGGCTATACAAATTTTTCAACACATTGTCGCAAGTTAAGAGCATAACTAAATGAAATTTATTCATTGATGATGCATTATGATGTTTATACTTTTAACCCACTTTGAGGTGCATGTGAATCCTTAAGAATTTATCAACATTTCACTATTCATTGGGTAATCCCACAATAATGAGTATTTTTGGTTGTTTTTCAAGAACCAATTTGATCTTTAAAAAAGCTTGTAGAATTGCCAATTCCAAATCTTAGTAACTTGAAGGGATTGGCCAATGAACGAGTGAAAGCAACAATTTTTTCCTCCTGTACTTGTGGCTCTGTAAAACTCGGGAGGCTGATCCCACAACATGTACCTAAAGACTTATACACTTCATGACCAAGTACATTGCAAATGACAAATGGATTCTCTTAACCATATCTCAATAAATAAAAAATTTCAAGAATTTGGCAAATCCATTACACATTTAGCATTTAGAGTAGAGAATGAAGAACTAGATATGAATTAATAACAATTAAAACTCGGTAGAATGTTTATTTATGAATTTATATTTTCTGATGAAAGATCAAGAATCACTTCAAACATACAAAACCTAGATCAATGCCTTAACCTAAGAAATAGATTCAATCTCAATACAAGCATAATTGGATAATAGATCAACACTTGGCACCACAAAACTTTTATAGTACTGCATTACAATATCATACCATTATATCCTAAACCATAACTTATTATAAAGATCTCGATACTCGAATTAAATGAACCTATAGCTTCATCCAAGCAATTTCATTAATTCATTGAATTAAAAACAAAGACAAAACCACACATTCATTGGAACAAAATGAAGATTAACAAAATAACCCTTGATCATTTTATTTTAATAGTTCATGAAATCAATACACCAAGAGAGAAATGACTTTGAATTTGTACAATTTTTTATTCAAATGCTAGTACTG
>CM021107.1:621965045-622098735 GCA_007115665.2 Sequoiadendron giganteum
AGTTGTGGGTTCGACTTTACACCTAAGAAGTCGTATTTGTTTAGTCTCTAACGCCTTTCAACCCCAGATCAGTAAAAACCCTAGGCTTGTCTATAAGGCACAACCCAATCTGTCGCCTTTCGTCAGGGGGTAGGTTGGCTATTTCATCTGCAAGCTTCAGGATTTTATCAGACGGAGGAAACCTCGGGCCGTATGGCTCATAGTGCACAGGAACTTTCAATTTTTTTTTTTTCTCAGGCTGAGCTTCTGTGGATAAGCTAAGCGTATCAAATGCCCGTCTATTGTATCGTGTATGTGAGTTTATACGACATAATAATCTGTTCCATAGTGGAGGTATCATTTTTTTTTTTAAGATGAACGTATATACAACAAACGAACTTACCAGGCAGCGTACGCTTTGGTGTATTCAACACTCAAAGTTAGGTTCATGTCGTCTGATTTGCGAGGAAATGGAGAAGAGGTTAGGTATAGTATAAGCCATATGGGTCTTTCATTTTGTTTCTCCCATATGTGTCAGATATGCAATATTCTCTGTATCTTTGACCACCACCTACCTAAGCTTCCCACTTCACAGAAGTCCCTCAAGAGTAAAGAGCTCAGCCTTGCATTATTCAATGTCTTAAAGAGGAAGAAAAGGACAGTGCATTCGTATTAATAATCTTTCTTATCCAAGTAAATCAGGAATGAATGAGTAGGAGCGCAAAAAGAAAGTTAGGTTTTCACTAACTTCAGAAATGTTCCATGGGATGAATTTAAAAAGAAACCAATACGCCTACATGACTAAAGTTTTCCAAGGAGTAGGCCGAGCATTCATTGTTGCCTAAAGTAATATAATTTCTATTGCTGCCTAGAGAATCGATTATTAGAGGGTATATGGCTAACACCCATTTGAATCACCTTTAAGCCATTAAAAGACTTTTCATTTTATTTTTATTTTTTTCTAACTCAATATTGATATCTTTTGTAGGTTTGGCTTAAATTGTTCAAGTATTTTAAACGTTGACAAGATGCCTTTTGCAAATTTGTCTTATTATCTTTTGCAGATTTGTCCTAAATTGAGTCAAGTGCTTACAAATCTTAAAAGCTTAAGGTGATTACATTAAATCAACTTGTACCTTTTTGTATTTCTTTTTTGCATAAAGGCCTATGAGAAACTTAATCGATTGGATGACAGGGGAGTTACTTGTTTAATGTTCACCTTCCATTTGTATTTGTGCTTTAAACATTGTTTACATTTTTGTTACAAACTTTTCACAAATGGCTATACTTTTATTATTGTATGTTTCATTATGTTTTTGAAATAAATCCTACCTCTAACAACCTTGCATTGTTTATAGATTGACTTTGGAATCAAACAAAAATAAAGGCGAATGGAGTGGAGTTGGAGTTCTTTTTGAAATCAAGATTTGGAAAAAACATTTTTTAATGCTTGTAGTTACAATCTAGAGCTTCCATTTTTTACTCTCGTTTTTTGTTTTAAACCAACTCATTTTTCGATTTGGGCTAAAAATCAATCAATAATTTGATCTTTTCAGAGTTGGTTAAAAAGAACCTTGGATACATACTAGATTTTGATTTGGACTTAAAATTGAACAAGGCAAACTCTCACACTTCAAAATTGGTGCTTTAAAAAGAACTCACCTTTTGCTTTGAGGATTAAAATTAACATGTTTGTACTTGATGTTTTGTAATACTTTTCACAAGTTAATATCATTTAAAAGGTGTATGCATTTCTCTCACGCCTCACGATGATCTTGAGAATCAAAAGTCTTTTGGTGATATTAAGTTGTCAAAAAGATTGCCTTCACACTTTGATTTGGGGATCTAAAATTGAACAAAACATCTTGCGAGTGTGGGTAAACTTATTGCAAGTGTTCTCCATTTATTTCTAAATGAAGGTTGATCGAACTACAAATATGTTTATTCGCTTTTGTTTATCTTAGAGGGCCTACCTTTTGGGAAAAAGTACTCACCCAAGGGAACGACCTAACCGGTAACACACTAAAGCCAAGTGTATTTCAACTAAGATATAAAAGTGGGTTTTGGACTAAAAGCCAGTATCACACGGTTGGCTTTGACAAGAAGGGCAGCAATGGTCTCTCGCCACATGGGTCAGCCTCCATGAATGGAAAGTCTGACTTAAAATTCTTGTTTAGAAGGCCAAATCCTTATCTATTTTGTTGGTGCAAAAGGTCATGTCCTTTGAAGCCGCCCCACATTATACATGCGGTTTTGTTGTAGAGATGAAAAGTATGCTATGGGAGATTCATGGGTACTGATGCTTGGCTGACCCGAGAAGTGTGTACCGTGGAGGGGAGCCAGTGTGGTCAAGCATCTAGTCATCTGCACAAAATATGCGTAGCTAGATTCGTCCAAGTGGGAACCCAACAAAATATTGTCTCTTTATCCTAGGGTTGTACATGTGCTTGGAAATGAAAAATAAATTGCTTGGTTCTCAAAACAATTGAAAAACAAACATTCACAAGAGTTCCAAAATTTGAAACCCTTTGGAGGAAACAAATATCCTTTGACGAATCTAAGTACTCTTGCTTTCCCTAGGGATCACATCCTTAGAGGTTTCTAAGTGCTTGAATTTTATCATCATTTACTTTCACTAAGGTTAAACCTAGGAAACTTTTGCCCTAATTTCCTTGATTTCCACATAATGGACCTTGTGGGATGAAAAGAAAGTGGGACATTAGACATGCATTTTGAAACATAATCAAGAATGTGCTTTTGGTAAAAAGAATTCACTAAGGCAAGATAATAGACAACTGGACCACACATGTGCTTGTTCTTTTTTGGGTCACATGGTTTTCATGCAAACATTGGTTTCTTGGTTTGAATTAGTCTTAGGGAAAAGTATATTCCTCAAAACCTTGGTCTTGTAAACAATTCCTTTTTAGGTTCATCTAGGATCAAGTCAAACACTTCACCCATTCCAAACATCAATCAAAATTCCATTTCACCAACAACTCTTGGGAACTTTGAAACATCACTTATGCTAGAATTTTAGGAAAAATCAACATCACCTTGTTTGACTTAACACACTTAGTCAAATTATCAATCCTCTTGAGCAAATTTACCTCTAGGATAACACAACTTCCTAGGGTTTACAAGTTCATCATCACCTTGTTTGTCTTAACACACCTAGCCAAATTATCCTTTTTTGTATGAGTTTACTTTAGGATAACACAACTTCCTAGAGTTTACAAGTGTGTTATCATCTTGTTTGAATTAACACACTTAGTCAAACTATCTGCAATCAAAATTGAATCAAAACAAGTCCTAAAGTCTAGCATTGATCCAAAGTTCCTAAAAGTTCAAACACCCATATCATTCACCCCTTTCATCCTTCATCTCATCATTGGTCCTAAACCCGTCAGAGGTCAACAAGGTCAGAACACAAGAGGAACATGGAATATAAACTTGATTCCTACATCATGAGTAATCCAATTCAACCAAACTATCCAAGCCTTACAATACCAATTGATTTTCAAAACTTGCATTTGTACAATCCATACATGGGATCATTATCTCCTCCAAAGATCAATGGTACAAACGTGAACATGCCCAATCTAAATTTTGGAACATCTTTTCCTATGGTAGATTTAAGTCAAAACCAAAACTTACAAATCTACCAACCAAACAATCAAGGCATGAGCCTTCCCTCTTTACCAACCATCAATCAAACGAATCCGAGCAAAACCCCCTTCATAAGTCAAAGCATCATATCAAATCCTCCCATTTTTCCATCGATATTGCAACAACCGATTGCAACCATTCAAGAAACGCCAACAATCAACACCATTCCCAATCCACCACCACCACCGCCAAAACACAACATGACAAATTCATTCTCTATCATGTTGCAAGCTGCTCAACAAGCTGCCTGCCAAAAGGCACTCCAAAACCAACAAGCTGCACAACTAGCTACTCAACAAGCACAAGCACAATTAGCTGCCCAACAAGCTGCACAAGATGCGCAAGTGGCTCAAGTAGCCCAATAAGCACAGGCTCAAGTTCAAGCCCAACACTAGGCTCGACAGGAACAATCACAATTCCAGGCACTATTGCAAGCAATCCATCAACAAGTGTATCAACAAGTAGCACAACAACAAGCCCAACAAAAAACATTGTTAGCACAACAACAACACGACCAGCAACAAGCATTGTTGGCTCAACAAAAAATGCAAGCCTTACTCCCACAAAAGAGCTTGCAACAGATTCCCACCACAATCATTGAAAATGATGATCACGACCCATCAACCAATGATCATATTGAAAATGTCTCTATATCACCTTATGAGTTAGAGGACATATCTCAAGAATTTATTCCAAAGCATAATCAACATCTATCACCAAGGTCTAGCAATGTTCCTTCCTAAGACATATTGACATCCTTTGACCTCATGGTTACAAATATTGAAGGAATCCCTAACTCACCATTTGATCCAAGTCCACCCAAAGATCAAGAGGATATTGAGCCACTTCTCATGCCTTATGACGATGTCCAAGAACCCTTTGAAAACAATCCATCCTTTGAAATTGACCCATGTCAAGAACTTGATCCAAAGCATGTTGAAAGCAATTCCAACATTAACCAAGATCAATTTTTTTTATATCCAAGATACTACAATGAGGTAATGGGCACTCTCCTATCTATACAAGATATCACAAATAATGATCATATCCATATATCACATACTCCTCCATCTACCCATGAGATGCTTTCTTTGGATGGACATGTAGATGATCTTAATTCAAAACAAAAGTCTCATGCTCTTGACATCATTACCAAGGTACAAGAGCCTCCTACTCTTAACATTTGTACACATGATCAAAGTATAGAAAAATCTAGAGACATACCAAAAAGGGATCATGAAGAAGATTTCTACAGAATCTGTGAATCAGAGACATCATGTGGAGACATGTCAGAAGGATTCTACAAAAGTTGCAAATCAGAAATAACCTATGGAGACATAACAGAAACAAATCATGAAGGGGACTCCTATAGAAGTCGTGAATCAGAAACATCTTGTGAAATGAATCATGAGGAAGAGTTTTATGAGGACAATGAATCATCAACACCTCTTAAAGAAGCATTACAATCTGATATCTCACAAGATCAAGCTAAATATATCAATCAGGAAGTCATCCCACTAGTAGAATTTGGTAAATAAATGACTATGTGACTAAAAATTTTAGTCACATGACTAACACTAGTAGAATTTGGAAAATAAATGACTAATTTGATCATCATAAGTGACTAATTTGGTCATCGGGTAAAATCACAACTAAATGACTACTATTAGACAAATAAAAATGACTATTACTCCTCCTTTTTTTTTTCAAATTTGATCATAATCCATAGAGCTTAAGCCTCCCTCATATAACCCCTACCTAAGCGGGCCATTTGGGCGCCTAGGTTGCTCGGTGCATCAAAAATACCTATTGCATGGAAGGCATTGCCTCTCAGTGTAGTCTTAAGGCCTTCACATATTTTATAAAAAAAATTAACATTTACATTCTTGAACTTTTATTAATCATTATGTTAATAAATCATTAATGTTTTTAACTATGATTTGTAGCCATTTTGATTTTCTTATTGTGTTAGCATGTCAAATGTATCAAAGAGAAATTATGGTCAATTTCACTAATAAAATTTAAACAATCCAATTGCATTTTGAGGGCTATCTTGCAAGACACTATTTATATAACATAATATATATAATATTATATAATAATATAATATATTATTATATAATATTATACTATTATTACATATATTATATAATATTATATTATTATTACACAATACAATATAATTTAATATATTATAATATAATATAATTTAATATATTATAATATAATATAATTTAATATATTATAATATAATATAATATTATTAATATTATAATATAATATAATATTATTAATATTATATAATATTATATAATATTTATAATATAATATTTATATTATATTTATAATATAATAATATTATAAAATTTTATATTATTAATATTACAATATTATATTTATTATATATTATATTATATTGTTATATAATATAATTATATAATTATATTATATTATATAATATTATATTTATATTATATTATTAATATTATATTTATATTATATTATTAATATTATAATATTATATTATAATATATTTAATGTTATATAATAATATAATATTATAATATATTTAATCATATGGGCACCAAATTTTCATTTCACCCTAACCTATTTTAACCATATGTACACCAAAATTATACATATTTCATTTCACCTTTCACTTTTGGCGCCCACCTTCATTTCATTTTGGTGCCCATGTGTTGCTTCTCATTGAAACCCTAAAAGTAAACCCTAACTCAGAAAGGTATCGAGCGTTCTTCAACAGTTGGGTATTAGGCAGGCCAAAGGAGCTGAGAAGCCCGATGAGTCGAAGGGAGAAGTGGAAAAGTGATGCAGAGATGATGGATTTGTTTGTTTGTTAGAAGAAAGTCCCATTTTCTATAAAATTTGCATTTTCAATCAGCTTATAAGGTTGATCTATCAAGGCCTAATGTTGAACATTGGAATTGGACACATAATCCATTTTAGGTGTGCTAATACCCATGTATTTTCCCAGTTTCAATATTATCCTTATATTAGCAATGCCTTTTGTCTAAGCTCCTTTATCAATTTATCACTAGTATTTTGTAGTTAATTATATTTGTTATGTGTATATTATGTTTACATATGTTTACTTGGAAAGCATCTTTATATTTTAAATGTAATTTTTTTGTATAGTTGTACCTAAGCCATACTGAATCAGGTGCAAAAAAATGGTGAACATTTGTACCCAATCCTCATAATCATGCCTAAACATGTATCATGACCAGCTTAAAAGAAAATATTATATATCAATTCAATTTTTCACTATCCAACAAATAGTGATTCTATTGAGGTAGGGTATTGAACAATAAAAATTGGATGCAATCCATTTTGGGTGTGAAGGTACCTGTGTACTCTTCCATTTTTCAGCATCATCCTAATATATGTAGATCCTTTTTCTTAATCTATTTTAGCAATGCATTAAATCAAACATATTCCTCACATTGTAAGCTCAACTCTATTTGCGTCAGCATTAAATCAAACATATTCACCCACAAAGAATTCATATTTTGCATTGGTCAGTGAAATAACAACTTCTCTTTATATTCAAGCCAAACTTGTTATTTTAATAGATTTTTTTCCAATAGTGGCATTCCAACTTACACAAAATTGTCATTTGACTCAAAACAAGAGGATTTCCTTTGCTATTTGTGCTCACGTTTTCATCTTCAACTTCATGAAACCTATTTCATATTTTGTTAAACTATATTTGATACATAATATTTGACAGCAAATGTCGACATGTCTTAAATATATTGTAAAACTCATTGGGTGCAATTGACAACTAAGCGCAATAATTTGTGTAGTGGTGTTGACACCTTTACTCTTCAATGTCATTTCTTAAGCCTCTAATAAAAAGATAGTAAAATGCAAATTGACGTAACAAATCATTTCTCTATTACTAATTACGATATTAAAATTATGATATCTTTTAATAAATATTTCATAATTATTTTGTAGGATGAGCCTTCATGATGATTTAGGCATTGACAAGATGAGGATGGATACGTTGGATAAGGTAGAGAAACAACTCAAGAAGCTCTTGATGAGGGATGATAAGAAGGGCCTGGCACTTCTACAAGCTGAATTTAATGCAATTAATAAGAAGTAATACATCTCATCTAAAAGGGGTTTGTCTATATGTAAAGCATTATTGTTAATAATGTATAATGTTTCTTTGGTTTCTTTCCTAAATGAATATTAGTAATATGGCTTATCTCATATATGTTTTATCCTTGCCAATTGTTCTAATAAGGTTGTGTTTATCTAGTCTTGTGCAATTTAGTTCCTTTAGTTCTAGAACACTGCTTTTATTAGAGCATAGTTACCATGTCCTATTGCAGTATGAGTATGGGTATTGGTTTGTCATTTTCCAAATTTTGGTAGGGGAGTATGTCTATATGTGTGCTATGGTGGGATTAATACATGTTACATTTTGATTAGTTGGATGCCCATGTGCCATAGATCCACAAAATTCAAACACAGAATGCCTTTATTAATGAAAAACCTATCACATGACTTGAGTTGTTGCTAAACTGGATAAGCTTATCTTTTGTATATTAGATAAAGAAAAGTTGGGTGCAAGAGGCTTCCAAGCTCATGATAGACGAGAATGCAAGTGGAAAAAGCTAAATATCTTTTGGATGAAATGTTAGTCACAGGCCATATACCTAATTTTTTCATCTACAACATTCTCATTGATGGGCTTGTAGGGGATAGTCATACTAAACCCAAATAGTGAACAATCATTCACATAAAAAAAAGAAGTATTGTTGATGCATGACTCCTCAACAACTTATGAAAACCGAATAGTCTCTTAGTCCAACTTCAGCAAATGTGGTTTCCTTCTTGTCAGCTACCAAACTTGTAACCTAATAGCCATTGAAATATTGTGCGATAACATAACCTCTTGCATTTTATTTTGGATGAGAGGCCTTGTGTTGTAAACATGGTTGTAGTTTTGCAAAACAGATTTGTTGCATTGTACAACTCAACAACTACCTTATGCAACAAGCTTATCTCATGTCGCAATGTTGTTAGCTTGCACAACATAACCAAAAACTTACACAAAATAGCCAACTATTGTGACAAGACAACTATAGTGTTGCATAGTATTCCATTTCCTTATAAAATTTTAGAAATACACAAAAATTATTGTACAAAAGAAACTTAATTAGACCAATTCAGACTATTAGTTCATTCGATATTATTCTACTTAAAAATAAATAAATTTATCCATAATAGTCATAATATAAAACAAAAAATCACTTCATAGATATATGTGTAATATTGGTGAAAACGAGTTTGTCAAGAAGGTTTCATTATACTAAAATCATACTCAGGGATACAAAAAGGATGTCTAATACCATGCAATTTCAAGGTTTATCAATTATTTTACTTTTACCTTGCCCAATCAACTATCATTATTTTATCTCGTTTATGTCATGATAAGTGATGATGTTATTATATGAAGTATATTGAACCCCTTATCTACCAAAAATGCAAATTTGAACTATTATAAATTTTAATATTCTCATCAAATGAGATTCTTCCCATTCTCTTTTTTTTGGTGGATTTTTCATTAATTTGCCACTAGAATCAACATGGCTTTTGTGTAGCTGACAAAGAGATAGTCTCCAACAAAAAACCTTTGTAAATTAGAATTATTAAATGGAAAGGAAGTTAACATGAGACACATATAGAATATGGAATATTTTGTAGCTCTTTGTGTTTCTTTAGCCACTTTGAAATTTTCTTCAGCCTTAATGAAGCAAAAATTTTAATTTTGGGCATTATAACACATTTCCAACTTATAATTTGATCTCCATTTTCAGCTTCCAACGCCTTGTTTATCCCTTAACTATTATTAATGTTGGTTAGTGCAATATGTGTAGCAATATCCTCATAAATACTTTTCTTGCTCGATATGCATTGGGATCAATAGGGTAAGGGTTAGGATGCATCTTTTTAAAGGGAGTTGATGAGCTATTGTCATTCCAAAAGAGTGTAAAGGTGTTTGAGGTTTCAATAGCAGTGGGAATTAAAAGATCATTCTTAGTTGGAGAAGTGGGGGTAAATCCCTTGGGGTTGGGAGATGCCAAGGTGGCAGAGGTGGGGGAGATTAAGATTTTCTTTTGGTGTTATTGTATTTACAATTCCTTATGGGTGAGGCATAATCAGCATTTTAGGGGTACTAGACTTTCCAGTAACAAGCTCAATAAAGAACTCTTGTGGATTGCATAAGATATCAATTTACTTGCACTCTAAGGTGAAAAGGCGGATTTAGGAGAGAAATTGCCTCTCGAGGTGATGAAAATGTCCATAGGAGGATGATTATTAGGAGTATCTTTGTAAACAGACTTGACAATAGGAGGGGTACTTTATTCATTCTTATCCAAAAAAAATAGGATGCATCTCTTCTCTATTGTGTCCCTATACAATGTTATCAATAGGGTTCAAGGCTAAGCCCTCCTTCTGGGTTATTTTCTTGATAGAGTTATTCCTTCATATATAATTTTGTAGAGGAGCAAAGATACAAAGACACTTGCATTTTAGTATCTCAAATGAACTTAAATTATCTTGTTACAATAGCAATATTTGCTCCATAGGCCAGGGTATTGAAATGAAAAAAATGCACATGGAATGCAAACCATTTGTGACAACCTATTTACCTACAATCTAATAGAGAAAATCATCAGTATTTAGAAAATTTCTTCACAACTTTCCTTCCCAATTCTTCTAGAAGGAGATATGAATAGGGGTTATATCTCCTTTTCTAGATGTCTTGTGCCATCTTGAACAATATAAAGGAGTTGGTCATCACTATGAGGCTCAACCTGAATTTAAAAGGCTCTATATTTGCTTTGATTGGCCATCATGTAGACCGTATTAGTCAGGTTTATGTGATGGCATGCAGTAAAATCATTCCCTTTAACACACATTCTATAAAATATTTGATATTGATGTAGATCAAGACTCATCAAATGTCATGTTACTATCATCAATGAGGATATTACCTTTGCACCAGAGACATTGTTTTTCCTAGGTTGTTCATCTGAAAATTAAAAATACCTTTGAAATGTCATTGTGTGAGCATAAAGTAGGTATGAAGTGGTACACAGGTGTTCAAGGATGAAGAGAATGTATTTAATGCAAGAAAAAACATGGATATTCAAAATGGTGTCTTTTTTGTCAAGTTCACTACTTGGATAACAAGCTTTAGGAGTCATGTCTTTCACATGGGATATGGGGGTTTTCTGTAAAGTGACCTTTGGCTATATTTTCTTGTGTGGCAAGGGTCAGATGATGGTCTTTTTGGTTCTTTATTTACATAGGAGAGAGCATGGAAGGTAGAAGGGTGGTGATATGGAGGGTAGGCTCTCAAATCAAGGGTTGCTAGATTGAATCTCACTAAGCATTCAAAAACTAGACCTGAGTGACAAATGAGGCAACTATTATGGGGGAAATTAAGATTTTCTTTGGGTGTTATGCTATTTACAATTTCATATGGTTGAAAGATGAGCTAAGAGGATACAATTCTTTCACTAATTTAGTGATCATTTTAAAATCTCAGAAAGAGAAGATAGTATATTAATTTTTTGTTAGTTCTGAATTTAAAGGATGTTATTTAATATGCAGGGAAATGATAAATATTATTTCAAATTTCACCTCAAGTCAAAACAAGTAAGCTTACTTAGTTTTTCTGTCAAGTGCTATATTAACCTTTGCTTGTATTAAAATATGAGATGAACATGGCATGTTCATAAACTTGATATTGTTTATTGCATGTTGGTTTCTTCGTTGAATGTCCATTATTTTTATGCAGATGGATATGTATTCACCAAGGTCATATCTTGTTCTATACAGTATTTCCATAAAGCTATATCCCAAATATTTGCATGTATTTTACATCACTTTGCTTGAAATATCCCTAATGTATGGTAAATACATGTCAATGTTCAAATGCATCTCAATGTCCTAAGGTACAACTGCCAGAGGTACTTAAAATAAGGTAGAAAAAATAAAATAAGTAAAAATCAAAAGGCAAGTGTTAGTTTGAAACTTTCAAGTAAACAACAATTGCAAACAGATTTGACTCAATTTTATAGGCAAGGGCATGCAGTCAAATTTATTCCACTATATGATGGTGATAAATATATTAGCAAAATCCATAGAAAATTCTAGCAACAAAATCTTCAAGAGTAGGAATATCATCACAGACTAAGAAAATGTAACCTCAGGCTTTCTTGTTTCTATAGTTTTGTTGTTGTACCCTAGTTTCATCCTCTGAGCCAACTGCCATATGTCACCCTCAATTTACCTCTTGAGAATTTTTGGAAAGGATGCTATCCAATCTTAGGGTGGGGAGAGATGTAGATGGAAAATTATACACATTGCTTAGATGGTAGAATAGAAGGTTAAAACTAAATAAGACATATGACATTATTTTTTGTACTTATGAGTAATTGTTATGAACGCACATTAGATGACTATAAATTTTGAGTTATTATTTGTAGTTGACTACAATATTTTAGGGCAGTTATTGGAAACTGACATGACCTTTGTGGCTATTCCCATATGTTCAGATTATGGAATTTTTTTATTTCTCTACTTTATTATTGCATTGTATGTTCTTCTAGAGACATTTATGTTAGAGATGTCCATAACAAGAACAATGTCATTTCCAGATATTGTCTCATCTGATTTTGCGCCATTTTTTTTTGTGAACCCTAAACGAGATATGGCACTAAGTAGTGTCGTGCCATAGCCAGATGTATTGGATGCAACCCAAATGTAGATACAATGGACTCAATACTAATGTAATATCCAAGAGTATTGTATCTTATTTGGTCTCCAATTGGTAGATAGCATGTATCCAAACCTGGGAAGCAGAGTATCCAATAACATATATATATATGGATATAGTATTCATTCTATAATATCAAACTCATATGAATGGGATAGTATTTGCAGTGGTAGTTTGTCAGCATAGAAGCATAGTTCAAAATATCACCAAATATCTACAAAAACAATGAGTATTCACAAGTTGATCTGATGTAGGAGAAAATTACAAGTAAACTTATAGCTGAGTCAATGCAAATCTAAATCATGGATTCACCATGAGTACTTTTTGTTGCATCTACAACACTGCAAAAATATGGCCCTCTAGTTGGGTAAGTACTACAAAATGTGCAATGTGGTCCACAACATAAGATGCCTTTGTTTGTAGTATGGTTTGTTGTTTTTGGGTATGTGTGTAAAAGGTACAATTGAAAAGGTCATAGCAGTAATGTCGAGCAACTTCTCAATTGTAAAATAATAAACAATACTCATAAAAATGCATTAGAAGTTGAACCTACAATTTTAAACATTTAGAGGAAGATGTTTTAAAATGGAATAGCATAACTATACAATTCATCACATTACAATTTGTAATCTTAAAGAGAATCCCTCAGGAAAGATGTGCCTATAAAAGAGGTGGAAGAAAATTCATGGTCAAGAACAAGATAAATCTCTAATAATACAAGTTTCTGGAATGCATCATAAGAACTAATTTTCCAATGGCCCATCTACACAAGATGCAATTTTAATTAAACATGAAATATCATATGCCATAAAGGTCAGAGGTTATAGTTTTCTAGATGTAAATTTCTTGAGGTTTTGAGCTATGCTTAGAGGTATGATTTTCTGCATCATAGAGGTCTAAAAAAATGATATAAAGTTGGTAATTATTTGTTTCTCATTTTTGCATGCATATTTTGGTTGTTGTGGACTAACAATTAGAGTAGATGCATTTTGGACACAACCATATGGCATGGTTATTCAGATTTTCAGCTTTTTAGAATCATGATAGTCTTGAAGAGTTCACTAAGTGTAGGTTAAAGGATACTTCTTGTTGGTAATGTTCTCCAACTGAATAGAATCTTGTACAATAATGGGTTGGTACATGATTTCATGAATGAAGCTTGTAGGGCCCTTTTCTACCCTCAAATATAATATTATTCCAGTTCATCCAAAGTTGTCCCTATTTGAAATGATGGAAATGGATCACATCTCTCAGAACAATTTCTCTTGCAACAATATTGGAGATGAATTTAGATGTAGTGTGGCAATCAAAACATACTTGAAGGTTCTTAACAAATCTAATAGTTGTACCAAGGGCCATGTTTAACAAACCAAATGCAATTTCTAACTTTTCACTATGGTGGTAGATAAATGATTCTTTATACCTTGTTGCCTTCATTTTCCAATCTAATTTCTCCTACTTTGCATAGCTCTACCATTTTTGTGGATGTGATCTATCTCCTACACAAAAAACATGTACCAGTTTATAGCCTTCAATCCAACTACATCCAAATATCTTTTTAATTCATCTATCTTTCATCAATCTCTTTACTATTTGAACCTCGTACAAATGTTTTAGAGAAGAACATAAGTTGCAACATTTTTAGGATCCAACTAAAAAAATAGTGTTGTTGGAAATTCTCAACCTATATTCATATATGATCCACATGTACCATAGATTTGACTAGTATCTTAGTAATAATGTTTAGGGTGTCCTCAATATAGCCAACATGGGAACTAAGGTCAACCATGCACACCTAATGATCAACTATATATGTAAATTGTAATGAAATAAGGGTTACTGACGTGTGAAGTATGTGCAACCCTTATCCACTAAAGCTGCATGACTGCACGCACCTAGAACCCAAGCAAATCCTACAATGTTAGGATGTGTTCCAGAGTGCTTCATTAATTCAAAGATTTTGAGAGGCTCCTTGTAAAATCCATTTTGTGCACATTCTGTAATCAATCATTTCATTCCATGAGATGACATCTCTTTGAGGCATTATGTCAAACAATTCAGGTGTTTTGTCTACGATTCCACATCTTGCATATATGTCTACCAGAGCATATCCAACTATAAATTTTCTAGATTGACCTAGCCACTTTCAATGGAGAAATTATTTGTCAGGTAACTTTTATTTATGTTCTGAAAGAAAGTTGATCTTAAGTTGGACATTTTGTGGATTCGGTTTAGGTTTGTTATGCTTGTTTTTTGAAACCAAATTTGTGTCATGACCATTGCAGCCAGATGCATTCATTTTCTCACTTAATGATGTGACAGTAACAACTATGGTCAATAGGAGAGATCTTCCTGGGATATTTGGTTGTGAGGTAATCTAGTGTTGATTATTCACACTCATGCATTATATGTCATGACTGATTTTCTTATATTGATTTCTTCTTAGAGATATGAACTTCCAACCTGTTGTTTTTGTATGTTACTTAACAATTCTTTCGTAATGCTAGGGCATTTTAAGGTAGAAGTTACCTGGGTGTGTCATTGCATTTATAGCTTCTAGAGGATCTAGTAGGTTATGATCTCTCATTGTAATAAGAGTTGGAGAATGCTTCATTATCTCTCTGCTCAGTGGTTGTGATACATGCAATTGTGCTGTACAAAGTTGATTTTAATATTTTTCTTGTGAATATATTAAAAAACCCTTTGAATTTCTACTGTATTAAAGGATTATATGTTTATGGTGCATAATCTATTGTTTGATGTTGTTTTTTGTTGTATATGATGCTTAGTTTAAGGAAGCAAAAATAATCTAAAATATAGGAAGAAGTCACCAACTGATCTTTTTCTTCAATTCTCAAGCCACTTGAATGTTTGTTGTATGTTATTTTAAAGGGTTGTTTGTACTTTGTAGTATCTAGAGGTTTAGGTAAAAACTATTTTTTCTTAGAGAAACTATAACATGGTGGGCATGAAAGAGAAGATGCAAAGTTGTGATATTCTTTTTGTTTTCTAATCTTATATGGCCATGCCAAAGTCTTATATGAGTTTTTTCTTTTGGTACAGGAATATCAATTAAGGTTAGAAACAGACCGAGTGCTCAATTACTAGGAGCCAATGGTTGTAACGATGGTCTTAGGGTGGGTTCCTTTTAACATCTTAAGATGCTACATTATACTAATTATTTTTTTATCATCTCATTTTCTAACACTCTTAGCAACTAAAACTCTGAGTAGTTTCTGTCCATTTTACATACTCTTATAGTGGTTCATTGTCTTATTCTTTGTAGTCATTTTGTGTTCATTCTTATTATAATTCTTGAAATTCCCAGTGCCTTACTGTTTTATGTTCATATCAATTTTTTTTTCTTTTCAATTTGTAACCTGCTTTGTTTTACCTATTGTAGATTACAACATGCATCAAAGAAGGAACAAATAGAATATAATTGGAAGCATATGACCCTCGGTCTTTTTTTCTAGTTCTAAGAATTATGTGTTGTCAAATAGTATCATTGCAAGCTATGTAGGATCACAAAAGATAAAATGTGGTTGTTAGAAGCTCTTTGTTTCACATGGGACAAGTTTTTGATGCTAAACCTTTTAGTCTTATCACCATTGAATCCATTAGTGAGAAACTTCATAGTCATATTGCATATTTGTGTTCTACCATAGTCATTGTAATGGTAAATCTCACATAACTCTTGAAACAGGTAAAGGATGGCATATTGTAAAAATCTAAATGTGCTCATTATTAGATCTTGGCTGTATTTTCATTTTAATAAACATATTCTAAAACCCTCATTGAAATCTTATTTTCAAGTTGCAGCTCATAAAATTGGAGAGGTGAACATGCACTCTTTACTTTCATCTGACTATGAGTAGTGAGATTTTTAGATAGGAAGTTGCCATCCTTCTCATTTGAATCCTTCCAATCTTCTCTCAAGGGTTGTCTGGCTGGAATGGGAGGGAAAGGTTGTTCTAAATTGGAAAATATATGCACCAAAAATAATATAACTACATTTACTATATATTTTCATGTATTTTCTCCCTTCATTGTTTGTAGCATTTGTATTGTATCTTGGATTTTTCTTACATGGAAACCAAGAGTGAAGTGAAGAATGTATTTCTTGGATCTTTGTTTATGCAATTGTATGTTGTTTGTAATTCCTTTGGTTATGCAATTGTTTATTGTTTGTATATTCTTTTTTTCATGTAATACAAAAAAAACATTTGAATATCTATGATATTTGAGCTTTATATGCATAAAGTTGTTTGTCGATTGTATATTTTTTTTCATGTTAATCCAATACAAAAAAACATTTGAATATCTATGATATTTGAAGTTTATATGCATAAATTTTTGAGAACTAGTTTATATTTGATTTATAACTTGAATCATTGATTCACTCAAATAAATTACTAAATAAATGACTACTATGACTAAAATAAATGAATACAATGACCAAATATATGACTACAATGACTAAATATATGACTACCATGACTAAAATAATGACTAAATATATGACGAAGTTAATGAATAAATTAATGACTAAATATATGACTAAAGTAATGATTAAATATATAACTAAATAAATGACTAGTTAACAACAATCAATGACTAAATTAATGATTAAATAAATCACTATCATGACTAAATCAATGATCAAATAAATGACTAAATAAATGACTAAAATAGTTTAAACATAAATTTGGTTGCGTTATAAATGACTAGCAATAAACTACTAATGGTCACATGACCAAAATTGGTCATTTATATGCAATTTTTAGTAGTTTATTTAGTCATATATTGTTGTTTTTGTACTAGTTTCCCACATATGGAGGATCATATCACTTATAAACTTGGATAACTCACCTTTTTAAGAGAAATCTATTTTATCAATGAAGAAGTTGTCACTTTTGAAGATACACCACAGAGTAGAAAAGGATTAGCACCTTATTTCCAAGGTAAATCATATCCTATTGCAAATAAGTTTTTTTTAGCAGATGAATTATCAGGGCAAAGGATTAGGTCTGCATGAACAAGGTATCCTAGAACCAATGCAAATTATTGGTAATCCTAAGTATCAAGGGCTTGGATATTCGACAATCAAGGGATCTCAACATATCAGTTATACTTCCACAAAACTGAGGGAAACTTTGTCTCAAGCAAATGTCAACATAGGGGGCACAAAGGATCCTTTTGATGAAACCAATTCCAATACTACAACTAGCCACGTCATGAATCTTCATCCACCCATCACCCCATCCACGAATTGGAACCAACATCAAAAGAAGGTTTTGAACCAAAGCACAAAGACCGTTATCAAAGAAAAAGAAGCTAAGAAGGACATAGGACAAATCAAATACATGTGGATACCAAAGAATACCAAGAATGATTATCCCTATCAAACTCCATTAGTCAAAGAAACTATGGGGAAAAATCAAAAAGGGAAAAGTATCCATAAAAAATGTACGCAAAGGAAAAAGCAGACTTCTTAGGCAACATACAAAGTGTATCAAGCAATTGGTTCTAATTCCATGCACACTTCCATATCCACCCATTATTGCTCATCTTCCCAAGTTTGGAGAGTCAAAGGCTCCAAACTATCAACTAATCCATCTTTTACTCCTAAACACACTCCATCCACGCCTCCATGCATGATATTCAATGCTCACATTGACCATGTATTGGCAGAAACCCTTCATCATAAGGATTTAGAAGGAACTCTATTGTGATGTGTGCACAAAGACAGAGTTAACTCTGGTATCAGCAAAGCAGATTAGGGATCTCAAAAGTTGCATTCAAGTGCACGTATCTTGGAAAAGAAACTTCTTCAAGCAAGATATTGATGGCACATTATGATAGAAGAATCAATGTCAACAATACTAGGTGATTCAACATCAACTTAAAATCTCTCAGAAAATACAAAAAAATCAAAAAAAAAAAAATAAAAAAAAAAATCAGAAAAGGAGTGAAAACAGTAAAGAAAAAAATCATCCTCTAGCGAAAACCACTTCAGTGGCACTTTGGACAGGTGCCATGATGAAAACCTGGAAAACGGGTGTCATGTGTAGAATCGAGCATCTATGTGTGTCAGTTCAGAAGAAAGCATATTATCACATCCATAATAAAGCTATTCCAGCCATATCATCCATTCATTCATGAACCATTTATCCAACCCATTACCACTCACATCCATGAGCTTGTTTATGGTAAACATCTTGACATGGGTCATTTTCACTGATCTCATCCTACCCAACATTATTTGAGCCATGAAGCACTATCTGAATGAGCATCCTCTATTCAAACACCTTATCTTGTCGCAAGATAATCCTTGGCATCCTTTGCATGTTTACCGTATCTATCAATCCATCTATTCAAGAATCTACCCATGGCATTCCATATGTTGCCAGACATTGGGGGCAAATATTTGCATCTTGCTTCGAGAATAAATCTTGATAAATATCCTCCAACTTATGTGCTAATCTGAACATTGGAAAATGTGAAATCAAATTGGTCAAAGAAGTTATGAGCAAAAATGCCAAGATCCAAATCACTAGCCCATGGCATATTTTGACAGGAATACATTCCTTATCAAGCTTTATCTTTCATCGAACATCAATCCAAACAATTCATATCAGTCGCGCCTAATGTGCATGCCAATGCCACATCAAATCATCAAAACAATTTTGTTCCAAATCAAGTTTCATCAATATCGATCAATCGAATCCAATCAATTATCACCTTGTTTGACTTAACACACGTAGTCAAACTATCATCTTATGCATGAGTTTACTCTAGGATAATGCAACTTCCCTAGGTTTACAAGTTCATTATCATCTTTTTTTGGCTCAACACACTTAGCCAAATTATCAAATCCATTATCACCTTGTTTGACTTAACACACTTAGTCAAACTACCCTCTTGTACAATTTTACTCTAGGATAACACAACTTCCTAGAGTTTACAAGTGCATTATCACTTTTGTTTGACTTAATACACTTAGTCAAACTATCAATCCATCAATCCGATTGATCAACATTAAGCTTGGTTTTCAACAAAATCCCAAAATAAAGCACTGATATCGTTATGCATATCCACCTCCAAATTGTCAAAATCATGCGAAAAATCCAAAAACATTCAAAAAATTAATCAAAAACTCAAAAAAATCAGAAAATCAAAATTAAAAAACATTCAAAAAATCAAAAATTAGAAAAAAATCCAAATCATTCAAAATCCAAAACATCTCAAAAATTTAGAAAACATAAAAAATAGAGTCATCCATCTGAACTACGTCATCTTTGAGCTTGAACGTAGCCAAGGTTGATCTTTGATCATCCCCCAAGACATCTTAGGTCAGTCCTTAGGCATCCGTTGCATGGGCAATCCGTTTGTCCATCTTTTTTTCACATCTTAGGTCAGTCCTTAGGCATCTGTCGCATGGGCAATCTGTTTGTCCATCTCTTTTTCACATTTTAGGTCAGTCCTCTAGGTGTTTGTCCCATTGGAAATCCATTTTCCCAACTATCTTATCATCGAGTCAAGTCTGTCGTCAGTCGAACTACATGGTCTCTACGTGTATAACATAGGCAAGGATAATCTACGGATCAACTCCCGAGACCCCTAGGATAGGTCTTTAAGTTAGTCCTTTCGTTGCAAACCTCTAAAATACCAAAAACATTTGTAAAACATCTTGAAAATACCAAAAATAGCCTCAAAATATCTGAAAAATCCAAAATGGTGCATCCATCTCATTTCCTTTTCACCCACGATAGCCATCATTCCTAATAAAATCAATCGTCGCCTTCACCCTTTGGTGAGTCAGTCAGAAGCAATTCTAGCTGGTTCAAAAGTGAACACCCTAATCGTCAAAGTCTCGAAAGTCTAGGTCAGTAAGAAAGCAAGTTGGTCAGCTCAGAGTATCAATAGCTTATCATCCAATCAGTCTCACCAAAACCTTGATCACAACATGTCCTAGGATGAATCCTTCCCATGATGGACATAAGCATCAGGTACCCCTCATTAGTTTAGTCTTGGCTAACGATATGAAGAACATTAGCTTGTTTGGTTTTCTTTATTTGGTCTTTTATTGGCTTATCTTATTTTGCGCTCATTCCAAGGACCTCTCGATGATGCCTAAACAAAACAGGTTTAGAGAGAAAGAAATGGGGCAAACATTGTTGTCTCTTTTATCTACTATGCTTGTGGAATACACTTGTAAAATAACTTAGTCACATATGATTTTTTTGGTTTGTAGGGAGGATATTTTAGGTATCTTGTTGGCCACATAGGAAAGATTTATTTTCTATGTTCTGGCCCGAGATGCTTAGAATGTCTAAACTACACCCTAAATAAGGCTTTGTATGCTAAGTGTGAACAAGAATACTCCTATCTGATTGACGAGTCAAAGTCCATCACACTAGGTACAATGCCATCCTGGTTCTTAATACCTTGATGCATCGCACCTATGTGTGTTATCAAACATAAAGAAGGGTATTCTCTTTATCTCTCCCATCCTTGAGTAAGCAATACATCATCATCATTCATTATCATATCCAATAAAGTCTCGAAAACTAGTGGACTTGTTGGACTTCTGCATCTTCTTGGATTTAAGGGTTGATCCCTCTCATTCTTCTATCTTCTTTCATGCTAACAATGCATCTATCCTGCATCCATCTTGCATCCTACATGATCATGCCATATCATCATAGGACAACATCATCTATCTCATCTATCTCACATGCATTGCATAATCATTTAAGTTGTTTACGATAATAAAAATTTTGTTATTCTAAGCATCATCCAAACATCTCATTTACATCATCATTATCATATAGATCATATAGTCTAAGCATGCATACATCCATTTTGAACCTCTTTATCATGAGATTGACCTTATTTTTGTTGGGGCATCTGAAAAAATCATATTTTTTTTTAATTTCGATGTCAGCAACAACATTCTTTGAACCAATGCAACGAGTACATTGCTTCAAAGAGGGGCAAAATGTAGACATGCAAAATCAACATTATTGATTAAACATCATATTTGACCATTTTCTTGTCAATTAATTAAATCAAATTAATTGATCAATCTCTTAAAGTCTCTTCATTTAGTTAAATCACATATATTTAATTAAATGGCTCAATATTCATTTTCCTCTCATTTGATTTAAACTAAACCCAAAAATGCAAATCAAATGTCACACCACCTAATCACTAACTTAATTAAGTAAATCTCTGATTAATGCTAAGACTAACCCATGTCCCATCCACTTGCACAATAAATCATTTAATTTGATTTATCAAAAACCCCTATTTTCCTCACAAGGCATATTCCCAAGGAATATGCCCTCATTAACTCCCCTTGTTTGACTTTTTTGTCCAAATGAAATTCCCCCCAAATCCATCAACCATATTCATTTATTGCCATTTTCAAATTTGAAATGGGCACATTGGCCAAAACTTGCACAAGCATGGGCCAATCACATTGTGACAAGTGGCTCTCTCCTATTTGTTAGGTTTTAGTCCCACATTTCTCAATCTTGGCCTCTCCTCTCTCAATCTCTCCTATAAATTCAATGCCTTTTCTCTCATTCATCATATACAATTTGAGCACTATCACTATAGGCAACTTGAGTTCACTTTGCATCTCATTGTCTATCATCTCATTTGGCTTATCAAGGATTGGGAAAGGGCTGCCTTCTACATAAAGGATAACACCAATCCACTGTGGAATAAATTTTGGTCATGTTTTTATATGATTTTGTTTAGTTATCTTTGTTCTATTTATCTAGTTTGCATATTTTAAATATGATTGAATATTTCATAGGGATGTTTGAGTTTGCTGATTTAAACTAACTTGTGCTAACAACATGAACTAGTTTAAATCCATCATGCATATTTTGACGTCTACACTTACCATTTCTCTCCCCTCCTATGTTGTTATGCCTTGGAAAATTTATTTCATTTCTTGCATTACTTCAGCTTGTATAACCTTATTAGGTAATTGCGGGTTTAGGCTCCTCTTCTTGGTAATATTATTAACATACTCATCCTTTTTTTCTCTCCAAGCAAATTCCATGAAAGTAAAGGACTTGAAAAATGAGTCATCAATGTTCATGAACTATTTGCAAGCCTCTTCCCTAAAATCATCTATATTATTCATGGAAGTGAGATCCACCTTTCTCAATCTAAGGCCCATTTTCTATCGTACCATCTCCCTAGGTAGAGAATGCATACCTTGTTGCATTTCTTCCTCAATAACAAGTATTTCATCCTCAGAATCCTTGACATAGTCCACCAAGCCACTTGAATCTACCTTTTGTTTCTTTGGAGGTGGCTGCCTTGGTGGTGATGACACCCTTGATGGTGAATCAATCTCAATGATCTTAGGACCAGTTTACCTTTGGGGAGACAATGGTGGTATTTCATGCACAGATGAAGGGATTCTTGACTCCTCTTGTTGAGAAAAGGTGGTCACTGCTTGCTTTTATTTCACCCTATGTTTCCTTCTTGTGAATACTAGTGTTCTTTTTGGGGGCTGGTAGGCTAGTCTCTCCTCCATCATAGGGGCTTTACCCTTAACTTGGTCCTCTCCCACTACCACTTTCCCCTTGTCCCGAATTAATCTTTCTTCTTTCAATCTTCCCACAACTTATTTAAAAAATTTAAAAACATATTCAATCCTATTAATTACATCCTTGATGTCTTCAATAACTATAAATTATGGATCTTTTTCTCACATTTAATTCTCTAATTTATTAAATGCAATCCACTTAATCTTCTTGTCATCTTGGTTTTGGAAATAAAAAATATTCCTTATTACATCCTTAGGAAAATAAAAGTCGTGGATGAACTTGGAGCTTCTGATTCTATCCTTTAACCCTGCCATGAATCCCTCTGGATCATGATTCCTTTCTCTCACCCTTTTCATCCCAAATGTCTTGAGGACATCAGCAATATTTCTCCATCCTCCATCCTTCATGAAGAATTCAAAGAAAACAATGTATGTAGGTAAAAGGGTACCCTTCCTCTAACCCTTCAAATGGTTATCCTCAATATATTCTAACTACCACATTACTTCTAGAAAACCAACTCTTAGTAGCACATCTCTTGGTAGTATGTGGGGTCCAACACTTGTGCCATACACCCTCAAAATTGTGTACCTTGGGTAGGGAATGATATCTCCCCAATTCTGCTCGATATTCAAATTGGGCCTCCTATCTTTAGGCCTCAAAAAATCATGCACGGCTACATGGATTCTTGGCATATTCAAAATCAAAACCCTCCTCAATTTGGAAGCAAAAACACTCTCAAACACCACAAAACTGGATTGGTTGTCATTCCTATCCAAGATTTTGGTCCAACATTGGATAGGTAAATCAATATCATCCTCCCTTCTATCCAATTTCATATCCTTTCCAAAGTAACTTGCTCCTTTATACAACAACATATGCATGAATAAAGAATACTAGTAGATCCTTACCCAATTTCCACCACTTTTCAGTGCAACTAGAACCTCATGTATCCTTTAAGACAATTAATATACAAAATCATTGAGGGTATTGCAAGTGGGGTGTTGGATATGAGTAGCCATATACATTTTGGCCATTGGCATGCTTGTAGATGGGTCAAAACCTAAGATCTAGCACACAAAATAGAAATTCCTTTGGAAATATGTTACAAAGTAATCAATATAGAAAGGATCTTTATTTGATGGGCCCAAAATGATTTTCCTTTGACCTTTGGCAGATGCCAAAAAATGATGTAATACTGAGATCTTAAAAGTATGTCTTACTTTCTCATACTCAACTTTGAGTGCCTTTCAATCAATCTTTACCATATCTTCACTCCACTCAATCAAATTGAAGACCTCAAAAAATTCTTCCTTGGTAACCTTTACCATTTCAATTCCATCATGTATTCTTACAGTTCTAGAGATTGGGTCATAATTTGCTACCACAGATCTTAGGAGGTCAAAATCCATGTATACATTTGACACAACCAGTTTTCCCATGTCCAATCTCCAGGGGTTACTAATAAGGATGCCACAATTTTTGTTACCAAACTAGTAGTTGAATTGCGCCCATCCAATGTAGGGTAATGTGGAATCCTTGATGTTACACTACTTTCCAATGAGCTCATCTACAATTTGAGTACATTGGAATAATAATTGATGCTTGGGTTTGTCAGATGTTGAGGGTTTTAATTGGCCGACTAGGTCTTGGGAGAGAGGTCTTTTCTTCTCTTCAAAAGTTTGGGCTCATGGAGGTGCCATGCTACTAGGGTTATGTGAAAGCTAGGGTCTTACTTCTCAAAAAATAATAAGCTTACAACTAGGGCATGGGTTTGATACAAATACAATATAATTTGACAAAATTATTGTTCAAATTAAACGTCAAACCTTAAAAGAAATGCAAGCAACTAGGAAATCTATTGAAAATATGACTAAATGAGTACTCTCGGAAAATTTGTAAGCAATTGAAAGCATGATATCAATTTTACTTAATGTTTTGTAGACATCTTAACAACCCTAATCTCGAAATGCCTAACAAGCTTGAAATGTGCAGTGAGAAATCCTTAGATGCATTGAATGCTATAATGAATTTGCAATTATGCTTTAAAATAGGTTTTTATGGATTTAAAGAAGATCAAATTGGTAGTTCGACATCATATCCTCCATTACTATTTTCTCACACGAACCATAATGACTCACTTTACCTTAGTTTCAAACTTTAAATTTTAGTTGTTGATCCCATGACGAGATGGCTTGATGCATGGCCCAGATGAAGTCAAGAAAGTTTGAAAATATTACCATAGACAACGATCACCATATACCAATCAAAATATGCCAAATGGATTTTTTTCCAAGTCATCTCGCGAGCTCCACCATCTCTACAAGTGTTCAAAATGGCTACGTGTCAGCGTGCCACTTGCCTGCTCGGTTTAACTCGTATGCATCTTAAGACAACGGGGAGGTGGGGAATGACCCAAATTAAAACTTTCACTGTCAAAATGCATACATTTTACCTTCCAAACCACCTGCCTTGGTGCATATCCTTTAGTGCTAACGAATGGACATGGTTAAAAAATCTTGCGTTGTGATTTACCATGTGCTTAAATGAATCCTTTATTAGTGCGAGCGCTAATTATTCTTAACACTATGTTGAAATGTTTCAAAAGTATTTCATGACTTTCAATAGATCCCTGATGGTCAAGATTACCCATGTGGCCCCTCCTCACTTCCCCTCCGAGAGACATGAGATGTTTGTGGGTCCCTTGCGGGCTAGCGAGTAATGATCAGGATTAACCTAAATGATCTCATTTCAATCATTTATCTCAAAAGACTTAATGTTCACTGTGTTCACATGATAATGGGCCCCAATAAATGATAAGACATGTGGCACCCAACTACAAGTCCGTTGAAATATTTTAATGAATATTAAAAACCAATGAGGGAGCGAGGAATGGTTAGGATCAAATCACTTAGATCCAATTGCATGTATTAAAAGCTTTAATCTGCACGTGCACAATGTTAACAATTTAAAAGGGGGAGTCAACTAGGTCAACAAGAGACGAGGACATAAAATTATGGCCAAGGCTTTAGACTGACGACCAAATATTAAACCTGAACTTAGGGACCATGTAAATTATTAAATGATTTGGAGCCCACTGTTGGAGTACAGTTAACACTAAGAGGGGGGGGGGGGGTGAATCAGTGTTAACAATAAAATTAACTCTTTTATTTCTTTTAATAATTTTCAGATCATGAATGGACTTATGCAATATAAATCAAATGAATAGATAATGAAAAAACATACATAAAATATTGACACATAGACTGTCTTGAGTGGAAGCCCTCTTGGGGAATAAAACCACTCAAACTTGGCCTCATTGGCCTTATTCGAAAAATAATCTTTGTACAAAGCTTCACTGGTTGATTTGTCTCACTGACAGTTATGTTATCTCACTGATAGTCTTATAGTGCTATCTCACTAATAGTATTTTGAACATATATGAAAGAATTGTAAATACAGAGTTGATCTTTGTTTCAAGAATTACATACTTCATTCTACCATGACCTCAGAATCAAAGTCAAAAAATTTCATCTACACAAAACAATATATATTGCCATTCTGAATTTTTTTTTTTTTCCTTTCAAAAATCTCTCATAATTTAGAGTGTGAGCACAATAAAGTATTTATCATGTTCTCTATTCAAAATTAGAATTGAGAAAATCCCTTTAAAAAAAAAAAATGAATCACAAACTTCCATTTAAAATTGAAATTGAAACTTCCATTGCCAGTTGTAAGAACAAATTCTCTTAAACAATGCTTAACCAAAACCTTGAGTATACACAATCCATCTAATCTATACAAAATCCATATTGCCAAAATGTATCAATAATAATCAACAAATAACTATTATTTACCTTGCAGAACCGACACCCTTAACAAGGGTAACTAATCCCCAAATGCCTAGATAAACACAATGAACCTGATTCCAACTAACCAATATTATGAACCAAAAAATAAATCTAATGCTCCTGGGTTCACATAAACAAAATAATGTTAAAGATTACACCTGTCATCAGAAGTATACAACAAGAAATTCTTCACTGTCTTGCTCTGTCTTGCTCTTCATTGCAACTTCATGTGCCCTTGAAAATTATTGTAACCGATTTCTAAAACAAGTCTTTTCTTAACACTATCGCCATGATTAGGGTAACAAACCCTATAAAAAAATAATGAAACAATCATCTATGCGCATTGAAGCTTCATAGAATATTTTGGATTTTGACATAATGTCTTTTCAAGTCCGGGTATTATGATGGGAAAAATTCCCATTCAACAAACAAAAATAATCTCCACTGACAATGCAATGATCACATTATATTTTGAATTTATAAAGACTATCATTGCAACCTTTTGCCATTTCACTATTATCTTTGAGAAAACAAACTTTTCCACCTACCAATGATTTCCTCACAATGATACCCATATTACATTTGCAATAACAATACCTTATTTGTAGATGCACTATGGAAATGTGTTTCCTTATAATAATGTAATGTTCCCTTTGAACATGCTTTGGACAACTTATCATTGCACTTGAACGTTGTTATCATGAAGCCTTTAAAACAAAATTGCCAAGATATATAATATGTAGATGAACTTTAGAATAACACAGTGAAAACTAATCAATATGCCAAGTTAACTATAACCAAATTGTGAAATATATCAGTCACTGGAATATGCCAAATGCAAATGATGGTGCAAAGATATATCAGAATAGACATATAAACTCATGAAAGACAAACTGAATTGAAAGGTCATCATGTGCACAACCTGATACCTCAACTTTGGTGTTGTGACATTAATGCCAAATAATACTGAGGGACAACAAAATCCCCCTTTGGTATTGATGTCAAACACAAAAGTTAATAAACAATAAAATAGATGCGATATACTTGTCCTAAACATGATGATTGCATGAAGTACATATTCATCCTGTCACATATCAAAGAAACCATCATATACAACTAAAGAAACTGCATAATCAAAGTACCATTGAAGATGCTAAATAAGAATCAACACTGAGGAAAGCATATTACTTATCAAAAAACATATCACTTCCATAACATAATCTGAACCAAACATTACAAGAAAAATAAACCTCACTACCATAACATAATCTGAACTGAATACTACAAGAGAAATCAACCTCCAAATTCTCCCCCTTTTGACACAATGCCAAAGGAAGAGAAATTGAACCAAACATGAAATGTGCTCTTAATGCCAATAAATACCGAGGGATAAAAGAAACATGCATGAACTTCTCCTCCTAACTCCATGAACTCGAAAAACAATCAAGAATACTGCTTGTTCATATTATATGAGAATCATGCATCCATGTCTATATTAAGATCACTAAAATATGCCAAAGATGTCACATGGAAACTGAAAGATGTATTTCCATATTAGTGCCAAAAAATGCTCAAAGTATACCAATACCAACCATATCAAAGAATACCTGAATCCATTTTCATACACATCACTTAAATATATATATATATATATATATATATATATATATATATGTGTGTGTGTGCATCAAATATGCAAGTATATGTAAATGCCAATGTTGCAAATAAACATTTCATCACACATCCATTAAGGAAGTGTAGGTCTTTAACTTATCTCATAGAAAAATATTCTAATTTTTGTTTGACCTTTGTCCAAGACCAACCACATTCATAAAAATAACCAATACCAACTCTATGGAAAATCAAAGAGGCATAGCATTGATCGTTGTCCATATCACCATGTATTATGTAGCCACTATTCTCATCTAATTGTTAAATGACCAGTAGAAACAATACCAACAAAAAAGTGGTAGTATTATATCAAGAATGCAACCAACAACAGTATCATTTGATAGGATAAAAAACCAAATAACATAACAAAGTATAGCAACCAATCACTACGAAACCTATGTATATTGACCAATATTAGAACATCATTGTATATAATCTTCACATGCAATATCAAGCTATTAGATCCCAGAAAAATACCACTCTTGTGAATATAAATAGTCTTGTATAAACCAATAGCATACCATTCCAAATGACAAAATATTTAAGCAAGGTATGCTCAAATCACACCCAAATGTCAAAAATCTCTGAATGTCAAAACATCATCAAAGAGAGAATAACTGCTACTACCATAGTGGAGTCTGATGATTTTCCCTTCAACACAACAAACCATGTTTTCAGCCAACAATGTGTTGTCATAAAAAAGTATTGCCACTTTAAAGCATCATAAGTACCAACAAATCAACAATGCTCATGCAATTGAACTATAAACCCTGCACTGGATGCCTTGCAAACCTGAGATCTGCCCTACACACAATTACTATCTTTGTTACCAAATAATTATCCTTGATGGTTTGAACCTTGATACTCTACTACAACATCCTGCAACAAGTTACTTCCTTTTTCTTATAAGCTCTATAGAGAAGCATATTGTCTACATACTATTACACCAACGCACTTAGATCAAAAATACATTGCAAGGGCATTGTTGTCAAGATAATGATTTGAACCCTTACACACTATCAATTATAAAGGCAGAATAACTGTCATCAAACTTCTTTTAAAAGGGTTAAATAATAATACACTAATATTCTACCCCTGAGATCATGCTTCTTCTTATGCACTTGGTGATGCCTCTTGTGCATGAAGCACAAGCATGGATTCTCCTTTCTCTTTCTATTGTTTTCTTCTCCATACCTAAATAAGTTTCTTCTTTTGCTTGTTCAGAGTATCTTCTTGCTTAGATGATTTTAACACCTTGCTTCTGCAAAACTTGGCTCTATGTCCAAAATCATTACATCTATAACACAAGATCAAGGGTATATATCTTCTCATGAATCTTACATCATCATTTAGAACTTGTCTACTACAATTTTTTGCAATGTGACCAGCATTATTGCAGTTATAAAAAACACTATTATAGCCTTGATTTGACAGGCTATAAGAACTTTTATCATCAGTCCATCCAAAATTATTTCTTGTATCAAATCTACAATATCTTGTTCTATGACCATATTTATGACACAAATAAAAATAACCATGAAATTGAGAGTAATTGTACCTCATTAAATTATTTTGTCTGATAGGTGGACGCCATAATATTTTATTTGTTCTTCTTCTTCCAACATCAACAGTTGTCTCTTCTAATTTCTTATCATCATCACTTTTTGAAGCTACAACAGTATAACTTAAGTCTATTTTCTTCTTTGGAGTATTTATGACCTTAAAAATTTGTCCTTTCTCATTTGTAGATACAAAAACTATTTTAGTTTTTGACTCTTTTCCACTTGAAGAGGTTTGTCCTATTTCATATCCTAGACCAGTAGGGTCACTAGAATTTTTTTTCTTGCATAACATATCATCCAGTGCATTAATTGTTAGAGTAAAGGTTTTAGCTTAATTATGTTGATTAAGTTACCTTTATTCCCTTCTTAAGATTTCACGTTAGTTTGCATAAAGTGACATTTAATAATTATATTAATTATTAAATGATTTCCTTTTAGGGATTCTATTAGGGTTTTTTTAGGGTTTGCATGATCTCCTTTTTATAAGGATTGATCCCATTGTATTTCATATCAATTCATTCTCTCATTCTCTCTGATATATACATTTTCAGTTTTCAGAGAACCCTTTCTTGTTTGTCTCCATCTCTTCTTTTGTGACGGGTTATTTGCATGCAGGTGCTCTTAGGGGTTTGTGAAGTTGTATTTTCTCAACTCCTACATTAATACTTTTCTAACAGAATCTTATGATCTTGAAGATATTTATTTAAAGAAACAACCTCTCCTTCAAGCTTATGGAACTCAATAGTTTTTGCATCCAAATTAGGTTTTTTTACTTCCACTATCCTCTTAGTTTCCTCAATCTCTATTTTCAAAACTAAGATTAAGTTATCTGAACCATCTTTTAATAGAGATTTCTTCTCTACATTATTTTTCAAAGAACTAAGTTCATCCTCAGACTTTTAACAAATTTCTTCAATTTGAACTTTAAGTTTCTTGTTTTCTCTTTCAAGATTCCTAATCATATCTAGAGAAAAAAAAAGATCTCCTTCAAAATCAACTATTCCTTAAGGGTTACTACCACACTTTACTATATCTGATTCACTCATATTCACCATGAACTCATCAAAATCTATATTAGGCACCTTGTCTTCCAAAAAAATGTTCTTAATAATATCTAAAGAATCAACTAACAAGAAATTTTCTTGAGCCAAGGCTTCATTAGACTTCACAGGGGTTGTTTGATTAGCTTTTTGCTTGACACTAGTGTTTTTCTTTTGACCTCTATTTCTTTTTCACTTATCCATGAATAGTAATCCACGATAGGAATCCGTAGTTGAATCAACAAAAAGGTTTGGATCTGATACCAATTGTTGGAGTACAATTAACACTAAGAGGGGGGGTGAATAAGTGTTAACAATCAAATTAACTCTTTTATTTCTTTTAATAATTTTCAGATCATGAATGAACTTATGCAATATAAATCAAATGAATAGATAATGAACAAATAGATATAAAATATTGACACATAGATTGTTGTGTGTGGAAACCCTCATGGGGAATAAAACCACTTGAAATTGACCTCACTGGCCTTATTTGAAAAATAATCTTTGTACAAAGCCTCACTGGCTGATTTGTCTCATTGAAAATGATGCTATCTCACTGATAGTCTTATAGTGCTATTTCTTTGATATTATTTTGAACCTATATGAAATAATTGTAAATACAAAGTTGATCTTTGTTTCAAGAATTACATACTTTGTTGTGCCATGACCTCAAAATGAGAGTCAAAAAATTTCATCTACATAAAACAATATATATTACCATTCTGAAACATATATTTTGTTCCTTTCAAAAATCTCTCATAATTTAGAATGTGAGCACAATAAAGTATTTATCGTGTTCTCTGTTCAAAAACAGAATTGAGAAAATCCCTTTTTAAAGAAAAACTAAATCACAAACTTCCATTTAAAACTGAAATCGAAACTGCCTTTGCTAGTTGTAAGAACAAATTATCTTAAACAATGCTTAACCAAAATCTCAAGTATACACAATCCATCTAATTTGTACAACATCCATCTTGACAAAACGTATCAAGAATAATCAACAAATAACTGTTATTTACCTTGCAGAACCAACACCCTTAACAAGGGTAACTAATCCCAAAATCCCAAAATAAGCACAATGAACCCGATTCCAACTAACCAATATTATGAACAAAAAAATAAATCTAATGCTCTTGGGTTCACATAATTTTTTTAAGAATGTTAAAGATTACACCTGGCATCAGAAGTATACAACCAAAAATTCTTCACTTTCTTTCTCTTCACTGCAACTTCATGTTCCCTGGAAAACCATTATAACTGATTTCTAAAACAAGTCTTTGCTTACCACTATCGCCATGATTAGGGTAACAAATCCTATAAAAAAACAATGAATCAATCATCTATGCGCATCGAAGCTTCATAGAAGCTTTTGGATTTCAACATAATGTCCTTTCAAGTCTAGGTATTATGATGGGAAAAATTCCCATTCAACAAAAAAAAAAAATCTCCACCGACAATGCAATGATCACACTATATTTTGACTTTGTAAAGACTATCATTGCAACCTTTTTCCATTTCATTATTATCTTTGAGAAAAAAAAAATTTCCACCTACCAATGATTTCCTCACAATGATACCCATATTACATTTGCAATAACAAAACCTTATTTGTAGATGCACTATGGCAATGTGTTTCCTTATGATAATGTATTGTTCCCTTTGATCATGCTTTGGATAAAAAATTTATCATTACACCTGAACGTTGTTATCATGAACCCTTTAAAACAAAATTTCTAGGATATATAATATGTAGATGAACTTTAGAATATCAAATTGAAAATTGATCAATATGCCAAGCTAAATATAACCAAACTATAAAATATATCGATCACTGGAATATGCCAAATGTAGATGATGATGCCAATATAGATCAAAATAGACATATAAACTCATACAAGACAAACTAAATTAAAAGGTCATCATGTGCACAACCTGATACCTCAACTTTGGTGTTGTGACATTAATTCCAAATAATACTGAGGTAGAACACCCACATAACATAGAACTGTTGGTTTCTTTTACGACATTTTTCCATGATGTCAAAACTACCCTAGGTTGGTGCCTTGGCATTTCATAGTTTGGTCTTATTATGGCATTTGATTGGCACATTTGATATTTGGTATTCATTTGAAACTAGCATACTTACTTCGACATTATGATGTTGGTTTTAATGGCATCGATCTCTTGACTCCATGTGGAGATCATAAGGAATGTTGGTTACAGGTTTATGCTCCATTGATCAAGTGACATGTTTCTGATTTGACAATTTGTGCTACAATGATTCACTTGATATTGGCTTATTTAGTTCTCTATGAAACACTTGATTATTTGATATTGGCTTATTCAATTCTCTATGAAACACTTGATTATTTGATTTTGGCTTATACAATGATCTATAGAATTATAAGATGTTGGCTTATTCAATCTTTCTATCATTATGACATTGATACATTCTGTTTTCTGAACATCATTGGAGGTGTGCTTCTTTGTTCAGATTCAGTCAGGTATTGCCTTCAGTTATTTGTGGTTCTTGGGTTTATACGATGTAGTTGTTTTTAAGTTTTAAGAGAACCCTATCGAGTTTCCTTAATCAACTGATAATGGTTTGGGCATATGAAATAAGATATTGTGACATGGGCATATGGTTTATGGAATTTGGCATGGGTGAAAGGCATATTGAATTTAGCATGAATATTAGCCTTTATTATTCTTCACAAATATTTGGGTATACATGGCATTAAAATGGCGGCAATATTTTTTGAACATTGGTAAAGATGTGTTCATTCATATACATATGTTTTGGTTTCTTGGTAAACACAAGTCTAGGTCGTAAGGCCGACAACAAGTATAAGGTTTTGATTATTTTAAATGTCACATTGGAAGTGACTTGGCTTTGATTATTTGGAATCAAACATGTCTTAGGAAATCGGTGCATTTGATGTGTAAAGTGGTCATGTCAAATTATGCAAAGCATCATTTGGTCGATATTATCACTTTGTCAATAATTGGAAAATGGCAATAATGTTTGTCGGCACGCAAGTCTTTGATCTGGCCACAGAATTCAAATGGCATAATGAGTTTTTGAATTATTATGGTAGTCGTTTGGGACTTCAAATGTTATCAATCTTGGTAAAGGATTTTGGTTTTTTTCTTTGGAAGATTATAGAAAAAACTTTATCATTTCATTGCACATGGGTTTCTAACCCTATTCTAGCCACCACCATGGAAACCTGCTCACAATCGTTTCTCTGATTTTTTTTTGTTGGTTTCTAGAAATCTTTAACAACGTATGGGAAAGTTGGAAGACCATTACAATAGTCAATTCATTTGTTAGTTACCTTCCATCGAGTAAGATCTCAAATGAGGAAGGAGATCGAGCTTCTCAGCTACTTTGCAAGTCTGGTAAATTGCTCATGGAAAATTCCTTTCTGGTCTTCACAAGTATTCATCTATTTATCTGTGCAGAATCATTACCTTTACTAGAAAGGTTAATAAGGGATAAGTTTTTTCTTCTGCATGGAAGTTGAAGACTTGGTTTATTCTTTTCTCAATCAGAACTATAATGATTTCACATGCTTAGAATTACATTTCAATAGTGTTACCATATCAAATTTAAGGAATGGTATTTTTGGGTTGTGGGTAATCATGAAGCCTAAAGAATATTCTTAGTTTCACACTTGGAGTCATTGGAAACTATTCTTGAATGCATCATTTTATGATTTCGGTTTCACTACATTGAGATTTCGGTTACTTTAATATAGCAGCAGTTTCAGTGGCTATTGTTTATGGAATATTTAGTTTTTATGTTGTTTTGGTTTTATCACTGCTTGTGCAGGCTACTTGAGAAGAAAAACCTTGGGTATCTAGTCACACTTCTATATTTGCATGTTGCTTGGTTTTCCTGTCAAAAGAAAATGAAAATGTTGATCTTTCTCATGGGAACACTATAACATCTGACAAGGTTGCTCGACAGGAAGTGGGTAATCTGATAATATCCTATGTTTTGTTTCTGAAAAGCTTTCTTACGAGCTACTGTTGTAACCTTCCTGGAATGTAATGATGAAATCTGTGAAAAGAAGAAAACAGAGAGATTAGGGCTTTAATATTCTGGAAAAACAAAAAGAGTGATATAGGGTTATTTATTTTTCTGCTGGGAAAAATAGAAACAAAGAGAAGGTGTTAACTATTTTTAAGAACAATAAGAAATGTCTAAAATGTAGAGAGAAAAAGAGTGTGAGTACTTCACAAAAATTATATGGAAGAACTATAAGAAATGTATGAGAAAGAAAGTGAAAAACCAGTGTGAATATATCACTATGATTGTATTGAAAAAATATTAAGCTTTGAAATTGAAAATCTGAAATATGAGTTAAATATCAAGTTGTCTTAAGGCTTGACAATGGCTGAAATTCTGAAGGTTCATTTTGGAACTTTGAGGATTTTAGATATTGTTTGTCAAGAGTCACTTGATAGATAATAGAGAAACAGAGAGATCCTTGTATCATTGTATGATTTACTGAAAACAAAAGAGGGGTTGGTGCTCCTTGAGATTGGTGTCTCTAAATGAGGGGTTGGTGCTCAGAAATTAGCCTATAAGGCATTGTAAGAAGTGGTTTTGAAATTAAGCTAGTAAGACAGTTTAGGAGTGGTTTTTCTACCCTAGGAGAGTTTTCTAGTTGGCAATTTTTGTGTCTCTCATTTGTGTGATTTGTGTCTATCTTGCATAATCTTTCTTTCACTCACTTATGTTATTGTGCTCATTCAGTTGGTCAATGCTCTGATACTTTAAGGCTATTTAAAATTTTAACGTCAATTTGCTCAAGTCCATCATGAAAAATAGATTGTGTAAATCTGATGCAAAATGTCTTTCATAAAGTAAATTAACTTTGCATTTTGTGCTCATTATATGAATGCTCAAAATTTTGTCAAAAGCAAGTCAAAGTTTCATATTATGAAGTTTTATAGTTTTGTTGATAATGCACAACAAGATTGGTCATAAAGCTTTAATTGAATAATATCATATGATGCTTTTAATATGGGTTGTAAAGTGTAGTCAAGTTTCATGTCAATCTGATCTAAAGTGTTAATGTTCACCCACTTAATCAAATTTGTCACATTGGGTTAAATTTTTATAAAAGTTTCATTATGCTTTCAAATTCAAAAAGTTAAAATTATTCCACTATGATTCACCCCCCCTCTCAGAGTGAATCTACTTCCAACAAGAACAAGATTTATAATGACTCAATGAGTGACAATTGAGAATACTAGGATCAAGGGGTCAGTGGGTAAACATATTTAATGGCTCAAGTGTTAACTTAAGAAACTAGGAATAGGTAGATACCAGTCAACCATGAATTAGAACATAGGAAAAAATATTGACACTTAGGGTGTTTTAAGAGGATTTAAGATACACATAGACCTTAGAATAGGAGTAAGACTAAAACCTTAAGCCTTAGGACACACCCAAATCGAGACACCAACCAAATTTTGTAATAATTATTAGTGGAACACAAAAAAATTGAGTGGTTCCACCAAGCCCCACTTTTTGGCCAAGATGAAAATTTATATCAACATTTTTAACTGAATCTTCCCTTTCTGAGACCTCTAGCAGTTATTCGCTAAGAATTTGAAGATTATGTGAACTAGTTATTTTAAGTGATTTATGTGTAGATTCTAAATATATATTTTTATTTTTTTCTGAAATAAATCATGAATCTTTCAACATCTCCTTTAATAACTATTTTTTAATAGTAAACAATATTTTCATAAAGTAATGTTTATGTCATCCAGCATAACTATTTTTCTAGAAAGAATAAAATTCTAATTTTTAAATATAGATTCTTAACATCAATATCTAGTTCATTGATATTTTTTCATAATTTTTTGTTACATATTTTTTTAATTAATTTTTTTAGTCACTGTAACTATAATTTGGATATAGATGTATTTTTTCCAACATAATTTTTTTGTGTATATATCAATGTTTTTTTTTTTGGTGAAATAAGGACATCAATACCTAGTGCAAAGATATTATTTGAACTTTTTTTATAATGGTTTACTAATTTTCCACCTCTATAGAATAAAGAACTTGATGCTCAGTGAAAAACCTATGTTCACTAGAAATAAAAAAATGAATACATTATGAATGAAAACATATGAAAACTATAATTAGTAGAAATATTGTTTAGAGGGATACGATCTTGCAAAATATCATATCAAGTTAACTACATCTAAAGGTCTAACTCAATGTTTGAAGTTTTATTTTTTGACAAAATTTTGAAGTGAAAACCAAAACTGACATGCTAAGTCCCTTTGTTCAAAGATCCTTCACTCGAAGGTGCTTTCGACTGAAGGTTTTACCTTCAAATGAAGGTACCTTCATTCAAAGACCTCTATGTAAAAAGGATCTTCTTATGGAACATATCTTTTCTCAAAGGTTGACCTTTGATCAAAGGTCTTTGTGGGTAGACCTTTGAGTGAAGGCCCTTCATTCAAAAATATTTCTTCAAATGAAGGTGTTCTATTAAATCCTCCCCGGTCCCTCCAAAAAATTCATTGTCCCAAAAGTGGGACTTTGTATTGTGAGATTACCCCATCTTCAATAAAGTCTTCTATAGAGACTTGAAGAGGGAAAATCAATGGCTAAGAATGATTGATGATGGATGGCTAAGATTGAAGGAATATTGGGTTTGGATCAAGGATGTAGTCATGTGAAAAGTGGCACATGAGGGATAAGGTCTATGTTTAGGTTTGGGATAAGGACAAAAATTCTTATGGGAATGGCTAGGATTAAGAGGTTTAGATTAGCTAAGTGGATAAGATGAAATATTAATTTGAATTTTAGGGAGGTGTCTAGGTTCAATTAATCTAGACAAGGAGTTAGTTAATGAGAAGGGGACACTTGTCACATGCTGAAAAACTTAGATTATAATCCATGGGAACAAGATAAAGGGATAGGATTAAATAGACAAAGATAGAGAGTAAAGGAAAATTAATTAAATAGATAAAATATTTATTTAACTAATGGTATCACATGAAAGGAAAATAATTAAATAAATAGTAAATATTTATTTAATTAAAGGATTAGGACAAATATGGGAAAGGATGGTGATAATTAAATAAATAATAGATGTTTATTTAATCGAAGGCTTAGGATAGGCTAAAATTGGGTGTGGTTGGGTATGGTCATATTTTGGGTGTCTAAATTTTGCCCCTCTTTGATATGATATCTGAAAAATAGTGAATTCAAGAGAGGATAAGGATAAAAAATATGATGCCCCAATCAATGGGAGAATGAGAAAATATGAATAAGGAAAAATTAAAATGAAGAAGGAAAGATTAGGACAAGGTGATGGGATGGCCCCTCGAGATCACATGTGGATTAGGGGAACACAGGTGTGCTCTCGAAATGGAAGAGAATGATGAGGGATACAGATTGAGGCTGATATAAAATATTGAAGGAAAATATAATAGATGATAAATAAATACAAAGAACAATACATTCACCTATAATCTCTTCTTCTCTCCTCGATTGAACGAAAATTTAATGCATTCTTATTCCATTTGATTTTTCTTTGAAGTTGATATATGGATTTTTTTTAATAATCTAGCATAACCTTAATAGGAATTAATAATGATAGATTAATAAGTGATTGTAAGATCTAGAAATGAAGGATGAGATCCTCTAGATATAGATTCTTGAATAGGAAAAATGAATGGCTAAAAATGATTAATGGTGGATGACTAAGATTGAATAAGGATTGGGGTTTAGATAAAAATGTAGTCATGTGATAAGTGGAACATGAATGATATAATTTTTTTAATGTACAAAAATACTGACAGGGGAGGGGGAAGGTGAATCACTTGTGTACATTAAAATATCAAAACCCTCATTAACATTCAGATTTGTAGTAGTCCTTAAACCCTTAATATTGAACACTCAAAATACTGAGAGGGGGGTGAATCAATATTCTATTAAACCATTCAAAAATTAACCATCCAATTATCAAACCATATTGAACTGATATAAGAAAAGAAAGCATAAAACATCTGTAACATCACATAACACATGAACACCAAGATTTTTACGTGGAAAACCAAAAATGGGAAAAATCAAGGTGAGTATTAGCTCACAATATATTATATCTAGATATAGTATATTATAAAAATGATCACTGCAAGTGAACTCCCTACCCACACAGAATAAGATAGAAGATAGAAGGGGTGGCTCGTAGCTTATTGAACTGTTACAATTGTATCTATAATATGCTAGATTATAGTTCCAATGAAATACAAAAATAATCTTTCCACTAATTAGGATCAATGCATTGCACTTCTTTGAATTCACACAATTTTCACAAGTCTAATCACATTCACATCACACACATGTAGGTAGAACACCATACATTTCCTGTATCACTCATCACTCACACCTCTACCCAAAATAATGAAATCAATCTCCTATATATATCCACATCACATGTAACTTCAATTAGGTCAACTTGATTGGAAGTAACACACAAAATATTTCATCCATATCTCATGCCTTAATATTAAATTCACTTCAAGATAGGTCGGGATTCACCTAATATAGGTCCTACATAAGGTTGCGACACATATTAATCTTTCAAAACACACCAAACATGTTAGGTCGGCCCCAAATAAGACCTAAACACAAAAAAATTCATCTATTTATTCAATTCACCACACATGGAACTCAAAACTCGATCCGCTATAAAATTCCTACTCAATTGACATCTAGAGGAATATCTTCAATATCGCAACACAAAATATCCATCTTCAAAGGAATGCAAAATCTCCCACACCAACATTCAATATAAAAAACAACTACAATATATAGAACTAAACTTTTTCATTCATATCTTCCATTGGGATACTTCACCGAACAAAAAAATATCTTGGATTTGGATATACTGATGTTTACCAAATTAATGTTTCTATTTTCGGTGGAGTGTGGACCCAAAAACTAACACATTGAACCACTATACAAGCAAGTTAGATACTTAGAAAAATTTATGTGTAATTGTACTTTCTGGACCAACTTATCTTGTACAAATATCTTCAAAAGTGCTTCTAGATCATGCTAGGATGATCCAAAATAGTGTTTAAATCAATGAAAACACTAGATCGTAAAATATGTACATACCATGCTCATGTTGCTGAAAAAAATCATCTTCCAACAATCTCTCCCTTTGTCTTTGATGACAACATGCTTTCCAATTTTTTTTCCAAAAACTTGCTCTCCCCAAATATCTCACCAAGTAACATCGCCATATGAAATTAAGTGAAAATGGTGTGCTGGTACCAACTCTTGTATACTCCCCCCAAGACATATGTATAAATAAAAATAATTGAAATAAAGTGCTAACTCCCCCTTAGGAAGTTAACCCAAAACTTCTATATCCATCATATATTTACAAAAGAATATGAAAAACTTGAAAGATGCATAAGAATGGAAATGGTCAACTCAAAGATGTTCACCCTTGAAGCTTCTGTAAAATGACTTTCCACATAGATTTACCTTCTTCCTAAGTTTGAAATTTTCTGTTGCAAGCATTCTATATATAGACTCAAGATCAACCAAGGTTTCCTCTCCTTCTTCCGAAGTGTTGGGAGTAATATTTTTCTTTGAAATATTATCTAACTGGAAAGGGCACTTGAGATAGGTATATACTTCATCTTCACCAAGTCCCTTAGCTTCTCAAACTACCTTTTTATTTATTTTTTCTGCCTCTACGACGTAAATAATTTGTCATGTAAATACACTACAGTAGTCCAGGTCTAATCATTTCTATAATGTACTTAATCATAAGCATTTTATGTACTCCTTATTTGTGTCTCAATAGAATCCATGGCATACTTTATGCTTTGTGTGGCATCCGAATACTTCATACAATACAAAAATAAAGTCCTTGCTTCTTCCTCATAGGCTTGTACATACTTCAAACTTTCTTCAACTTTGTTATGTGTAGATACACACTTCTCTATAATATCCAACAATTTCTTCTCTATAAGAATTTCCTCAATTTTTATTTTAACTCGACCTTTTAGTCCAAAGGCATATTCCTAGAAGGAATCAATCAAGAACTTGAAATTATCCATGACAAATAATGGTGAATCAATTTTTGTACTGGGGGTTATCTCTTAGAATGCCATCACAAATTCATCCATTAATTCAACACTCTTTTGTTATGTTTCTGAACCACCAAAAACAATACACTTTAGGGAAAGAGGATTCCCTAATGAGCTCCTAGGGTTTTTCACCTAGGAGTTAGGTTAGGAAATGTGCCTCTCTTTTGCACTAAAGGATTGTAGGTGAGTTAATTCAAGGGGGTTAGGGGCTTAAAGTGACATGTGTGGGATACCCTAAATACTGGAAATTAATGAAAGAAACTATCTATTGGATGCAAACTATTAGAATGCAAAATTGTTTGAAAACACATTAACATATGCAAACATTATACTAAATGACCTAAGAAAGAACATGAAACAAAAAAAAATGTTGGGGAATAAAAGGGGTGTGTACCTGAAAACTTGTAGAGGCTAGAAATGTTGTTGAATCTGAGATTTAGGTCTACTAGGACATTTACACCATTTTGGGTGACCTAGTCCTCTTTCTATGAAAATTTTCTAGAGCCCATTTCTACCAAAAGGGTACTAAGATCTACACAAAACCGTAAAATGCATGTAAGGTGGGACAAGGTTGCCACTAATGGTGAAATAATCCTTTTAGCCTTTCAAGAAGTCTGAAAGTGGAATATGGAGGTCTCAGTCTACACTTTTTGCTTCTTGAGGTACCGAGATATGAAAGTTTGATTCTTGACATGTAAGAGACTTTTAATGGCTTTTTTGCCCTAGACAAAAAGTAGGTGTCTTCAACAAGTCTTCAATCCACTCTCGAATGTTCTCCAAGCTTTGAATGCACCTAAATATACAAACACACACAAAGAGAAAGAAGAAATGTTGATTGTTAGAGTATGGGGGCTTGTCTTGGTCAAGGACAAGCCCCTTTTTAGATAATCAAATCAAATGAAGAGACAAGATAATAGAGCATGAAATATGAAATGGTGGATTCAATACCTTTCCATGATGAATGATCTTGTGTTGTTGTAGCAATCAACCCTTGAATGCCTTGGAGAGATGTCTTGATGACTTAGAATGTAAAACCCTAGCTTGCTTGAGAAGAGTAGTGGATGAGTGCTTGAGAAGATTGAGTGAAGGTGAAAAATGAGACTTGTTCGATTAGAAGAATGTAAAAATGAGGGGAAAAACCCTTATTTATAGGGGATATGCCCTAATTTCCCCGAAATAACACCACATAGGCCGACCTTAGGGTTTTAGAGACAAAATCCTAAAAGAATTTTAGGTTAAAATTGAATTTTATGCGACATGGGACTAGGTCACCGAAGGTGGTGACCTAGTGCACCTGGGTATTTTTGATTGATTTTTGGGGATTTAAGTTTGATTATTGTTGTTTGTGGGGATTGTCTCACAAAACATACTAAAATAAGTTATGTATGTGCATTAAGGGGTCATTATAGCATAATAAAGGGTTGATTTAGTGATGACAAGCCTAGGAAAGTGTGAAAATGTTTCACAACACCTTACAACACTTTGGCATAATGCTTAGAAAGGGGTAAAAATAGGTTGAAAAAGGTCCAAAATCCATAGGCAAGGGTCCAAATGAGTGAATTATGTCAAAATCTACACTTTTTGGTGACAAATTTAGCCCCCACTTTAGTGAGAGTATGAACTTGCTTCAAATTCACACTAAAGTAGCCCAATGGAGATGGTGAAGAATGGTGAAGAAGAAGAAGGAGGTGGTCAAGCCCCCTAGGATTTTAGATTCTAAGTTAAAAGACATCAATGCAAGAGACACATTCAAGGGTGAATGATATCCAAAAAAATGAGATGCATGATCATGCAATGACAAGAACTTGAAGAAAGAGAGGGAAAAGTGAAAACATGCACTCACTCTAGGGCCACATAACATTAGGTTGTCCATAGGGCAAGTTGTCCCAAAGAAGGTGAGAAACATACACACAGTTGGTATGTACTTACAAAGGTGGATATGGGTAAATTCATGTCGTTGGTTGGGCTTCCCGCTTAACCATACCAAAGCTATACCTCGTGATAAATTTAATAGGGTGCCACAAAAGAAAGTGATGTTTGAAATGATGAGTTATTCAAAATGATTTCTCTTTTTCTGGTGTGATGTCTCATCTTAGGGAACATTATGCGTAATGTATCCAAGAAAGGAATAGTGCAAATGGACTCATCTTGTATCCAAGAGAGGAAGAACTCATATTGTATGTAAAAGATGAAAAATGCAGATGTCTCATCTTGAGCAACATTGTACCTAATTTTTCCAAGAGAGGGAATCACAAGAAAATGAAAGTAACATAGTGAAATGTGAGTGGTGATGTATGCCCCCACTTTAAAGAAATTGCTACACACCGATCTATGAGAAATTACTTTAAAGTAGAAGAGGAAGAGGCCATGAGAGCTTCTTCGGAAAGCCCTATGTCGAGTCATATGTTTCTGAGAATTCATGCCATGAAAGAGGGGTGTATGTCACATGTGAGTCAACTTAAGAAATGCCACCCACATCCCAAGCTTTCTCTTATATTTTCATGGAATTTTAATGAGTAGCTGAAAAAGACAACGACAAGTGACATATGAGGGAGAAGGCTAACGGAACCTTTGCCCCCACTTAGTGTAGGACAAGAGTGAGCCAAAAGGATCGGGTGAGATGAAAGGTTAAGTGGAAATTGGTATCAATTGGAGGAATGAGGTTCCCCCACATAAGGGAGACAACCAAGCTCTATAAGATGTTGAACTTTACTACTCAAGGCCTTACACTCATTAGTGTGATGACCATGAACTCAGTGGTAAGAAAAAAAGGAATGTTTTTTGGAACATTTCTTTTGAGTTTTGGGAGGAAGAGAGATCAGGTGATCTTGGAGGAGTCTCAAAAATATACCCTCTTTATCAAGGGTAGAAGGTATTCCTTTAGTTTGCAACAAGGAAGGGTATTGCTTAGTATAGGATATCATACCTACGCAAGGCACTTGAGATTGTGAGATTTTGTACACTCTCTTGGGGGAGTGTGTAAAATTTGAATCAGTAGTGATTTGTGAGATGACATTGGAATTAAGCAAAGATTCCTTTGCTGGTTTCAAAGACTCACTTTGTAAGGGTGGGTTAGAAGGGTGATACGAGATAGTATTGATGTTGGATGAGGGTTTGATAATTTTGATGAAAGGACAAAATCCAAGACCATGATGTGTTTTTTGCGTGAGAGGCTTGATAGGGTTGCAAATACCTTGCTCATTAGCACCACATCCTTTTCCACTATAGCTAGGTTGTTTCATGAGCTCATAACCTTTTCCATAGAGATTTTTCAGCACTTTTGGATCAGGTGAGGATTCATTGTTGCTTCTTTATCTAAATTAGTCGAGAGGGTTCGATCAACCGAGTCTTGTGTTGACAAGAATATGTTTCCCTTTTTAGAGTCTATGTTGGTGATCTTGGATACTTCTAGTAAAGGAGAGGTGAAGTCTAAGGAACCCCAATCATCGTCTAAGGGCATTGGTTGTATGGGTTCAATTTTTTTGGTTGGTGTTGAAGTGGTGAAGGGTTGGGATTTGTCTTGCTCAAGTTGTAAGACACTGTAAGGTTTAGGATTAGCATCAAGTGTGTACACTTTTCTGTTGTAGATGTACTTCTTACGATGAAGAGTGGAAGGAACTCCATTCATTGCATGAATCCTTGGCCCACCTAAAATGAGATTATATGAAACATCATTGGGCATAACATGGATCAATGTGTCGAATGTGGCCATTCCAATAGTAAGAGGCAAAGTGATCACACCAAGTGGATTTTGTCCTTTACTGCCAAAGCCACTAAGAGATAAGGAAGTAGGTTGAATGGTTTATTTATCAATATGGAGCCTATCCAAGAGATTGACAATACAAAAATTAACAACAAAGCCATTGTCAACAAGGGTTTGCTTGATCCCTATGCAGTTTTATTGAGATATGATGGGGTATGTGCAGGATCATGATGGGCCAAAAAATGGTGATATCTAAGTGATATGATGGCCCATGTGGCTGATGAATTTTTTTTACCCAAAATTGATGAAATGAAAAGGGTTTTTAAAGGAGATTCCTAGCTTTCCATCAATATAAATTATTCTTTAATTTGAATTTAATAAATAATTATTATTCATTTTCTATTTGAATTACGATTAAAGTTCTGATTGATAGGCTAATTGAAAAAAATCTATAGCTTTCAAACGGTATCACATTTTTTGAATCCAAAACATGTGTCACATTCTATGCTTCACATAATACAGGATTAAAAAAAAAAAATTGAATTTCATGAGGTTTTGACCAAGCTAAGGTGGTCAGACATACAAGTTTTTATATTTTTTAAAATTTGTAATAAAAAATTCATAATTAATTATTTACTTGGAAAAAAATTACAAAAAAATATGAATCACATCGAGACATGAGTCCCCTACTTATATCTAAAATCTTATAAAAAAATATTATCATTTTATTTTGGTTAGGGTGGTTAGACAGACACCTACTTCTTATTTTTTCCTTGAAATATAAGTACTACTGCATTGAAATTTCAAATTTTCACCAAATAGATTTTAAAATAAATAAATAAACCTAGTAGTTTGGAAACTACATTCAATTTTCTATAGATTCTATTCTTACATATTTTTTAAATAATATAGATAACATGTTCAAATTTTTACGTGAAGTTGCCTAACTCTGATTTTCTGAATTTTATTGCCACTTAAGGGCCTTTTTTTTCCTTGATGATCCTGCACATACCCGATCATGAAGGCTTTAGCTTTTTTTTGCACATCGAAAGGAGGGAGCTCACTTTGGTGAAAAATAATGTTAGCATTCAAGCCTTGAATCATAGTTGCAATGTAATTCTTTTGCACATTAGAAGGGATAGGAATATGTTGTAAGGCTTCATGTATCATGTTGTGATAGTAAGGGGAGGCTTGAATAAGGTCCCATAAATATATTTTGGCAGGAGTAGTCCTTAGTTGGTCAACAAGGTCATACTCCCTAACGAGGGAATTTAGGTGAGGGGCAGTAGGTAAGATAGGAGGAGAGGAAGGTAAGGATGTTGAGGTTGATTGGGGTGGGTGATGATTGTTTCTTATGTAATATGTATGAGCAATAGTATTATAACTCAGTTGCTGCAACACATGATTCTGAGGTGGATAGAGGATAAATTCAAGTTTAGGTTCAATTGAAGGTGGGTAAAGGATGAGTTGAGGTTGAATAATATTAACATCCCCTTGGGGAAGGATAGTCAATGTTATCCTTGTCTTGCATCATGATATCCTCCCTAGGAAGAGAGATTTTAGGAGAACTACAAGCCACATTATCTAGACATTCAAGGATTGTGTCTTCTAAAATGACTTTGTCACAAGTAGGGGAATGATCAATGATCAGATTAACAATGGTGGGATGAAGAGGAGAGGGTTCCATTTGATTATCAAAGGTCTCATTCTCTTGTTCCATACAACCTACCCTAGTAGGAGATCTTGGAAGAGCTGCATCACATGTTTCATCACAAGTATAGGAGGCATCAAGAGAGGGACCACTATGATTATCAAATAGATTATCCCAAATGGTGGGAGCATTAGGGAAAGGAGGGTCAAGAGTCTCATAACTTGTAATAGGTATATCTTCTAATACCAACCTATCCTCTTTGTATTTGTAGATGTAAAAATCTGCATGAGAGACTTAAACCATTTCATGTTGTTAGCACAAGTCGGTTTAAATCAGCAAACTCAACATCCCTATGAAATATAGAATCATGTTAAATAATGAAACTAATGAAAACAATGAAAAAACATGAATCATTCCCTTATATCATAGTGGATTGGTTCCACTTTGTTGTGTAGGAAGCAACCCTTTCCCAATCCTTGATAAGCAAGATTGCCAAGATGATAGTGATAATGTAAATGCACATGATTGTGCATCAATTTTGTGTTGTTGTTGTGGTGTTGAAATGCCTTGCTTTTATAGATTCTAGGTTAGGAGATTGAGGGATTTGGATGAATGCGGGATCATTCACAAGCCAATGACAAGATGCCACCTATCAAGATGTGAGAGGATGAGGGTTGTGCACATTTTGGCCAATGTGCCAATTTGAAATTTGAATTTGCATGAAATGACATGTTTAGCGGGGATGAAAGGTGAATTAAATACTAAGTTGACTTATGTAAGAGATGTGTAAGAGAATTTAATGCTTTGTTGGAAGGGACAAGTGCTTTGGAGGGAGATTCAAAATTGGAGGAATATTCCATCTTGATGCCCTTTTGAAAGTAATTAGAAGAAATTAATAAATCAAAGAAATGATTTATTGGTGCAAGTGGGTGGGTTAGTTAAGAGTTTAGATTTGACTCAAGTTGAGTCAAAAGCTAGAGAATGGGTGATTATGATTAGAGATTAATTAATTCAAATTAATTAACCTGGAGGATTTTAGGATTTTAGGAGTTTGATATTTGATTTAAGTCATTTTGATTTATTGAATCAAATGAGAAGAACTTAAGGACTTAATTAAATAATTTGATTTATTTAATTAAATACGATGAAGCTTAGGGAATTAATCAATAAATTGTTTTAATTGATTAATAGAAGAATTCGATGTTAACTAGAGCGGGATTTAGATGCATGATGTTGATTATTTTACGTGTCTACATTTCTCCCCTCTTTGAAGCAATGTACTTGTTGCATTGGTTCAAAGAATGATGCCATCGACATCGAAATTTTAAAAAATTATGATTTTTTTGGATGCCCCAATGGAAATAAGTACGTTAGTACATTGCCCCCTCAAGAGATCGAGCAAAAAGATTCGATTTTAGGTCAATCTCATGACAAAGAAGTTCGAAATGGATGTATGGATGGATATAGTGCAGATCTATATGATAATGATGATGAAAATGTTTTAAGATGCTTAGAATAAAAAATCTATATTATTTCAAACAACTTAAATGATTATGAAAATGATACGTGAAATGGATGAGATGGATGATGTTGTCCTATGATGATATGATGTGATTATGTAGAATAAGAGTGGGGATGCAGGATGGATGCATTGTTAGCGTGAAAGAGGATAGAAGAACGAGAGGGATCAACCCTTGAATCTAAGAAAACACAGAAGTCCAAAAAGTCCACTAGTCGTCAAGACTTTATTAGATATGATGATGATTGATGATGATGTATTGCTTAGCTAGGGATGGGAGAGATAAAGAGCATAACTTTCCTTATGTTTGATAACACACATAGGTGTGATGCATCAATGTATAAAGAACTAGGATGGCATTGCACCTAGTGTGATGGACTTTGACTCGACAATCAGATATGAGTTCTCTTGTTCACACTTGACATATGAAAAGCTAGCTAGGACTGACCCAAAAAAGCAAGTATTTTCCAAGTTATTTTACAAAAACATCCAAAAATCACAACAGACAAAAAGATAATGATCATTTCCCCATTCCTTTCTCTCTAAACCTGTTTTGTTTAGGCATCATCGAGAGGTCCTTGGAATGAGCGCAAAATAAGATAAGTCAAAAAGACTAGATAAAGTAAACAAACAAGCTAATGTTATTCGTACCGCTAGCCAAGGCTAAACTAAGGTGATACCCAATGTTGATGTCCATCGCCAGAAGGTCATATTCCTAGGACATGTTGTGATCAGGGTTTTGATGAAATTGATTGGATGATAAGCTATTGATACTCCAAGTTGATCAACTTTCTTGCTCATTGATCTAGACTTGAGACTTTGACGATTAGGTGTTCACTTTAGAAACTGCTAGACTTGCTTCTGATTTCCTTACCAAAGGATGAAGGTGACGATGATTTATTATGAGCAATGTTTATTGCGAGTGAAAGCGAGATGAGACAAGTGCACCATTTTGGTTTTTTTTCAAATTTTTTGAGGCTATTTTTTTGAATTTTGAGATGTTTTACAAATGTTTTTGGATTTTGTGTCTCGGGGGCCAATCAAGGATGACCTTTCCTACATTTAAGCTCAGAGATGACGTATTTCGGTCGACAATTGATTTGACTGCTGAGGAGATAGATAGGCAAAAATATTGCCATTGCGATAGACGCCTAAAAGACTGACCTAAACTGGAAATAGATGGGAAAATAGATTGCCATTGCGATGGATGCCTAAAGGACTGACCTAAACCAGAAATAGATGGGCAAATGGATTTCCATTGCGATGGACACCTAAAGGATTGACCTAAATGTGAAATAGATGGGAAAACGGATTTCCATTGCGATGAATGCCTAAAGGACTGACCTAAACTAGAAATAGATGGGAAACAAATTGCAATTGTGATGGATGCCTAAAGGACTGACCTAAACTAGAAATAGATGGGCAAATAGATTGCCATTGCGATAGATGCCTAAAGGACTGACCTAAACTAGAAATAGATGGGAAAACGGATTGCCATTGCGATGGACACCTAAAGGACTGACCTAAATGTCTCAGGGGATTATCAAAGATCAACCATGCCTACGTTCAAGCTCAAAGATGACGTAGTTTGGTTGGATGACCTTGTTTTTAATTTTTTAGATTTTTTGAGATGTTTTTGGATTTTTGATATGATTTGGATTTTTGCATAATTTTGACGATTTGGATATGGATATGTGATGATATCAGTGCTCTGTTTTGGGATTTTGTTGAAAACCAAGCTAGGTTTGATTGATCAGATTGATGGATTGATAGTTTGACTAAGTGTTTTAAGTCAAACAAAAGTGATAATGCACTTGTAAAATCTAGGAAGTTGTGTTATCCTAGAGTAAACTCATACACGAGGGCTTAGTTTGACTAAGTGTGTTAAGTCAAACAAGTTGATGATGGATTGGATAATTTGACTAAGTGTGTTAAGTCAAATAAGATGATAATGCACTTGTAAACTCTAGGAAGTTGTGTTATCCTAGAGTAAACTTGTACACAAGAGGGTGCTTTGACTAAGTGTGTTAAGTCAAACAAGGTGATAATTGATTGGATTCTATTGATCAAGATTGATGAAGCTTGATTCAAAAAAAAATTGTTTGGATGATTTGATGTGATGCTAACGTGTACATTAGATACGATTGATATGAATTTTCTCAGATTGATGTTCGATGAAGGATAAAGCTTGACGAGGAACATCTTCTCATCAAAATAGGCCATGGGCTAGTGATTTGGATATTTGGCTCACAAATGCTTTGACCAATTTGATTTTAAGTTTGCCAATGTTTAGATCACCACATAAGTTGGAGGATATAGATCAAGAATCAATATTTATTCCCGAAGCAAGATGTAAATATCTGCCCCTAGTGTCTAGCAATGTATGGAATGCCATGAGTGGATTCTTGGATAAACAAATGGATGAATGGATATGGATTATCCTGCGGTAAGATAAGGTGTTTGCACAAAGGATTCTCATTTGGATAGTGCTTCCTAGCTTAGATAATGGTGGGTAGGATAATGAAAAGGACCCATGCCAAGATGTTCACCATAAAAAAGTGTAAATTTTGCACCAAACCTTCATCAAGATCAAGATAAGGTAGATAAATAAATGGTTCATGGATGAACGAATGATATGGTTGGAATTTTGGCTTTATTATGGATGTGATAAGATGCTTTCTCTTGAAATGGCGCACACAGATGCTTGATTCTACACATGACACCTATTTTCTAGGTTTTCATCATGGTACTTGCCCAAAGCACCACCGAAGCAGTTTTTGCCAGAGGAAATTTTTTATCTTTATTATTTTTAATCTTTTTTCTGATTCTTTTGGAATTTTGGATTTTTTAATTTTTTTTTGTATTTTCTGAGAGATTTTAAGCTAATGTTGAACCACCTAATGTCATCGATGTAGATTCTTCTATCATAATGTGCCACTGATATCCTTCTTGAAGAAGTTACTTTGTCAGGATACGTGCACTTGAATGCAACTTTTGAGATTACTGATCTGCTTTGCTGATACCGGAGTTAACTCTGTCTTTGTGTGCACATCGCGATAGAGTGCCTTCTAAATCCTTATAATGAAGGGTCATCACCAATACCTGGTCAATGTGAGAACTAGATATCATGCGTGGAGGCATGGATGGACTATGTTTAGGAATAAAATATTGGTTGGTTGATAGTTTAGAACCTTTGACTCTCCAAACTTGGGAAGATGAGCAACTGTGGATGGATATGGAAGTTTGCATGGAATTAGGACCAATTGTTTGATATAATTTGTATGTTGCTTGAGAAGCCTGCATTTTCCTTTGTGGACATCTTTGATGGATACTTTTCCATTTTTTATTTTTCCCCATAGTTTCTTTGACTAATGGAGTTTGATAGGGATAGTATTTCTTTGTATTCTTTGATGTCCATATGTATTTGAGTTGTCCTTCTTTCTTCAATACTTCTTTTTATTTGATAACGTTCTTTGTGCTTTGATTGAAATTTTTCTTTTGATGTTGGTCCTGATTTGTGGATGGAGATTCGTGATGTGGCGGTTTGTAGCATTGACATTGGTTTCATCATAAATATTCTTCATGCTCCCTATGTTGAAATTTTATTGAGACGACGTTGCCCCTAGTTTTATAGAGGTATTATTGATATGTTTGTATCCCTTGATTTTCGAATAACCAAGGCCTTGATTCTTAGGATTTCCAATAATATGCACTAGTTCTAGGATACCCTGTGCATGTAGGCCTAATCCTTCCTCTGCCTTGATAATTCATCTGTTGAAACATTTTATTTGCAACAGGATATTATTTACCTTGGAAACAAGGTGTTAATCCTTCTCTGCTCTATGGTGGATCTTCAAAAGTGACAAATTATTTATTGATCAGTTAGCTTTCTTTAAGAAAGGTATGTGATCCAAGTTTATAAGTGATTGGATCCTCCATATATGGGATGAATGTCTGATTGATATATTTAGCTTGATCTTGTGAGCTATCAAATTGTAATGCTTCTTCAAGAGGTGTTGGTGATTTATTGTCCACATACAAGTCTTCCTCTTGACTCCTTTCACAGGATTTTTCTAATTCACAACTTTTGTAGAAGCCTTCCTCATGTTCTTTTTCTGATATGTCTCTAGATTTTTCTATACCTTGATCATGTGTACAAATGTTAAGAGTAGGTGACTCTTGTTCCTTGGTAATGATGTCAAGATTATGAGACTCTTTTTTTGAATGAAGATCATCTATGTGTCCATCCAAAGAAATCATCTCATGGGTAGATGGAGGAATGTGTGCTTTATCATCACTTGCGACATCTTGTATGGATAAAAGAGTGCCCATTAGATCATTGTAGTATCTTGGAGATACAAAATTTTGATCTTGAGTGATTTCATAATTGCTTTCGACATGCTTTGGATCAAGTTCTTGACATGGGTCATTTTTAAACAATGGATTTCTTACAAAGGGTTCTTGGACATCGTCATTAGGCATGGGAAGTGGCTCAATATTCTCTTAATCTTTGAGTGGATTTGGATCAAATGTTGAGCTAGGTATTCCTTCAATATCTATAACCATGAGGTCAAAGGAAGTTAGTATGTCTTGGGAAGGACCATTGCTAGACCTTGGTGATAGATGTTGATCATGCTTTGGAATAAATTCTTGAGATATGTCCTCTAACTCATAAGGCGATGTAGAGATATTTCAATATGATCATTGGTCGATGGATCGTGTATTATGTCAATGGGATCAAATAATGTTAACACATCTTGAAATAGATCACTAAAAAGTGGCTCTTGATGAATGTTGATTTGATCGTTGGTTGAGGTGGAAACATCTTCAAGGTGTTCATTGATGGATTGATCTCGATCATCGTTATCAACAATTATGGAGGAGAGATTGTTAACGCTATCGCTAGTGGTTGAATTCCAATTATTGTCCCCAATAGCTATTAGCTTTTGATCAATCAGGTCTTGGATAAGATTTTTGAGTTGAATACAATTTGATGTTGTGTGTCCCTTTACTTTGTGAAAATCACAAAAGTGCTTCTCGTCATACCCTAGTGGTTTCACCATGGGTTCTTGATAATTCACATAAACATGGATTTTAATGAGATTTTATTGTACCAACCATTGCAAGACCGATTCAATTGGTTCCCCAAGTGGTGTGTATTTTCATTTGTTACCTTGTAAGATTTTCACTTTAAATTGACGTTGTGGCGATTGATTTTGAAGATGTGGTGATTGAGTTTTTTGTCGATGTCGTTGATCTTGATGTCCAATTTCTAGACATTGGAGATATCGTTCTTGATGTAGTTTTGGAGAAAGCTCAATGATTTGATGACATGGTTCAACCAATGGAAGAGTGTATTTATTTTGGGGTGGAGATGTCTCTTGGTGATAAGAATCGATGATTTTTTTGAGTGTAGTAATTTTGTTTCACAAGATTTGACCTTGGTATTCTTGATATGATTGACTTGGTTGTTTAGCAAGCAGATTTTGACTGCATCCTTGTGGTGTTTTCTCAATATCATGGAAAAGTTGATTATGGATAATTCTTTGATTCGGTGTGATGTTTTCATTTGGCATTATAGGTTGACTTTGAACATTGTTGTGGTTGAGAATCACATTGCCTTGATTTAGGTAGCTTTGATTTTAGAAGGAGTTACCTTGACTTGGATCATTACATGGAGTTGCCAATATACTGTTGGGATTTTGAACAACACAGGTTTGATTTGCAAGCACATCTATCCCAAAGTTTACCAAGTATGGATTTGAAGTGTTCATGTATGGTAAAATTTTATTTGTCATGTATGGATTCAGTGGGATAATTGTTCTTAGAAGAGGACTCATGCATTGAGTGTTTGGTTGATAGATTTGCAGGTTTTGGCTTTGATTGAAATCTACCATAGGAAAAGATGTTCCAAAATTAAGATTGGGAAAACTAACATTTGTATGTACCATTGAGGTTTGAAGGAGATAATTATTCCATGGAAAAATTGTACAAATGTGAGTTTTGATAATCAATTGGCATTGTGAGACCTGGATAGTTTGGTTGACTTGAATTACTCATGATGTATGAGTTGAGTTTAAACTCCATGTTCCTCTTGTGTTTTGACCTTGTTGACCTTTGAGGGGTTTAGGACCAATGATGAGATGAAGGATGAAAGGGGTGAATGATATGGGTGTTTAAACTTTTAGGAACTTTGGATCAATGCTAGACTTTAGATATCAAAATACTTCTAGCGTATCTAAAGTATCGAGGAGGGATATGAGAAGAAAAAGGTTGAGGGTCATGGTTATAGAGACCAGGTAAGGGGATGATGTTTTCATTATGTTGTTTAATGTTTTACAAAGGGGTAGGAGGAAGAGGAAGACAAAAAAGACCATCATGATCCTCAATGGTTGTGTCTTCTTTCAATAAGATACGTTTGTCACCAATGGGAGAGATATCAAGAGAAGAACAATTATGATTATCATGATTATCAATGTTTGTATCCTCATCAATCAAAGCTTTAGTGGATGAGCTAGAAGAGATGAACCCATCAAGGGCTTCATCTAACATGTATAAATCATCACTACTAAAGGGCTTGCTATCTCTAAGTTTGTGAGTGGGTGCATGTAATGTTGTTAAAGTGTTGTTTGCATTTTCTAAAGAGCCTTATTTAAATGATCTAGGAACTAATGCAAAAAATGAAGATTGCAAAATTCTAATGCTATCCAAAAGTACCGTGAATTCTATTTAAAATGTAAAAAAAGATATGTAAACTTAAAATACAATGTAAAGAGATGGTATGTTATGCAATTTTTAGATTTCGAAGAAGGCACTTTACTGATTACACTATCAATGATTTAAAAATGAAATTGTGTAAATGCAAAATTGAAAATGTGCAATGCATGAAATGAGCTAATTTATGCTAGATTTAATGAAATGTGTGCTACAAAAACACAACGTAGTGATACAGAAAGGTAATGGCACAAAATAGAAGTAGAAAATCAAGGTTTTCAGCACTGTAAAGGGCAGTTTCAAAGGCCTAAAGGGACTAGGTCACCCAAAGTGGCGACTTAGTCCTCCTGGTGATTTTTTTGATATTTTACAAAATATTTTAATAGGTGTAGGTGGTTTCTGTATTGTATAATGCATATCTAAGCTGAAAATGCAAAATTTTAGAAATGATTAATGTTTTAAGTTGCACAAATGCAACCTATATGCATTGTTTGCTAATGCAAATGTTGAAAACCTAGAATGCAACTTAGCTAATGCAAAATGTAATGCAAGATCATTATAGGACAATGAAGGAATCCAAATTAGAAAAGAAGGGGGTAAGAGAGTCGGATTCACCAAAATGAACCACCGAAAACAATACACTTTAGGGAAATCGGATTCCCAAATGAGCTCCTAGGGTTTTTCACCTAGAAGCTAGGTTAGGAAATGTGGCTCTCTTTTGCACTAAAGGATTGTAGGCGAGTTCATTCAATGGGGTTAGGGGCTTAAAGTGATGTGTGTGGGAGGACCTAAATGCTGGAAATTAATGAAAGAAACTATCTATTGGATGCAAACTATTATAATGCCAAAGTGTTTGAAAACACATTAAGATATGCAAACATTAAACAAAATGACCTAAGAAGGAAAATGAAATAGAATAGAATTTTGGTGAATAAAAGGGATGTGTAACTAGAAACTTTCAGAGGATAGAAATGCTATTGAATTTTAGATTTAGGCCTACTGAGACATTTACGTAATTTTGGGCGACCTAGTCCTCTTTCCGTAAAAAATTGCTAGAGCCCGTTTCTGCCAAAAGGGTACTCAAATCTATAGAAAGCCCTAAAATGCATGTATGGCAGGGCTGGATTACCACTAATGGTGAGCTATTCCCTTTCAACCTTTCGATAAGTCTAAAATTGGAATCTAGAGGTCTCAGTCTGCACTTTCTGCTTCTTGAGGTACCCATATCTAAAAGTTTTACTCTTGGCCTGTAAGAGAATTTTAATGGATGTTTTTCCCTAGAAAATAAGGAGGTGTACTCGAAAATCCTTCAATCCCCTCTTGAATGATCTCTAAGATTTCAATGTGTTGATTGATAGATTTATCACTTCAATAAATACACCGGGCCCATTTGAATGACGATCTAGCCAATAGTTGAGTCACTTGTGATGATAATATCATGTGCTCTTTGCTTTTTTTACAAGGCGTAGCTACCTTCAAAAAATATGTAATGAAGGGAACACAAAGTATGATTTTAACTAGAAAGAAGGAAAGGTAACTAGCACATACCCATAGATATGAAAGTAAGTGCATCAGGATGATTTAACAACAACACAAAGCTCGCTCAATCAATGAACACCAGTAACGTTTAGGGAGGGAGAAAAGATAATTCTTTCCATAAATGATTTAAACCAAATTCAAAGCTTCAAAACTAAATGCATATGTAGTCCAATTAAACAGAAGAACACTGGAAATTAATTATCATGGAACAAAGTTCATGCAATCAAAGAAAAATATTCACAAATTCAAAGACTTAGAAATATTCCCTTAATCTTTTCGAACATGTCAAAATAAGAGTTCACAGAATCCACATTTTGGTACAATTCAATTGAGTTTCAAGAAAACTAAGCCTCCCTTCCTCCTTCCCCCAGAGAATTTCCCTCTTTTAATTTTCCTTTTTCCTTTATATATTTTGAAGTAAGTGTTCATAACGGTCATTGAAAATGACCGATGTTGAAATAATTCACCAAGGAATGGGCACAGCTCTATTACACCCCAAAATTTTGGTTATCATTCATAATTACAAAATATGTATGCAAAATTAAGATTCGGTCTTTTTAGAAGAAATCGTTTCTGCTGCCAGTTGCATAAAGAAACCAAGTCAATAAACCACTGGAGGAGCTGGAGCTCGAAATAGCTCCATTAGCATCTCCATAACCAAATTTTTAAATTTGTCTCGCTGTTCCTCTTTGTCTAAAATATTGATAACCCTGCGATATTCGATGTAGCTGGTCTTTTCCTTCCATGCTAGCGAATGTAACTCAGAAATAATGTCGAGTTGTTCCTCCATGGACCACATCAAATTTGGCTATACTACTAGCACCATCTCGTTTTCCCATTCTGAAAATTCACCAGGAAGCACCATGTTGAAGAAAACCTAGAATTAAAATGCTACCACCTTTTCTTCATTCATAAGTTCACTGGAAGGTGATGATGGAGAAAGGTCATTATTTATTAAGGAAAAATGTGCGAATCTGTTACATATCTTCTCCACCAAATTTTTATTTAAGATTCGTCCTTTCATAAGATCAAAAATATTATGTTTAAAACTCGAATTGGCGTTCCAAGGAATTTGAGAAGACATTCCCTAAAGAAGTAGTACGGTGAATTAAATGAGTTGACATATAGAGAAGTGTTCCACGAATCAGGTCTTCCTAGCACTGAAAAATAAAAACTCCAAACTATAAGTCAGAGGTTCAAAGGTTTCAAGAATTCCTGATAAGCCGACTACAATAGATAATCAAATAAAGCCTTGGCACAACAGAGATATAGGTAATTCATTCAATCGAGAAGTTTCAATTCTAATGAACCCTACAACTAGGTTAGAGAAACTAGGAGGACCGCGACATCACTAAAAATACATCTAGATAAGAGGATTTTAAATATTGATTAGATAATTGGCGGGTAACATTGGCTCTGATTGGGGACTGCATTTCTCAATGAAATGAAAAGGACCTTCAGAATCTCATGACATACCAGTTCGAGTCCATTGGGCAACAGAGTCGAAGAAAATAAAAACATTAGAAAAGAAAGTTGTTTGCAGAGGGGCAAGGGAAACTAGTCACAAGCCAAAAATGGAACAAGAAACCCCCAAAACCAAAAAAGAAAACCACTAGAAATACACAACAAACACCCTACTATATACTTGGCCCAAAGACCCTAAATCCAAAGAAAATAATGATCATATGAATCCATTAACAGACTAAGAGAAATAAGACCCTCGACGAGAAAGAGACATACACTCGTGAAATGTTTGCACAAGTAGCCATGACATGTACATACTTATTGAGGTGAAGAGGACCTTATGGAAAAAAAACCATATTTCATTGTGTCCACCAAGGATTCCTTGGACATAGCTCACTTTAACTGCTTTGAATAGGTCAGACCAACTTTCTTGAAAGGTAACACATTGTTCGCTTTGAATTTGATCAACATCATTCTTGAACCAGCCATTATCTGCAGAAATTTCTAGGCATGGACTAGCAACTTGAGAAGAACAAATCTCAAATTGCTCATAACAAATTGAAAGCTTGGTTTCAATGCCTACATAATTTTATTGAATTTCTTCTTTCCTCTCATCATCACTCCCAGAACTATTTTCGAGAGAAAATCTATCCATTCCATCTTGGTTATGGGAAAAGGACAAAGAATATGTTGTAGCTAATCCAGATTCAAATAAATCAAAAGAGGGTTATCCCTCACTCTTGAATTCTCATCATATTTTGTTGGCACATATAATGCATTGATTTTCCCTAGTTGATCTCATTTTCAAGCTCTTCTAATTTTTCTCTTGCCTTTATTTCTTCTATAATGTTCCCTTCAAAAGAAACATTAACCATCTCTTTGTTTAAATGTGCATGGACGACATTAGGAATCAAATATTATTTTTGTGGACTACTTAGTAAGTTAGCCTCCAATTGTACAATTGATGCAAAGAAAAAAAATTCCATTTCTCCTTAGTAAAGATAAGACCTTACCTTCCTTTGTTTTCAAAGAAGGATAAGATCTTATCTTTATTTATTCATTTTTTATGTTTTTGATTTTTGGTTTCATAAGATTTCCTGATAAGCTCTCTTATAAACTCTGCATCGCGAGATCTTACAGGGAAGATCCTAATCCGGAGTAAGACCCGTAAAAAAAAATACCTATTAAACCAATAACGATAATACCAGTAAAAGTACCTATCAACCAAAGAGGGATCCTTCCGGCGGCCATTTGCATTACCTCCTTGCACATTTTAAATAGTCATGCTCAATATAATAATACATCGAAGTATTGGATTTCCGCAAATAAGAAAAGAAAGTCTTCTCACTGTTCCTAATTGAAAAAGTAATTAGAGAATAGAACAGCAAGTACAAAAATAAGTAACAACCCCCAATAGAGGCTGGTACGATTCAATTCAACATTTTGTTCATTCGGGTTTGATTGTGTCATAAATAGCTCCGTGATTTAGTTTATATAAAGTTTATCGTTGTATGAACTGCATTGCTGATATTGATCCCAAGAAAAAAACCGTAGGTACAGCTAGCCCGTGAACGGCCAACCATCTAACTGTAAAAATCGGATAGGTTCTATCTATAGTCATTAATACCTCCTAAAAAGATCTAGATCTAGTAAATTCATCGAGTTGCTCTAATGAATCGAAACGGCCAGTTACTAATGGAACCTCTTGTCGGCTTTCTGTGAAATACTCATTTGGCCGAGGGCTCCCGAATACATCATAAGCTAAACCCGTACTGACAAATAACCAACCTGCAATGAATAGAGAAGGTATAGTAATGCTATGGATAACCCAGTATCGAATACTAGTAATAATGTCAGCAAAAGCGCGTTCTCCCGTATTCCCAGACATGCTAAGCTCCCTATATTATTGTAAAATCAAGGGTAAATTGATCCCATGAAAGAAAGAGATCAGGAAATGGAAAACTACTGATATCTTCTACAATCCTTGTTTGATTGTCAATATGATACCAAGGGTATATTTGAAGTATACTAAGTATAGCTAGCCTTCTTCTAACATAGCAATATAATTTTGCTTAATATGAAAAGGGAGTAGGATAGAACGATTCTGCTACTGCCAGTTACTCCAGCTCTGTTTGATCAACTTAATTCATTTTCTTTTTTTTGCTTTCTTTTCACTGAACAGAAATGAAAGAATTTTGCATATTTCAATTTCATAATAGCTTCCGCAAGGAATCCTGTCTCTCTATTGCAACAATTAGATATACGGATCATAGGGAAGTTCATTTCATTTGAGCAAATAATTGTAATGGTTCTCGCTTCCACAGGTTACTTTATCGTTAGAATACATTCATGTCGTTTTAACAAGAAGATCAAGGAGTATCATTCATTATAAATGCAACTTATAATTCTTTACGAGTTTTATCTAATAGATCCGCGATATAACTGGGGCATCGTTTGAAATACCAAATATGAACAACTGGACATGCCAGTTTAATGTATCCCATTCGATATCTTTGAATTCGAGGATCAGCAACAAGTTCAATTTCACATCGAGTACAAAAATTCTTTTCCTTCTCATTTTCCATTATTCATACATCGAGTAAGTCCCAGGTCCCGCATAACTCCGAGTGCGATAGTAATACCATTTATTTCACCTATGCCTATTTGAATAGCGTCGGGTAAACCTGTTTCTTTTTGATAGATGCCTATTGTACATACATCCCCTGTTACGTATTGCATAGTATCATAAACAGCGACTCCCTGTACCATTCCTCCACCTCGACAGTGAATAAAGAACATAAAATTCTTTGTTGGATCTTCTTGATTTAAATAAATCATACTTTTCATGATTTTATCGGCAGGTTGTTTTTCTAGCGGTCTAGCTAAAAAAAAATATCTCCCGAAAAAAAATGTTCTGAGCGAGACAATCGAAATATACATGTATAGTGATTGAAAGGTTGGAATAATTCATTTTATTATAAGATTCCCAAAAGCAAGTCTTGATCCCTTAAGAATATAATTACGTTAGTGGGAATATAAGCTGAGACATCTCCAGCTTGCGGTATATGAATTTTACTTTCTATAAGCATGGGATCGAACTTAGCATAAATTATATCTTTTCCTCGAGCACACAAATAATCCTCGGCCAGAAGACATGAAAGCTAAGGATGTTCGTCATTCATACCTTAGTATCTCTAGGAGAATCCACATGTCTCTTTTCCTCAAACTTTCCAATCGATGCATTCCTATCTTTTTTTGTATTAGAAACGACTGTGCTTACATTGACCTCTTCAAAATGGGCATTTTCATTCACAATCCCACATAAAGAATCATCTGATCTCTCTAGGCACCATTATGGGATGAGAACTATATTGGACCCATCAAACAACATTTTTTTACTTTCCATGATAAGAACAATTTTTTTTTTAATCAGACTATTTGATATGCAATCATGATCATCAAGGACAAAAAAATTACCGGAAATGTGCTCCCCACTATCTGGTTCTTCATTAACCATTTCTAGCATTTCTACCTTAGTCCAACAAGTCTCATGTTCAAGATCTTTAAGGATGCAATATCTATAGTACAGGTCTTTAAAAAGTAGAGTGGATTGATGATCTTGAAATAAATCTATCCATTTTTTCAGCTTCTATTAGACTCATTTTAAGACTATCCCACAATGAATGAATTATTCCATCTTTTTCTACCAATATTTCACCAATAGTCGGTGCAGTTCTTTTTCCAAATGGGTTGCATTGTTTTTCCTGATTGTGAACCATTTCTTAAAATATTGTTATTACACAGAGTCACCAGCCCTCCCTTTCTGAGAAGGCACCAATTTGTAACCAAACAAGAATCGACAAGTCCTTTAAATTCTAGAGCCTTTGATTCAATGTTATCCCTAGTGAAGTCACCAAAAATATATTGGTTAAGAGATTTATCACTTCAATGAATACCCCCATGCCCACTTGAATGGCGATATGGCAAAAAGTTGAGTCACTTGCGATGATAATCACAAGTTCTCTTTTCTTGTTTTACAAGGTGCAACTACCTTTAGAAAATATGCAATGAATGAAACATGAAGTATGCTTTTAACTAGAAAGCAGGAAAGGTAACTAACACATACCCATATATATGAAAGTAAGTGTGTAAGGATGATTTAACAACAACACAAATCCCACTCAATCCATAACCATCAATAATGTTCAGTGAGGGAGAAAAGTGAATTCTTTCCACAAATGATTTAAACCGAATTCAAAGCTTCAAAACTAAATGCATATGTAGTCCAATTAAATAGAAGAACACTAAAAATTAATTATCATGGAACAAAGTTCATGCAATCAAAGAAAAATATTGACAAATTCAAACACTTCGAAATATTCCCTTAATCTTTTCAATGTAAAAATAAGAGTTCACATACTCCACATTTTTGTACAATTCAATTGAGTTTCAAGAAAACTAAGTCTCCCTTCCTCCTCCCCCCAGAGAATTTCCCTCTTTTAAGTTTCATTTCCCTTTATATTTTTTGAAGTAACTATTCATAACCATCATTGAAAACAATTGATGTTGAAATAATTCACCAAGAAACAAGCACAATTTCATTACACCTAAAATTTCGGTTATCATTCATAATTACAAATTTCCATGCATGCAAAATAAAGATTCAGTCTTTTTGGAAGAAACTGTTTCCACTGATAGCTGCATAAATAAACCAAGTCATAAACCACTAGAGGATTCGGGGCTCAAAATAGCTCCATTAACATCTCCATAACCAAATTGTTAAATTCGGCTCGCTCTTCCTCTCTGTCTAAAACAGAGATCACCTTGCGATATTCAACGTATCTGGTCTTTTCCTTCCATGCTAGTGAACATAACTCAAAAATAATTTCGAGCTATTCCTCCTTGGGCCACATCAATTTTGGTTGTATGACTGGCACCAACTCATTTTCCCATTCTGCAACTTCACTAGGAAGCACCATGTTGAAGAAAACCTGGAATTAAAATGCTACCACCTTTGCTTCATTCATAAGTTTACTAGAAGGTGATGGCAGAGAAAGCTCGTTATTTATTAAGGAAAAATGTTCAAATCCATTTCCATATCTTCTCCACCAACTTTTCATTTAAGATCCATCCTTTCATTAGAATGAAAATATTACGTTTAAACCTCAAATTGGCATTTCAAGGCGTTTGAGAAGACATTCCCTAAAGAAGTTGTACGGTGAATTAAATGAGATGACATATAGAGAATTATGCCACCAGTCAGGTCTTCCTATCACTAAAAAGTATAAAATCTAAACCATAAGTTAGAGGTTCAAAAGTTTCAAGAACTCCCGATAAGCCGACTGCATAAGATAATCAACTAAATCCTTGGCATGGTGGAGATATAGGTAATTCCATCAATCGGGAATTTTCAATACTAGCGAACCCCGCAACTAGGTTATAAAAAATTTGGAGGACCGCGACATCACTAAAATGCATCTATAAGAGGAGTTTAAAAATTGATTGGATAATTGGCGGGTCACACAATGCACCTAAATCTACAAACACACACAAAGAGAAAGAATAAATGTTGATTGTGAGAGTATGGGGGCTTGCCTTGGTCAAGCCCCTTTGTAGATAATCAAATCAAATGAAGAGACAAGATAATAGAGCATGAAATATGAAATGATGGATTCAATACCTTTCCATGATGAATGATCTCATGTTGTTGCAACAATCAACCCTTGAATTCCTTGCAGAGATGTCTTGATGACTTAGAATGTAAAACTCTAGCTTGCTTGAGAAGAGTAGTGGATGAGTGCTTGAGAAGATTGAGAGAAGGTGAAAAATGACACTTGTTCGATTAGAAGAAAGTCAAAATGAGGGGAAAAACCCTTATTTATCAAAGTTATGCTCTAATTTCCTTGAAATAACACCACACAGGCCGACCTCAAGGTTTTAGAGACAAAATCCTAAAAGAATTTTAGGTTAAAATTGAATTTTATGCCACATGGGACTAGGTCGCCCAAGGTGGCGACCTAGTCCACCTGGGTATTTTTAATTACTTTTCAAGGATTTAAGTGTGATTATTGTTGTTTGTGGGGATTGTCTCACAAAACATACTAAAATAAGTTATGTATGTGCATTAAGGGGTCATTATAGCATAATAAAGGGTTGATTTAGTGATGACAAGCCTAGGAAAGTGTGAAAATGTTTCACAAAACCTTACAACACTTTGGCACAATGCTTAGAAAGGGGTAAAAAATAGGTTGAAAAAGGTCCAAAATCCATAGGCAAGGGTCCAAATGAGTGAAAAGTGTCAAAGGCTACACTTTTTGCCAACACGGTTTCAATAATCTCTTTTCTTGTTGATGTGTGGAAGACATCACCTAGTTGCAACTTGTATATGGGATAAATTTTGTCAAAGACTACACTACCTTATAACATGGGCAGTTCTACGATAATTGAGATGAGACAACTAGTTGAAATCTTACTTGCTTAGAAAAAATATTTTTAAAAGGATTATTGGAGGAAGATTCACTGGAAGGCTTAGGTTACTCCAAGTCTTCTTCAGTTTCTTCATCCTTCCCAGACTTAGCATTCTCTTCTTCCTCTACCTTATCTTCCTCATTAAGGGCCTTATCTTTGTCTTAATCATCCTTTTTCTCTTCATATCCTTCTTTATCTTTATCCTTTCCTTGTTCATTCTCTTCATTCTTGTCTTCGTCTTCTTTCCTCTCACCATCATCTTCATTTCCTTGCTCTTGTTCTTTATTCACATCATTCTTTTCACCTTCACCAATGGCTGATTCTATGTCTTCCGAAGGAATAGATTTCTCTGGGTTGCCTTGATCATTACTTATCGGTGGGAGAGTGGACCTATCCATAGTAGTATCATGAGTAACTGATGGAATTAAAGTTTTATCCTTGGAATTTTCTTCTCCAACCTTTTCATCATCATCATCATTTCCTTCCACTGATTCTTCTATCCTCGAAGGAGTATTTTCAAGATTTTCCTTTGTATCAGTTTCTCCATAATTGACCTCATGCTGATGTTGAGCATCATTTATGTACATATCTCCTTATTCATTATTTTTTGGGGCACTGGAATCATCATTTAATCCTTCTTTAGTTGATGGGAGCAAGCCTAACTTTTGTACAATTTCTGCAACCTTGTTATTACATTCTTTTTGGATCATGCCATTTTCATTTTTATCCATACCCATAAGAATATTTACTTTCTACTTTTTCCTTAGCTCCTTGTTATAGATGGTAGCCAATGTGGCTAGATCTACTTTAGTCAAGGGAGAACCAGATATTTATAGTGCTTCATCTTTCATCTTTTCATGCTCCATTATTGCATCCTCTCTGAACTTTTCAAGAAAACTAACTAAAGATCATCTAGTATACCCTTCCAAATATTATGCATATCTACTTCAAATACAAAAAAATATTTGACTATGGCTTCAATTATCATAGCATTGTCTATCTCATCAAATTCCTTATACATTTCTACAGTCTCTTTTAATATTTCATTTTGCACTATACTATTGAATAGTGCATCAAGCTTCATAAGAGTGTGAGGTTTTTCAGTTTGCTTCTACTTCTTTTCTTTAACTGGAGGCTTCTTTTTTCTTTCCACCACTTCTTCAAAGGAGCCTTCTTGGCTTCGTTCTACTTTCCTCTCTTTTGAATTATTCTTTCTCTTTCTCATCTTCCTCCTCACTCTCTCCATCTACAATATGAATTCTCTTTATTTCCTTGATTAGAGGTGCTTCATCCTCTTCAAATTCTTCTTCCTTAGCAACATTGATGTAAATTTCCTTTTGTCTAGTGGCCTTCTACTTGACTTTCCTTGTATAAAGAACATGGGGTACTATTGTGACGGTTTTATTTACTTTGCTAAACTAGGGTTTTGATGCTTTGACCTCTAGATCGCCTTTTCACTTCAAATTTGCTTCTCACTACCCTATTCTCCTTCAATTTGTTTTGATGAAATGAATTTTCCATAGAAATTTTTCCTTTTAACTCTTCAATTTGACCTAAATTTACAGTAAATGCTTCATTCCATAAAGTTGGTAACCTTATAACTGTATGCACAATCACCTTCTCAAGCTCTGCAAATATCTGTATTATCACATTTCCTTCTCCAATCTTCTCTAATAGATTAAGCATTCCATTCTTCATGACATATCCTCATGTTGTATCTTTAGCATCTCTTTTCTAGTGAGGACCTAATATATTCATTAAATCTCCCCCTAACCCATAGCTCTAGGCTTAGTTACCAAAGGAAACATCTGTACTAGAGGATGGTACAAATTCTTCCTTGTTATCAGTCTCCTCTTTCTTTCTCCCAATCTTTTACATTTCCTTCTTTATTTCAACTAGATCAACCTTCTTGACTAGTTTATTCTTCTTTATCGGATTGTCCTTCCTTATATTTTCGCTTCTACAAAACTTAGCAATATGTCCAGGCCTACTAGAATTGTTGCATATGACATTTCTCTGAGCATTATTCCTTACATTCATTTTGGATCTACATTGATTAGCTTTGTGTCCAAATCCATAGCATGCATTATAATAGTAACCATTAAAGGATTGAATCATTCTCCCATTGTTATATCAATTCATCATTTGAATTTCGAATTAATTTGTTCTATTTCCAAATATTTTACATGTAAATAATTGAATAGTAAAGGATGAAAATTTTTGATTCATTCTACTTCTACATTCCATTGCTCTATGTCCAAATTTATTGAAAGAATAACAAAAACCATTGAAAGATGGGTACCTTTGAGCATTTGGTTGTCTAAACGGAGGCCTTCTAGCATTGCTTCTTTGATTTTATATCTTTCTATTGTTATTCTTTTCTTCAGTCTTCTCTAGTTCATTGAGCTTCTTTTCTTCATTAGGTGTCTGAGCTACTTTTGAGCTTTCTCCTTTTTCAAGTCCTAAACCACCTTTGTCTTTATATCCTTTTTAAAATAAAACTAACTCATCAAAAATTGTAGAACTTGAATTTTTCGTCATGAATTCTTGCTTTCTCCAGATCTGATCTCAAATTTACCACTTATTATTCAATCCTTATGCATTCATTAGATTTTCTTTTCACCATTTCATTTAGACATTCCTCAATTATTTTATTTTCTTCCACTTGCAATTTCAATCTAGTAATGTCCTCATTTTCTTGCTTCAATTATTCATTGACTTCCTTATTCCTTTCTATGAACTTCTTGATTTGTTCATTTAGTTTTCTTATCCACTCATTTGCCTCTTTAACATTTTTTTCAGATCTCTATTTTCATCTTCAACTTTGTTAAGATCTTCAAGAGGAACTTTGAGTTATCCATATTTTTTAATCATGCAATATTATTTAGTGCATTAAATAGCAAGAATCCCTTCCAGAGGAATAGAAAACTTTCTATCAATCATGTGTTCAATCTCCAAGATCTTCCCAAAGTGGTCAAGCTCCTTCTAGGGATCCAAGCTCTGATACCAATTGTTGAACACTCAAAATACTGAGATGGGGGTGAACCAATTATATTATATTAAACCATTAAAAAATTAACCATCCAATTATCAAAGCACATTAAATTGATATAAGCAAATAAAACATGAAACGTCCACAACATCACATAACACATGAACACCAAGATTTTTACGTGGAAAACCCAAAATGGGAAAAACCATGGTGAGTGTTAGCTCACAATATATTATATTCAGATATACTATATTATAGAAATGCTCACTACCCACAGAGAATAAGAGAGAATATAGAAGGGATGGCTCACATCCTATTGAACTATTACAACTGCATCTATAGTGTGTTGGATTATAGTTCCAATGAATTATAAAAATAATCTTTGCATTAATCAGGTTCAGTGCACTGCACTTCTTTGAATTCACACAATTCACAAAACTTTGATCACATTCACATCATACACATTTAGGTGGAACACCATACATGCCATCTATCACTCATAACTTACACCTCTACCCCAAACACCAAAATCCATCTCCTATATATCCACATCAAGTGTAACTTCAATTAGGTCGGCATAATTGGAAGTAACACACAAAATATTTCATCTACATCTCATGGCTTAATTCAAAATTCAATTCACTTAAAGATAGGGTGAGATGGGCCTAATATAGGTCCTACATAATATTGCAACACATATTAATATTTTGCAATAGAACAAACATGTTATGTTGGCCCTAATTAAGACCTAAACAAAAAAACCTTCATCTATTTACCCAATTTTCCACACATGGAACTCAAAACTCGATCCCATCTAGAATTCCTACTCAATTGAAATCTAGAAGAACATCTTCAATATCACAACACAAAATATTCATTGACAAAGGCTCATGCAGAATCTCCTACACCAACACTCTATACAGGAAAAAACTGCGATATATAGAACTGAACTCTATCATTCATATCTTCCAGGAGACTTTTGTAAACAAAAAAATATCTTGAATTTGGATGTAATTGATGTTTACCAAATTAATGTTATAATTTTTTTTATATCTCTATTTTCAGTGGAGTATAGACCCAAAAACTGACGCATTGAACCACTATACACACAGGTTAGATACCTAGTAATTTTTTTGTGTAATTGTACTTTTCAGACCAACTTATCATATACAAATATCTTCTAAAGCACTTCTATATCATGCTAGGATGGTCCACAATAATTTTGATATAAATGAGAACACTAGATCATGCAATATGTATAGACCATGCTCATGTTTCCAAACAATATCATCTTCCAACACTTAACAACCATGTAAACCCTTAACATGTATTAGCATAATGTAAAAATGAAAAAAGTAATGCGAACACATCCAAAAACATGAGAACACTAGATTTACATGGAAAAAGAAGGGAAAAACCATAGTGAACATTAGCTCACAATATAGAGTAATTGCAACATCAAATACAATAGGCTTAATGCTAGAGAGATCATTTTTGAAAAGGAAAGAAGGGCTCACTTCCAATGGCTGACTGCCAGATTAGAAAGAAAAAGAAATAAGATTTTTACAACGAGAAATAAATCTTAGAGCAATAGAAAAGTTTCACCATGGCTTCACTAGAACATTCACACTCTATCTGTAGAATGTAGAAACCTTCTTCTCACTACTTCCATTAGTGTTAGGCATTAAAGCTCACACTACATTTCACACTTTCAAACTTCACATTACACATCACTCATATATCTTCCATCAACTCAGCACACATAATATATCATCTTTAACCTTGAGAATGATTCACAAGATCGGCTATGCACCTCAAACGTACAAATTCAAATTAGGTCAACACCCAAACATTCCCATGGTGGGAAGGAATGAAGGTGGACCACAATAGAACTAAACTCGGACCCATATACACACATACACACAACACCATACTTCCGAAAACACTAAAGCACATCTGCAATTAGTGTAAACACCCAAGGTTAGCCAAACCTATGCTATCATTAAATAATTAAGTACACACTTCTTTTGATCCAAAGATGAATCATAGACCACACACATCACTTTAACACAATCTAGAATATTCCATCAACACTTTGAAATCCGAAAACTCCTTTGCAACATCATACACTAGAAGAACATATTCATTCCACACATCAAACTAACCTTCCACACACTGCAACTCAAGAATCCAACCATACAGAGCACCAAACCACAAAAAAATATACTGAAGATAGATATGAGAAATATAAGCATAGTTCTAGATCCACAATACTAGAAACCAAACTATGAAGAAATGTGGAGGAAAACCAACTCTCCTAGAAAATACTACTTTCACAATTCACACACTAGTGAATGCAAATTTCTCTACACAATGATCTAGAACAAGAAAATATGGATATAACATATTTAAACACCTCTAATCAATATATCCAAACCAGACAAGTAGATCTTCAACTATGAAGAAATGTTGAGCAAAACATTGAACACACTTCACCACATTGTTTCTTCTTTTATTCAAATTTTCTCTGAAGAACTTGGAAACCAAGCACCATAAAGTCAAAATCAACATATGGAACACCTTCTTATAAATTCAACCACACAAGAGGTTGAACATCACCAACACATTCTCATCAAAGCAACACTAGAGGTTGACATCAACGATACTACTCATGGCAACATAATGTAACCAATCAAAGAATCTCCATAGGTTGACATCCATGAAATTGTTATCACCAAATATCACACCCTTATTGAGATGTAAAACTTAGCCTACTGGTGAAGCACTAGATAACCCCCTTGATTGTGGGCTCAAGATGTGGGAGTTAACCTATAAAGAGGGTTGGTTCCCTTTGGTTCCATCACCTAAACTAAACTAATCTATTCCTTCTCGCAAAGGAAAGAGATAGGAATTAGCATGAAAATGAAAACATAAGATTCTAAGGTGATACATCAAATGAATTTTGACCTACACTTGTTTAAATGAACATAATATGATCAAAAACTTAAACTTTGACGTACACAACCCAAAATTTCACATGTTTCTTGCATAAGTAACTCATGACCAAGTTTTGTAACTAGGACATCATTTAGAAGGAGATGGAAATGCTCTCACAACTTAAACTTTAATCCTAGTTGGTTAAACACAAGTAATGACCTACAAAAATACATATTTTCTACATAAAAGCAATGAAAATAGGACACAAATCAAGGGTGAACACCTCACCACAAGATCACATCAACCATTTTGTAACAGTTTATAGGTTGAAGCAACTTTGAGAAGGTAAAAAAAAACTTATCTTTATTGATCAAAATATTTATAAACAACATACAAGTCTGAAAATAGTTACAATGCTTATCCTTTTCTAGAAAGAACCTTCACATGTTACAATACACAGCTCCAAAATGAACAAGAAAACTAATTTTCTGGGTTACAATGCACAAGAAGATCAGAATTTTTTTTTTCCAAGCTTACAATGGCTCTCCAAAAGGGAAAGAACTTTCATAGGTTACAATATCATAGATCCAAAAAGAACCAGAAAAGTAATTTTCTAAGTTACAATGCACAAGAAGATCAAAAAGAAAATTCTCCAAGTTTACAATGCCTCTCCAAAAGTGAAAGAAATAAGGATGAAACAGGTCATAATATTTATCCTACAACCCTTTCCTAAGTCTTATTTGAATATTACAATCAACATATGACATGTGTCACATATTCTTTTGAAAATTCAACTTTCTTGTGTGCCTAGTATTTCCTTCAATGCTAACTCTTAAAGTTCCAACTCTAGCTGAATGTTGAGGAAGAGAGTGGGATGAATTTTCATCTCACAAAATCTTGGAAAAGCTTAAGACTATTTCAACTCCTACCAAGATATATGAAAGTTCCCCTATATTCCCTCATATTACTCATTAAAGCTGCAAATGTCGCAATCTCATAATATTGTCGATGATATCTCTGTCAACTATCCATTCCATGAAAAGTATCCAAGCTATAAATAACACACATCAACTATTCTTACATGAAAATGGGAAACACGTCATTTATTATTGCACCTATTTGGACTAGGCATGGGAAGAGTCTCCTCTTACATCATGAAGTCTAAATTTTGCATACTGCCTTCTTTAAGAAACCCCAAAACAACCTTAACACTTTATTGTTTAGGTGGAATTCACTCGCTACATGAACATGTTCTTTCTTACAGTGTCTTCAACCCAAATTTTCTAACACATATTATTTAAAATCCTTCCAAAAATTTGGTGAACACAAATATGCCTGGAACTATTTTGATAGTCCTCATGGCAGTCCATAGATACCTTTTCTTCCTTTTTTGTATAGAAATCTCCATGAGTTCAGTAAAGTCTGCATTTAATTCATTTATTCCATACATGACTTCTCTATTCTTTAGTTTAGGCTCTTGTGTGACTCTACCTAATATCTCCTACCACATATTTTTAACCATGAAAATAACCAACACTTTCTATTCCCTTTTGGAATGTCATTTGATTGTATTATTGATCCAAAAATTATATTGACTGAGGTGAGAAATATAAATGAGCATAATATCATCATCATATGCTTTTTCATATGCATTGGCCCTCTGATCTTTTATGGTAATGACTATTGCTTCTATCTTTTGACCACTTTATTCAAGAATTTTCTCTTGCAAGATCAATATGTAAAGTTTCCCTTGACTCAAGATAAAATGTCAACCACAATTATGAATATCTTCTTACATTAAGAGCATCCATTTGCAGCTAACACATACTATTGAGGATAAAATTTAGCAAATGAAACTATACTTTTATTTTCAGCATCCATCATAGTCTCTTGTTATCCTTAAATACACTACGTTGTCTTCTTGAACTCTATGTATGGTCATCTTACATGACTATCATGTTGATGATTGAGATATTATGTTTTGCACCTTATTAAAAATAGTTGCATTTCTTCTCTCACTATTTGTTGCTCCTATTTATGGTTGTCCTCCTATGAAATCACTTTCCTTGCTACCCATATTATGTCCTATTCCAATCCATTGTCCATTGTAATTTTTTAGATGTGTAGGGTTTGAGATGTTTAAACCTTATGGATCTTCTAGCTATACCATATGAAGCTTTGGCATTTTCCTCCTTTCATTTATTATGAGTAGATCATTTACATTTTAAAGTTTTATTTTGCTTCTTTAAATAGGATTTTACTTCATCATTTTAGCATTATCCTCTTGAATACCAAGATTAAATTCCTTTTCTTCATAGCTTTCTATTATAGTCATTTTCTTAACTTACTTGTTATTGAAAGCATGAAAAACCATATTTTAATTTTCCCAATTGCTCCTTGGATTGTTACCTTTTCTTGACATGCTAACATGGATAGTCCACTTACCATGCTATAATAAGGTTTGTCCTTCCAAATTACTCATGGTGAATTTTCATGTTATGACAGCCTCAGGTATATAATACTGCAACTTACTTCTCTCAACTATATTATTGCTACTATGTAGGAATCCTAACATTCCCCTAACTTCTTGTGACATGACTGCCACTTGGATATGGAGCTATAACAGTCCTTATCATATGATTGTCTTCTTTTCCTTGTGTCTAAGATCTTATGACTATATATACTATTGACATTGAGAAAACCTTTTTAGATATTCCTTTCAACTGCCATCAACTTCAATTAATCTTCCCTTTTAGCTTGTACTCCCCTAATGTCTTTGGCTTCTCATTGTTATCCTAATAATGATCAACTCTTTTCTCTCATTTCACAATTCTTCTACTTTTAGCATATATTCCAAGGCCTATGAAGAATATTTTCAATAATAATTTGCAGCAATGTCTTCCAACATGGCTACTTCAAAGCCATTATCATAGTAATCCCTATTCTCTTGCTTGATTTTTCTTTACAACTTTCCTAGCTTCCTCTTTTATTGTTCAAGTACCTTGTGATGAAGGGACTATCAAAAGGTGACTGTATGGGATATGACTACATTTATCCATCAAACACTCTACTACTCTTTCATTGATTTTTTCCTCTCTATTCATCAATTGGCTCATGGAAGAATTTTGAAGGTTTTGAATCAACACCACCAATATTTTAGTGGAGATAATCACATCTTTGTAACCCTTAATCCAATTCTAATAAATTTTCATCTGTAAGTTGACAGCTACACATATCCAAGATTTCTAAAATGTAATTATGATTTTATTCAATAAATTTATTTTTACAAGATCTAGTATTACTCTCAAGGACCCTCTATCATGTCAGCGAATTACTGGTTGTAATTTTAACAAAAAATGGATTACTATATCTCTTAATGGAGAAGAACCATGGAAATCTCTTATTAGGCACAAAATTGCTACAACCAAAGCCAATAATGCTTGGATAGAGGTTGGGTGGAAAGATAAAAGCCTAATGGAAAAATACTTCAAACCTCAAGCCTCTAGACAATTTTTAAGCATATGGAAAGTTTGGAGACTTGTTTCTCCTCTTCTTTAATGGAAATGACAAGATCGCAATCAAGGCATGAGTTTCACTCCTTCATTTATTTGGTGGAATAGATTAATATTCTCTCATGAGAAACCTTTAGCGACTATCTCTATGTTGCATAGCAAGCTCTTTTTCAAAAAAGGCATTGAGGAATTTAGGAACATTTGGGACTTCACAACTCTAACTTGGAAAATTGGCATGCAACTTAAACATGACTTCAAGTTGTCTAATGTTCTTATTCATGACATTCACAAAGTGCAAGCTACTGTTCCTTTAGAGCTGCAACTAAAACTATCTACTCTCGTTTCTTGGAATTTTTTCAAGGATTGGAGTTGGTTTCTAGGCTATAATATTGAAAAATTTCCCTCTTAAACTCTTAAACTCTTTTACCTTAATATCCTTCCTCCAACTAAAATTCATCCTAAATTAAATTTGAAATGGAATCTAATTTGGTCAAAGTCCAAATGGTTCAGCTTGACCACTATTGTTTGGAAATCAAAAGTCGAGACCAAAGCTTAATTTTTAGCATGGAAGATTATTCATTAGAAAATTGTTATGGGAGAATGCCTCATTTTCTATGTAATCAATCCATCAAATGTTCATTTTCTCACAATATGGAAATCGTCAAACATGACTTTTGGTCATATAAACATACTCAAGTAATTTGGAAAGCAATTATGATTCTTATTCTTGGCATGTTTCATAAAAAATTAAAATGGAAATCAACTCTTTTAGGGTTGCATTGCTCTCACAATATAGTTTCAAAATATTTTTGTCAATGTACCCTTCAATACCTTTGGTTGCTCAGATTTAAAGCTCTTTTCTCAAATTATTTTCCTTCGATAGAAGTGATCATGCATTGTTTATTCTCTAATATTATTTTGTAGCAGTCAACTCTTTCTAAAGTTGTGAAGGAGAAACATAGCAACATCTTAGAGCTTCAAACGCAACTCTCTAAAGTTCAGTCTCAACTAGAAGTGATTGCTAAAAATAATAATGGATCTCTACTCCCAATGGTTACTATCATTACAGAAGAAAATGTGCTACTCACTCTCGGAGAAAAGTGATTCTCTTATAAATTGTATTGTCTCCTTTTTTTTTTTCAGTTGTCTTAGATCATATGTGCTTGAGTGTTTCTTGTATTATGGTCTCTTTGAGTCAATTTTATTGGGATGTGCCTCCTTTAGGCATTTTTGTACTCTTGTAAATTAATTTTATTTTATTAATAATGTGCATTTTTCCAATAATAAAAAAAACGTCAAAAAATCACAATCTATAGACTTATGCCATGGACAACAAATATTTCTTTGAATCAGACTTGGAAATCCTTCAAGAATTTGGAAATTGGAATCGACACATGACTTATCATAAACTCTTCAGAATAAGTTGTTAAAGGCTATTTAGGCTTGAAGGAAGAAATAAGCTAACAACAAAAACAAAGGTCTATTGACATCAATGAAAACAAAAGTTTCCAAAAATCTCCCCCCTTTTCATTGATGGAAACACATGAAAAAACCATCAAAAAAAACAAAAAAAACTTTGATCACCAACTCATAAATTGCACCATAGTGCACACTGCTCCCCCTTACACTAGCATATACTTTTCAACATTTTCTCTTTCTCAAGATTTATCTCCCCCTTACTTCATATGGAATTTTAGTTAAATCTCTCTCCCCCTTTGACATCAATCACAGATGTGTCTGCTCTATAACTTCATTTTCTTCTACTGCACTCTATTTTCTTCATACCTTATATGCACACTACAAAACATACTTCACTAACCAACAACAATTACACATATTCTTTGACACAACTGACAAAGGAAAACATCTATATACTACACAGTGACAACACTTACTCCCCTTGAGTGCAATAACTAACAATGGCACTACCTAATCCCCCTAAGAGGTAGCCACCAACATCAATCTAGAACAAGGAATGAATCTTAAAATCCACTAGACTGATGCATATCCTTACGCATATAGTAGAAAAAAGGAGGGAAAATAAACCCTAACTTCTCCCATAGATACTCAAAAGTGTCCTTAGGAAGAGCATTTGTGAAGATTTATGTAACTTGATTAGGTTAGTAGGCACATACTCCAACTTCACCTCATTCTCTACAACCTTCTCTCTCAAAAGGTGATAATAGATTGAAATATGCTTTGTCTTTTAATAAATTACTGGATTATTTGAAATACTAATAGCACTTCTATTAGTACATAAGATATAAATAGGCTCATCATATGTCACTTTGATATCATTTAAAGTTCTCTTCATCCATTACACCTATGTGCAACATGATGTTGTAGCAATGTATTCTGCCTCTATTATAGATAAAGACATTGAATCTTGATTTTTGCTTAGCCTAGACACCAAACTACTTCCAAAAACTAATGCACCACCACTTGTACTTTTTTGACATCCACACAAACTTCCCAATTTGCATCTATATAAGAACTTAGAGAAAAATTACTATCCTTTGGACACCACAAACCATATTCTAGAGTTCCCTTTATGTATCTGAATATACTCTTCACTACTCCCACATGTGAATTTCTATGATCTTCTTGAAATCTAGCCACAAGAAAAATCGTGTGCATGATATTTGGTCTGGCAGCAATTAGATACAACTGTCCTCCAATCATTGATCTATAATTGCTTGAATCAACCTTAGGAGATTCTTCATTGTTACATAGTTTGCAACCAGTAACCATGGGAGTACATACTAGTTTAGAGTCTTCCATCACAAACTTCTTCAAAATTTTCTTGACATATTTTGACTATGATATGAATATCCCTTTCTTTGTTTGATTTATTTGAAGTCTAAGGAAGAAATTCATCTCCCCAAACATAGACATCTCAAAATATTTCGACATCTCCTATGCAAATCTCTTGCACATACTTTCATTACCTCCAAAGATAATTTCATCAACATACACAACCATAATCAATAATTTATATTTTTTAACTTTGAAATAAATATTACTATCTCTAATACCTTTATTGAATCCTTGATGCAACAAGTACTTATCCAATCTTGCATAAAATCTCTAGGAGCTTGTTTGAGTTCATATAATACCTTCTTCAATATAGAGAGCATATCAGAATTATTTGATAATCGAAAGCCTTCTAGTTGTTCAATATAAATCTCTTCTTCCAACTCACCATTCAAGAATGCAAACTTTACATCCATCTAATAAACTCTCAAATCCTTATATACTACAAAATCTAGAAACATCTTAATAGCTTCCATCCTTGCTATCAAAGAAAATGTCTCCTCAAAATATATTCCTTCCACTTGTGAGTAGCCTTTACACACAAGTCTTTCATCATTTATTACCACTTCTACACTCTCATTCACCTTGTTTTGGAATACCCACTTAGTTCCAATCACATTCTTGTTTGCTAGTCTTGGGACAAGTTCCCAAGTTTGATTATTCTCAATTTACATCAATTCTCCTTCCATAGATTTGATCCAATATTCATCTTTGCATGCCTCAATCAATGTTTTAGGTTCAAATTTGGAAAGTAAAAATAGGCTTACTTGTTCTTCTATCATATCAACTTTTCTTATTTTTAATACAACTTTACTTTTATCAAGAATGATCAAATATTTTGAATGATTCTTCTACACATACTTAGAGGTCTTAGGGATATTTTCGGGAGATTATTCCTCTTCAACCTGTACTTCTTTTCCCTTACCTTCATCTTTCTCTTCTTCTCTACAAGAGGAATTATCTAATTCACATCCATCTATCATCATTGCACTTTCAACAATATTTTTCAGCCTCTTGTTGTAGCATCAATAAGCCTTAATTCTTATAGAATACCTGAGGAATATTACTTCATCAGACCTTTCATCAAACTTTCCTAAGTTTTCTTCATCTCTTATGATATAGCATTTTCTTCCAAACACTCTAAAATATTTCAAAGTAGGGATTCTTCGATACCACAACTCAGAGGGAGTCTTTCAACTATTTGATCTTGCTTGTGTCTTGTTAAGTATCTAGATTGTAGTATGAATTTCTTCTCTCCAATAGAAATCCAGTAGATTTTCTTCCTTCATCATTGTACTTACTACTTCTTGAACAGTCCTATTCTTCCTTTCCGAAACTTCATTCTGTCAAGGATTCCTAGGGTTGACAAATACCTCTTTATTCCATGATCTTCACAAAAAGTGTTAAACTCATTGGAGGTGAACTCTCCACTTCTTTCAAATCTCAAACATTTTATTTTCATATCCATTTCATTCTAAACCATAGCTATGAATGCCTTAAACTTATCTAAATATTCTTATTTTTCTTTGAGAAAATTAACCCAAGTAATCATCAATTAATAGCATGAAATACAAGTTGTCACCTTAAATTTTTTTGATTCTTGTAGGTCTGTAAAGATCTTTATGCACCAACTCCAATGGACTAGTAGTAGATTTTTCTTTTATTTTGAAACTCTTTCCAGCTTGCTTCCCAATTTGACATTCCTTGTAGACAACATTGATAGGCTTTGTAATTTTTGATAGATCTCTCATAGCTTGATTTGAACTAATTCTCACTAGGCTATCAAAATTTATGTGACACATTCTCCTATGTCATATCCAACTTTCATTAATTTGAGTCATAAAGCATTGACCATTTGCGCCCTTAAGTTGTGTAGTGTATAAAAATATACACCTTTACATTTTCACATTGTGTTTGGCCCCCCTTAATTAATTGGACTTAATTAAGATTCTAATTTCCTAGATTATGAATTCCTAAGCCTTATTATTCCCATTTTTCAAAAGGGAAACTTATATTAAACAAATGCTAACATTATTTTAAATACTTTGGAAATTGTGTGTCCTAGATTTAGGTCTTAGGACCCATTCACCCAAGGGCGAATGGGTCCTCCTGAAGTCCTAGGTCTCAATTTTTAATATATTTTTGGCACCATTTTAATAATTCAAATTCAAGTTTCAAATGTTAGCTTATGGAATCTATTATTTGGGAAATTAGATAAACACTTATAAATACATAGTTATTTTATCAATTCAAATATGAGAAAAATTATCTAGCATTAAGGAAACTTACACAAGAGAATATTATTGTCAAGAGCATTGAAGAGAAAATTTACAATAATCTAAAACAATAATCAAGATCATATCATCATGTCAAAATTATTTGCATTCATGCATGTTTTTGGAGTTAACACTCTGATGTAGGTTTCAAGCATTCAAACATCAAATCAAGTGTCAAATAAAGCATCCAATCAATCCATTTCATGAAAGATCCAAACCTTAGAGTGATGTGTTAGAATTCAGTCCTCTAAGGGTATCCATAAAGGGTTTGGTGAGTTGTGGCATAACATTGTTCATTCATTGTTTAGAGGAAGTGGGTGATGCCCTTAGATATTTTTTGTTGGTGGATGATGAATCCTCTTATATTTTTCACTCCACCTTTTCCTGTATATTGGTTGAAATGGATATTTCAAAAGGGTTTCCTGCTGAGATTTTACTTAAATCTTGTAAGGGTTCTTGGGTTCAATCTTTGGACTATGAAGGGATTCCCTTCCGATGTAGAAGATATTTTAAAATAGGTCATGCAACTGCACAATGTGGATTTGAGAAAAAAGAAATGAAGGCTACATGGTGGAAAGGTGCTTCTCAACAAAATTATGTGGTTGTTAAAAAACCTGAGCAACACACGAGTTTTTCTGAGGTGGTTGCATTGGATTCACAAGGTCTCAGGGTATCCTCTCCGGATATCATAGATGGTTGGGTTGATGAGCAAAATTATCATGTTGAAACCCCTAAAGAGAGAGTGAATGGGCCTGAGGCTGCCATTTTTTGTGATAGCATTCCAGTTATCATTTTTGGTGGCTTTTCTGATAAAGCCATGCCTACAGGGAGGAATACTAATGAAATCTCCATGACAGTGGCTGTAGGCATTCATTTTCAAGATAATGGTGTGTTGGATTGGCATGATAAGGCAGTGTAAGTGGAAGAGGGTTGGATTTCTGTTAAGGGAAAGAAAAATAAGTTCTCTTAGAAGCCTTCTTTTGACATGACTCTCCGCTCCCACAAGAGTAGCTCTAAATGTAAATCTTGATGGTTCTTGGTTGGGGGCTGGTTTTTGGCTGGCTATAGACTGTTCTTCTTGCAGCTTTGTTTTTGGTTGTAGGTGTCTTATTTACCCTCGATTGTCTGTTCTTTCATGTTCCTTATGTTAGGAAAACTTTCTGATTGAGGGTTCCAGATCCATTCAAAATTTGTCTGTAAAGGGTTTTGGGTCCCTTCAAAACATGTTTTTACCTTAATCAAAAACATTGTTCATTCATCAAATTCTTTCAATTTGATCATTATGTCATTATCAATACTTAATTACAAAATTGGGGTTTGACCAAGGCAAACCCCTATTCACCAAAACAAAAAAAATTCCTCTTCGTGTGTGCAGATTTGTTGGTGAAGAAGGATTGAAGATTGATCAAAAGTGCAATTTTACAAATTTGTCAACCCACTGAAAGTCATTTACAAAAATTATTTTTAGCTTTCTAATAGTGGAATCAAGAGTGTAGATCCAGGACTAGAAGACTATGAAATCAAATTTTGGATCCTTGTAAAGAGACTGGAAAGACAATCAAATTTTAGATTTCCCTAAATCCATTGCATTATGATTTTTAATGAATTAATAAATATGATCATAGGTACATTTTCAAGCTCAATAGACAATAGCTATAGATTTCCCTTTCACAAACCAAATTCTAAAGTATGTTGCAATAAAATAAAGACAAAATTACTATTGTAAGAAAATAAAAATAGAAAATATCTTCTAACGCCTTCCTCCCTTTTTGGCTTATATTTCTATCTTATTTATTATTCCCTACTCTAGGGTTGATATTATTATTTTCATATTATTTACCATTTAGATAGGATAATTTTTTGGAATTTTTTAATGTTCATATTTGGTTATAGTCAGAAAATTGACCATCAACAATTCACCACAAGAAAATTCACCTCCATGAAAAATTCACTTCATGGTGGTGAATTTTCTATGAGATGAATTTGTCATGTCAATGAATTTTCTCGTGGTAAATTGTTGACGGTGAATTGCTAGCGGTGAATTTGCTTGATGCCTTATATTTTATAAAGATTTTTTTTATCTACCTTTTATTAATTTTCAAGGCTTTTAGATTTTTTTATTTAAATTTTTTCAAAAGCAATAATAAAAAATTAAAACTATACAAAACTATAAAATAATGCCCATGTATATAATGGTTATAGGTCAAAATATAGATGAATGTTGTATAGAAAAGTGCATGTTAAGAAACATCTACATGCCCATGAAAAATCTATTTCAAATATATCTTTTGAATTGTTTTTTCCTATTTTTAAAAAATTTATTTCATTACTCTATTATCAACAATAAAAACTGGAAAACTAATTGAAACAAATCATAATCTAACCCATTATTAAGGTAAATTCTTGGTTCTTACCTCTTCTTCAAATTTTAAAAGATGTGAAGTCTATTCTTATGAATCATTTAGAAACATCCAATTTTCTTCATGAAAATTTGAAATTTTGTACTTCCCTGCCATACTTTAACCATCTAGTTGTTTTTTCTTCACCATTAAATGATTTACCAAAAGAGAATTTCAAAATTTTCATGTCTAAGCTTATATCTCTTTTCAATTCAATAGTATTGACATATAATTTTCAAGTTTTTATTCATTTCATCCAGTTTATAATATATAAGAAGGTATAATTTTTATTTTTGATTTAAGTAACTTTTTTTCTCACTCTTTGTTTGTTATTAGTCTTTTATATAATTTATTCTTCATATTTTTACACTCTTGTTCTGCTAAATTAACCTATTTTTTATCTCAAAGGTACTTTCCATTATTTCACTTAAATGTTACTTTATTTCCTTCCAAGGTCCAAATTTAATCTTAAGGGGGCTACAAATACCTAGGGCATCTACCAATTCATTCATATTTTTGGGTCTCTCTTTTCAATTGAGAATAAAGAATGTAAGATTTTTTTTCTTTTAAATTTATAATTTTATTGTTGTACTATTTAGGATAACCTATTCTTTGTTGTTTGAGATTCTTCATTATAAATTAAATCTTATTTACAACTAGTTGATGAGATCAATCAATATTTTATAGGATTTTAATTTATGTTAAGAGCTTCATATTTTGAAGAGAAATTGAAAGAAAATAACATTTTCATCATCACTTATTTACATGTGTTCCCTCAATTTTTGTCTTTCCAAATTCACAAAAACTACTTGAAGATTTGTTGTATCTACTTCCAATGACTATATTTATTTTATAAATGACTCTATTGGTTTAATGATAACATCTATGTTTTGTTCTCCCTCTCCAATTTTGGAAGGATTCTTGTTTTGAAGCTATTAGCAATGCCATTGGTAGCTTTTTGAAGGTGGATGCTATGTCTCGAGATCTTGGACATACTATGGTGGTTTGTATTTTAATTGACTTGGACATCTCCAAACCTCTCCATCGTGATGTGGTCTTGATGGTGGATGACAGACCTTGGAAGTAGCTTCTGGACTATGAGGGGCTCCCTTTTCAGTGCAGGAAGTGTTTCTCTATTGGTCACCTAGCTTTTGGTTGCCCTCTTTCTCGCTGCAAGGGTGCTGCTACTTGGTGGAAGAATGCTCTCTCAGACCATCTCACAGTTGGCTCTCCCTTTTCAAATGGTTCCTTTGAGGAGGGTGACCCTCCCTTGACTACTTCCCCCATGGTGTCAAAGCCTTTCTAGGCTCCTCTCTCGACTATCCCTTCCACAAAACCTTTGTTGCATCAATTTGTTGTCGTTGTTTAGTCAGAACCTTCTTGTCCCTCGTTGAATGACTCTACTGGTCCTTTGGTCACTCATGTCTCCTCTTCTTCCTTGTCGGCTCCCTTGTTGTGTGGTGGCTCCTCACCTAGGGTGGTTGATGTGCATCCGCTCCGCTCACCTCACTCAATGGATTTCAATTCTAAATCTTCCTTGTTGGTTGTGCTAAGGAAGAAGAAAGGACTCCCCAAATTTGTTACTTCTTTGTGGCCTTGGGTTCAGGGAGTCATATTAGCATCCTCTGATTCTGGGGTTGTCTAATCCTTGTTTGTTGTTCTACAGTTGTTGGTAGCTATTTTTATTTGTTTTTCCTCTAGTTCATGTTTTGGGTTGAACTAGCTTCTTTTGGCCCTTTGGGCTCTTTGTATAAAGGGCACAACACCCTGTAAATCATGCTTATTTGATCAAAAACATCAATTTTTGTTGATATTTTCTTTCAAGAAATAAAGTTTTTTTTGTAGTGAAACCATCTTATCGTAAAAAATGCAACCTCATTAACACTTTGCTCTTTTCTTGTTTCAATATGTAGAAATCATATTATAAATTTTTAATAAATATTATTTAAGATAAAAAATTATCATTTTCCTTTTTCAAATTATTAATCTCTTCGTTTTGAATTTTTACTCTATTGTCAACACAATTCAATCCCTCATTCTTGAATTCAGATTGTCTCAATAACTTATTTTGTTGTTCTTATAATTTAATCAATGAATATTGATAAAATAAATGCTGCACATTTTTATCTAAAAATTTTATATTAAAATTGAACTTTATATTTTTTTTCTCTTAATCCCTATAATTTTTTTTTCAAAATAGTTAGTGTCTTTGTCTAAATTGTATTTATCTTTAATAATCTTCAGTTGCGAAAATTCTTGAGTGATTTCACCATTGATTCTTATATTTTAATCTTACATAAGATTCATTCTTATCAAATCATTTACCTTATTTTTTAGATATTTATCAATTTGAAACTTTCTTGATATTAAAAATATATAGTGTCAATTTTACTTGTGAATTTAGACGAGTGTGTTGCAAATTTTGGATTATGATTCGTGTGATGTAACTCTTGCAGCTTTGAATTTTTTTTTCGATTGTTTCCATGATCTATAGTTGGATTCAATTTATGTAGCTCGTCTCTCTGTCCTTTTCAACATTATATTTTGAACTCTAATTTTCTATGATAAATTTCTTTCTCATAGGTGACTCACGAGTCACCCTTTTCATCCTCTAATTTCTTGCTACATGACTTCTTAATTATTGACAGTTGCCCCCCGAGTTCATTGTTTTATGTCAAATGCGATGTTTGAGTTTTCAAAAATCATGTCTTTCTTCCTAATCATGATACAAATCTTCTTGCATTTTTAATAGTAGTTTGTGAAAAAATTTGAACTCTTCAGCTCATTTTCTACATTATCTTTACGATATCCCGTTTTCTTGACTCAAATTATATTTATCTATACAAATTGATTAATTTTTTGGAATCAATATATGATGTTAATAATAGAATCATGTTTGATTTTTCAAATTAAATTGCGCATGTTTTTTTTGAGAAAAGATAAATTATATACACTTTTTTCTTTTTTTTCATATACATGTTCTATATTAAGTTATTTCATTGTATGATCTTGACTCTATTAATTTTAAAAAGAACCTAATAGAAAAATACCATCAATTTATTCCTCTCTAGAAGTGGAGATGCATCCGCCATGCTACACTATAAATGATGCAACCCTTTAGTAACGATGAAGAATTCATTAACTACACTGGAAAGTTCTAGTTTCTTCTTATTATACATCTTTGAGCACTAGAAATTTATTTCTTCATACTCTTTAAGTTTGAACATGTATTTAAATTCTATATCCATGTATTTCATAGGAAATAATTATCTTTTAAACATTAAAAAAACATGACAATGTTGAAAATGTAAGAATTTTACATTTATCTTTTGAAGTAAAAAAATATTATTTAGATTACACATTGAGGAAGCCATTAGTTACATACAATTTATTAGGAAATTAAACTATGTATTTAATGACACTTTCTCAAACTATATTGTACAAGCAAAAGTTAAACACAACAATGTTAAAAATTATCTAGAATATATTTTTTATATATGTAATGTTGCTATAATTAGAAAGATTCTAATAGATGTAAAATCATAAGGAACATGTGGATGAATACATCAATAAATTAGATTATAAATTTATAGGCTATGAGAATATATAGAACATAACTACAAAAGACAAGCAATACCCAATCTTAGACCATACACTCCATATGATTCACTATATACAATAGGTATAATAATCAAGGTAATCCTAATTTCTTTACTATTAATAGCTACTTCAGCTATATTTGATATTCTTTATTTAAGGTTTCTTTGAAGAATTTTATATTTATCTAAATAAAATAAATAATATTTTAATTTGTAACAACTGCCCCTCCCTCGCTACCAATTATTTCTTTTCTTAAAACAATTCATAACAAATACAAATTTAATCAACTGTGCATCATCCACATAGTTTAGAAGTGCTAATTTCAAAACTTCTCATTTACCATGGTGGCATCAACTACTCATCAACACTTATTTTCATACAAATGGGAGTGGAATGCTCCCAAGGTTAAGATCATTCCTAGACCTAAACCTAAGTCTCGAGGGTTCATTCTTGATGACCCTACCTACGGATCCATTGGTAGGAAATTGGAGGCTTTGTAGTTCTCCCAACAAAATTAGAGGGAGTTCATTCTCTCCTCTTGCATGAGATCTCTGATCTCTCTTTAAATCGTGACTATTTATAAAGTTTAGTCCAATCATAATATAACGATACTATTACCATCAAAAGTTGGTCCCACCAAACATGATCAATTCATAGTGTACAATATACACAAATGCACATGGTCATATTATTTTAGAATTCCCCAATTCCTATAGGGAGGGGACTCGAGCATACATCACATATACATAAGGTCACTAGCTCATACACATCACATATACATAGTGATTGGTTCCAACATATATCACATATACACAATGACTAGCTCCAACATTCATCACATCCACCTTGACTAGCTTCAACATATGCCACATATACAAGTGACTAGCTCCAACATACGTCAAATACTCATCGTGACTAGCTCCATCATATGCCTCATATGCACGGTGACTAACTCTATCATATGCCACATATACACGATGACTACACTCTCCATCATATATTTTAATTTATTATTTTCCAACAAAATTTCTGTCTGCTTGTCATTTAATACAATAGAATTACACTCTCCCATTCATTCATGTGAAATTTTGCTACGTACTTTCCCTTAATTCAATCCACAATTTCAAGCATGGATAGAACTTAATCCATTCTACAATTTCAAGCATGGATACAATTTCAAACGTGGATACAATTTAAGAATGGAATAGCTCCGCCCAATCAGATGGGTTGTATATCTTGGGTTTCCCACCGCCCACCAACAGAACAGAGAATCCATGCCCATACTTGGGGTGGGTGGGAGAGATAGTTCTGAACCGTTCTTTTTAGAAGCCGCAACTACCACCATCCTATTTGCCTCGGGTGGATATAGCCGGTGCCCCCCCTCACTCAAAGGTGGATAGAACTAAAGCCACGTAGCAACACCTACCTAATTCGCGCCTTTGACTCTTTTCGCAGTCTTTCGTGATTTTTCTGAGAAGAGATGACAAAAATCCAGCCCGGGACTCAATATATATAGTTATACTCCACTTAATATTTAGAGAACATCTAGGTGTAAGCAATGGAAGTATTCATGGACCTAACATCCTCTATGATGTCCGTTATTCTTCTAGGAGCTGCTACAATTTTTGTTGCGGCAACAATTCTAGTAAAACACCATGGAAGTAATATGATCCGTCTCCGGCCTCCAGGCCCCAGAGCTATTCCTGTAATTGGTCACTTTCATCTTCTCATACATAAAACCAGGCCAATTCACCAGGTTCTATGTTCACTCGCAACACGCTATGGACCTGTTATGCTTCTAAAATTTGGTAGCCGCCCTGTTTTGGTGATAAGCTCTCAAGATTTAGCCAGAGAATGTTTTACAGTAAACGATAAGGCTTTTGCATCAAGACCTCTCCTTACACAAGGTAAACATTTGGGCTACAATTATTCTATGTTTGCTTGGGCTCCTTATGGCCCCTATTGGCGAAATGCTAGAAAAATTTGTGCACATGAGCTTCTATCTTCCAAAAGAATCCATTCGTTCGCACCCAAGAGAATGGGCGAACTTAGTAAAGCGGTAAACTTTTTGTTTCAGCAGACACAGCTGCAGAGTATTGTTAATATGAGAAGTGCTCTTTCCAAATTGAATTTTAAAACTCTGATGTCTATGATTATAAATGAGAGGTATTTTGGAGAGGCATCAGGGATTTCAGAAGATTTGGTGACCCATCTGATTGAAGAATCCTTTATGCTTCATGGAGCAGTCAATATTGGGGATTATATTCCCTAGTTGAAGTGGCTTGATTTGCAAGGGTATGAGAAGGCTATGATCAAGGTACAGGAGAAATTAGATTCGTATATGTAGAAAATTTTGGAGAAGCATAGGGAGAAAGGGTTAAAAGATGGTGGAGAGATGGAAGACTTTGTTGATGTGCTAATCCCACAGGCAGAGGAGAATGGCGAAGCAATTCCAGATAAAGATGAATTTGTTAAGGCACTACTGTTGTAAGTATTTTGACTATACTTGTTTTTATCCATTTTGGTTTATAATTTTTTTTTAATCGAACAAGCCTATAGATTATTGATAACAGATCATATTAATCGACGAAATTTATTATAAAGATGATATATTAGATTTTAAACTATAAATATTTGTAGAAACTTATTTAAAGAAGAAGTAAACTAATCTATTCCTCTAACAGAGATGGTTAACCACTACTTTTATTTTTAGGAAAACAATAATTAATTTTTTTTTTAAAACTCAATCATTCTTTATCGAATGGTTTACATCAATTACATCGAAATGTAAATTGGTCATTTCTAACTACCAATGAAATTTTTAATGCTTAATTTATTTTTTGGTCTGCCAAAAAATTTCAGCTTATCTACTAGTCCTTTATCTTGAAGAAATATTTTCTGAGTATGATGTTCAAACCAATAACAATCTGCATGATCGATGGATTTCTTATAATGTGATAAATATCATAAATATTTATGCATAAATAAAATTTTGAGTTAAAACCTATGTAATCATGTTTTCATTGTCATCAAAGTATTGGTTAAGATGATTTTATAGAACAAATATGTTAAAATATGATTAAATACATGACTTTATAGAACAAATACCTACAACAAATAGTTGATTCATAGGCCTAACAGATGACCTAGAATTAGTCTCGCACAAGACCCTCCATTGGAACAAGGTATAAGCGCCCTCTCCCAACATCAGTCTATCCCTGCAAGGCCCCTCGAATTCTTTAATCCATCCACCTGGTGGCCAAAAGTGAAGGTATGAATTCCTCTTGACAGCAGTTTGGGAGAGTGAAAAGTTTAGCATTTATAGCCAAATATGGGTTTTCATGACATTCGTGTCCCAAGAGAACAATTGAAATGTCAATATAGCACGTAAATTAAGTATTTGTGAGTTTAGATTTTCTCTCTTTCCCTTGTTATTAATACTTCTAGCATTTCAGATTATGTTTAGTGCAGGGTCTGATACAAGTTCACTTTCCCTTGAGTGGGCATTGTCCTTGTTATTACGACATCCCCATGTAATGAGGAAGGCACAAGAGGAACTTAATTCTACAGTTAGACGAAAGAGACTGGTGGAGGAGTCAGATATACCCCAGTTAAAATACCTGCAAGCAATAGTGAGAGAGACAATGCGCCTTCATCCACCAGCGCCTTTGCTTTCGGTACACAAATCTATTGAGGATTGCACAGTGAGAGGTTATCATATTCCTGCAGGCACACTGCTATTTGTAAATGCATGGGCAATTCATAGGGACCCAAGATTGTGGAATAAACCACTAGAGTTTATACCAGAGCGTTTTATGGAGAAGGAGATGGAGGTAGACAACATACAAATGAGAGGGGATGACTTAGAGATAATTCCATTCGGGGCAGGGAGAAGAGGATGTCCTGGTGCTTCATTGGCAATGAGTATGGTGCAAACAACTCTCGTAACTTTCTTGCACAGCTTTGAATGGTTTATTTCAGATGGAAAAGTTGTTGACATGAATGAAGGGGTTGGCTTGACAACGCCAAGATCAGTGCCTTTGGAGGTTACCATCAAACCTCGTCTCCCCCATCATCTGTACTATGAATAGGTCTAGTGTTAAACAGTTCAACTCCTCCTTTGTTCTTGTTTATCTTTTGGTTGCAGAATAAGCATCATGTTAGTACGAATGGGAGTGTAAATTATTGACTTCCTTCAGCTTGATGCCTTAGATTATATTAGTTGTAATTTTTTTTAAATAGACTCTTTTTAATCTCATTTGAGGTTTACATTATAAAAACATTTATACTGTCTTATTTCAATATAATTAGCAATTGGAAATAGAATCATAATAAGGTTAATGTGTCACCATAAGATAGAGGTATAAGTTATTGATTTTTACAAATAGACTCAAATATTTGTATTTGAAATTCTATGTATCAGAAATTTCTAGTTCTTTTTAGTTTGAATGAGGTACCTATTTTTTTATTATGTTGTAGAAACCAGCCACATTCAAACTTTGCACTTTCTATTTTCTATTGGGATGCTATATCATTGAGCTTTTGACCCACATTGCCTCTTTAATATTCTGAGGGTGGCCCATGTCTTAGTTATTTTTTTTTCTAAAAGGAGTATTTAATCAAACTCATGAGTCATTAAATTATTTTCTCTTTTTAAATGAGGATAACAACTCCAAGAAAGTTTCAAGATCATTGAATATCCATTTAGCAAAACAATTCAATGATGGTATGAGATAATACTAAAGAAGGATCTTTAGTGAGATTTAAGTAGAACTAGTGGTAAGTAGAAATAGTTGTATGGTATGGTCAAATTCAGATTAACGAGTCTAAAATTTTAGAAATTTTAAAATTAGTGGTAAATAGAAATAGTTGCATGGTATGGTCAAGTTTAGATTAATGAGCATAAAATTTAGAAATTATATGAAGACAAAGAATATTTACAAATTATAGTTTGTCTAGAATGTCTTCATTAAAAATAAATAGACCTACCAATTATTAAATAATCATTGATTTAACAGTGATAATGATCTTTACGAGCTAGTCTTCTATAGATTGGAACAACTATCCCGCCTAGATAATGCACCTTTTATCATACTTATTAATTAATTGAAAATAAAAAAACCATTGTATTATGATTTTCAATTAATTAATAAATATGATCAAAGGTACATTCTCGAACTCAATAGATTGCCCCTTCACAAACCAAGTTCTAAAATATGCTGCAATAAAATGAAGACAAAATTACTATTATAAGAAAATGAAAATTGAAAATATCTTCTAAAGCCTTCCTCTCTTTTTGGCTTCTATTTCTATCTTATTTATTAATCCCTATCTATGATTGAAAATATTATTTTCATATTATTTATTATGTAGATAGGATTTTTTTTTTGGAAATTGTGAATATTTATATTTTATAAAGATTTTTTTTTATCTACCGCCTATTAATTTTCAAGGTTTTTAGATTTTTTTTTAAATTTTTTTTGTAAAGCAATAATGAAAAAGTAAAACTATACAAAACTATAAAATAATGCGTACATGTAATGGTTATAGGGTAAAATATAGATGAATGCTATATATAAAAGTGATGTTAAGAAACATCTACATGCCCATGAAAAATATATTTCAAATATATGTTTTCAATTATTTTTTTCTATTTTTCAAAAAATTATTTCACTACTATATTACCACTAATAAAAATTAGAAAATTAATCCAAATAATTCATAATCTTACTCATTATTAAGATACATTCTTTATTCTTTAATATTATTGGATTCTTCAATCTCTTCTTCAAATTTTAAGAGATGTGAAGTCTATTCTTATGAATCAATTAGAAACATCTCATTTTCTTCATGAAAATTTGAGATTTTTATACTTCCCCACCATACTTTAAGCATCTAGTTGTGCCATATTGATTATTAAGTGGTATACCAAAGAGAATTTTAAAAAAATAATGTCTAGGCTTAAATCCCTTTTCAATTCAATAGTAGATAAAATTCTTTGCATTGACATATAATTTTATAGTTTTTATTCATTTCATTCAGTTTATATTATATAACAAGGTCTAATTTTTATTTTCAATTCAACTAACTTTTTTTCTCGATCTTGTTTCTTACTAGTCTTTTATATGTTTTATTTTTTAAATTTTTACACTCCTCTTCTACTAAATTAACCTAGTTTTGATCTCAAGGGTACTTTCCATTATTTCACTTAAATGTTAACTTATTCCTTGCAAACTACAAATCTAATATTCGAGGGGGCTTCAAATACCCTATGGAATCTACCAATTCATTCATATTTTGTTGGCTCTCTCTTTCCGATTGGAAATAGTGAATGTAAGATTTTTTTTCTTCTAGATTTATAATTTTATTGCTCCACTATTTAGGATAACCTATTCTTTGTTTTTTTGAGATTCTTCATTATAAATTCAATCCTATTTACAACTAGTCGATGAGATCAATCACTAAATTTTATAGGAGTTTAATTTGTGTTAAGAGCTCCCATATTATTGAACAAAAATTGAAGAAAATTCACATTCCCTCATTTTTTTCTTTCCAAATTCACAAAAATTACTTGAAGACTTGTTGTATCTACTCCCAATGACTATATTTATTTTATAAATGACTCTATTTGTTTCGTGATAACATCAATTTTTTTTTGATATTTTCTTTCAAGTTTTTGTTGTAGTAAAACCATCTTGTCATCGAAAATACAACCTCATTAACACCTTACTCTTTTCTTGTTTCAATATGTAAAAATCATATTATATTTTTTTTATAAATACTTTTTAAGATAATAAATTATCATTTTCCTTTTCTAAATTATTAATCTCTTCCTATAGACACGTAAAGTATACATTCACCTAATCTTGATCTTACTAACACTATTCTGTCCTTAATCATCTCCTTTGCTAGTCATTTAATCGAATAATTTGTATTTGAGTAAATTCATCACTCTTCATCTCTTCATTAAATAAATCAACTTTATCTAGTTAATTCATCATCTCCTATTAATTAAATAAATCAATTTTATTTAATTAATTCTGTAATCCCCCTTTTAATTAAATAAATCATTTTATTTAATTAATCCCTAAAGTCATCTCCTTAAATTAAATAAATCTTTATTTAATCTAACATCACCCCCGTTAATTAAATAAATCAATCTTTATTTAATTAAATCCAAAAATCATTTTTCCTCTCATTTTGATTTATTTAAATCCTGAAATCCAAGTCAAAATGGTCAAATCAGCTAATCCCCCTCTTAATTAATGATAATCATAATCACTCCAATCCTCTAGATCTTGCAACTTGCACAATAAATCATTTTATTTGATTTATTAATTCATCAATTTCCATTCAAAAGGGCATGTTTTGTGAAATATTTTTCCAATTCAAAAATCCCTCCAAAAAGGATGGGTACTTTCAACAAGGTATTAATGCCTCTTACATGTCCTTGGCCTTGAGCCAAGTGACATTAACTCCATTTCCCTTCCCTCTAAACGTGTCACTTTCAAATTTCAAATTTGAATCTCATAGCATTTATCATGCACATTGACCAAAATGTGCTCATTCCTCCTCCAATCACATGTGGACAAGTGGCCTTCTCTCATTAGTTGGTCTTTTGTCCCACATTCACCCAAATCCTTCAATCTTCCATTCTTCAAATCTATAAATAGAGGCCTCCTCTATTGCAACATCATCCATAATTTGAGTAAACTTATTATACTCAATTTCATCTTCAAGCATAACCATTTTCATCTTTTTATCAAGTTCTTAGCTAGGTTATGCAGGAATTCAACCAAAATGAATCCATCATCATCAAGATTACAAAGGAGTTGGGAAAGGGCCAATTTCTACACACAATTGGCACCAACTCCCCCATGGGATTGAGTGTTTGTATTGCTTAATTAGGATTTCATTTATGTTTTATATTTTGTTCTTCATTTTTCCTATTATTGAGCATTGTAGATGAATTTCATGGGGAATCCTTATTATTACTTGCATTTCAATCTAATAATGTGTTTTTTTGCCATGTTTCTGCAGGTCTAAGATTGGAATTCACACTTCCTTTTGAATTTTTACTCTATTGCCAACATGATTCAATCCCTCATTCTTGGATTCATGTTGCCTCAACAACTTATTTTACTGTTCTTATAATTTAATCAATGAATGTTGATAATGTATAATATAAATGCCTACAAAGTTTTATCTATAAATTTTATATTAAGATTTAGCTCTATATTTTATTTTTATCTTAATCCCTATGAAAAAATTTCAAAATAATTAGTGTCTCTGTCCAAATTGTGTTTATCTTCTGTAATCTTCATTTGCAATTATTTTTTGAGTGACTTCACCATTGACTCTTCTATTTTCATCTTGCATATGATTCATTCTTATCAAGTCATTTATCTTATTTTTAATATATTTATCAATTTGAAACTTTCTTGATATTAAAAATTTGTAGTGTCAATTTTTACTTGTGAATTTAGACGTCTGATGCAATTTTGGATTTTTATAACTATTAACCCCTATTATGATTCTTGTGATGTAACTCTTGCGGCTTTGGAAAATACTTTCGATTGTTTCCATGATCAATAGTTGATCATTCATGGTTTGATTCCATTTATGTAGCTCGTCTCTCTATCATTTTCAACATAACATTTGAAATCTAATTTTCTATGATAAATATCTACTTCTCATAGGTGACTCGCGTCCTTTTCTTCCTCTAAAATCTTTCTACTTGATTTCTTAATTATTCATAGTAGCTCCTCAAGTTCATTTTTTACGTCAAGTGTGATGCTTGAGTTTTCAAAAATGGTGTATTTCTTCCTAATGATGATACAAATCTTCTTGCATTTTTAATAGTAGTTTGTGAATAATTTTGAACTCTTCAACTCATTTTTTACATTATCTTTACAATATTCCCTTCTCTTGACTCAAATTAAATTTATCTATACAAATTGATTAACTTTTTTTGGAATCAATACATGATAGAATCATGTTTGGTTTTTCAAATTAAATTGTACATTTATTTTGAGAAAAAATAAATGATATACGCTTTTTTCTTTTCTTTCATATATTCATGTAGGAGATGAAAAATCCTTCCTAAGATCATCAACTTGCAACAACACATCACCCTCACACATACAAGAGAAACAAACAATATTCTGCCAAATACCAAAATGATATTAAAAAATGAGGTGAGATATACATAATGTACAAGACTTTTAAAGGCATGAAAAATGTGACCGGTGAACAAATACCTGATATGGGAAAAATCCACCCAAGTAATTAACCTAAGTTAAACTTAACACTACATTAACCCCCCCCCCCCCCTTAAGTGAAAACTTAGGGAGAATTGTTATGCAAAATGAAAATGAAAAATGGGTCCCGACTACAAGGTCATGTTAGGTACCCATGCACAACTACAATGTAAAAAATTAAATCTCTCACAATCAAAGAAAATGAGAAAAATCTTGTGGAACAAAACTCCCCTCCAAAAGAGAGAAAATAAAAACAAGATGCATGGATGGAGGACTCAATAACACCCCTCAAGGACTACATACATCATGTATATACAGTAAATGATCCTCCCATAGGAAGGAAAGGGAGAGACTATGTAGCCACCTCCCCCCATAATGTATAACCACCTACAAAAATGGTATGTGCTTGAAGAAAAAACATGATTCAATGTCAATAAACAACTTGTCTCTCTTTTCGAAAAAATAAAACCAAATGAAAATGAAAGAATGCTTTCCATTATAGATACAAATTGAAAGAAATATGCATGAAGATGTATGATGATGTCTCTAAAATCTACTCATGTGTCTCCTTTTCCATTATAGATGAATATGCCACAATCAAATTAGGTACATACCCAATCAATGAAGAATGCGACAAACCAAGACTATGTGGAAATTGATGCTAAACAATATCCAAAGACAGAGATGGAGTGACAATAGTTGTACCACAACTATCATCAAATATGAAAATGAATCCCTCAAATGCGGCTTCCAATTTTGAAATGTGAGATTCCATGAAAAATGAACCAATTTCTAACAAATAGGAATCCCAATCAAGAAGACAATGATTGTTGCTTAAGAATGATGGAAGTACTTAATGAAGGTGGATCAACTATCTCTAACAAAGAATCAAGAACCTCTGAAGCAACTACAACCTCATTTGAAGTTTGAAAAACCTCCAAAGGATCACAAGCATGGTTTATCTTCTCTAAAGAATAAAGAGAAACACTAGTATTGAAAAGAGGATTTTCAAGAGATGGCAGAGTATCATGATCTTCATATGATTCTCAAATGTAATTCCAAAGAGCATAATGGAAATCAAAATGAAAAAGTGAATCCAAAAGGTCATCATCATTTCTATGGTCAAAAATAACTCTAAAGACTCTAGCCCTATATCCTTTCCAAATAATATACCCACTATGTGTTCTTGGAATAGGATCTTCATTATACAAATATGGCAATAGATTCTGTTCACTAAGATGAGTGAGAATAAAATCACTCCATTTCCTAAATTTCCCTTTCTCGAAAGAAACTAGTATAACTAATAAGTCTTCATAATTTTGAAAGATAGAGCTTTCACAAGTATAAAAACTTCCAAAAAAGAATTATATGATTAAAAATACTGATTTGGTGCAAAAATTGTAACCATTCAACCACTATGATCTTCGAGGCACAAGAATCCACATAGTTTCCAAGCACAAACCACACAAGAGACATTGTCACTATCATGTGAGGCTTGCTCATGATTAATATGTGATGGAACATGCTATATCAATAGCTAAAAAAAACATAACACCACTAATGTTGGACTAAAGTCCCTATGAACTTCTTTGAATCTCCAACTTGTGCCTACCTTCAAATGCTTTGAAAACCTTAAATGAAATATTTGCATAAAACTTTAGAATGCTAAAGTCTTGAAACCAAAATATATATCAGGTGATGTCTTGAAACCAAGTTTCATGCCACTAGCTTCTCCAAAATGCTTTAACAAACCAGCATAATATGTGATAATTTGTGCCTCTCCAAGCAACAAATTATCCCCTAATAGGTGATGCCATTTCAAACTAAAAATAACACCTCAACTGAAAACTCAATGCCATTGTAGATTTTTGAACTCCAAAATCACCGAAGATTTTCCATGATGACAACTAATAGGGTTGTGTGATCAATGCATCCCAAATAAAATGATTAATGACAAATTGAACCATCACATGCCACAAGGAAATCAAGCCTCAAACAACACAACAAACACATTTATGGGTATGTGCAGGATCATCATGGAAAAAATAGGCCTTTAAGTGGCAATAAAAAGACAAAAAATCAGAGTTAGACAACTTGACGTAAAAAATTGAATAAATTATCTATATTATCTCAAAAAAATGTTAAAATAGAATATGTAGATAATTGAATGTAGTTTCTAAACTACTAGACCTTTATTTAAAAAAAAAAAATCTATTTGGTGAAAATTTGAAATTTCAATAAAGTAGTATTTAAATTTCAGGGTAAAAATAAGAAGTAGGTGTATGTCTGACCACCCTAACCACAATAAAATGATAATATTTTTTTATAATATTTTAGATTTAAGTAGAGGACTCATGTCCCAATGTGATGCATATTTTTTTATAATTTTTTTCCAAGTAAATAATTAATTATGAATTGTTTATTACAAATTATAAAAAATATAAAAGCGCGTCTATCTAACCACCTTAACTTGGTCAAAAATTCATGAAATTCATTTTTTTTTTTAATCCTATATTATGTGAAGCATAGAATGTGACGCATATTTTGGATTTAAAAAATGTGATACCATTTGAAAGTTATAGATGTTTTTCAATCAGCCTATCAATCAAGACTTTATTCGTAATTCTAATAGAAAATGAATAATAATAATTTATTAAATTCAAAGTAAAGAATAATTTATATTGGTGGAAATCTAAGAATATCCTCTAAAAACCCTTTTCGTTTCATCAATTTTGGGTTAAAAAAAAGTTGTCAGCCACATGGGCCATCATATGGCTTACATATCACCACTTTTTGGCCCATCATGATCCTGCACATACTCTTATTCAACAAAAAATTATGGATTTGCAATGCATCTAGCCTTGAAAGTTAAATGCTACTCCCAATGCACTGTGATCTAATAAAAAAGAGTTGAAAAAGTGAAACTCCTCCCAGCACAGACTACCTCCAACAATAGGAAAATTATGGTGCCTTTCAAACTAAAAATAATCTTGACTGTACTTCTCCAATCACCCCTCCAAACAAATGCCATGGCCTATGAAAAATGAAGTGAATATCATAGGAATAATGGAAACGATGCCTCGTGAACAAAGAAAATTTTGGCCTCTTGAACAAAAAATTGGTCATCATACATAGGAAAATAAAGAATAATTGAGAATTATGACAGCTTTGAAATTTAATAAATTTCAAATGCCAAAAAAGACTTTAGTGGGTAAAAAGTTGTCTGGATCTCCTCGGTAGAAAATATCTAGGAAGGTGAGCAGGAGGAAGAGGTATGATATCATGTAGGAGACGAAAAATCCTTCCTAGGATCCTCAACCTACAATAGTAAATCACCCTCACAAATACGAGAGAAGCAAACACTATTCTACCAAATTCCAAAATGAGATGAGATATACATAATGTACAGGCCTTGGCTCTATTTGTTTAAAAAAGAACTCTATGGAAAAATACAATCAATTTATCCCCCTACAAGATTGGAAATGTATCCGCAATGCTACACTATAAATGATGAAACCCCTTAGTAATGTGATCATGAATTTGTCCTAAAGCACAATACGCCATGTAGAATTCATTAACTACAGTAGAAAGTTCTAGTTTCTTCTTATTATACAACTTTGCACACTAGAAAAATAAGTCTTCATACTCTTTAATTTTGAACATGTATTTAAATTATATATCCATGTATTCCATAGGAAATAATTATCTTATAAACTTCAAAAGCAACACATTAAGATTTTCATATCTTAAATATATAAAAAAAATGACAATGTTGAAAAAATAAGAATTTTACATTATCTTTTGAAGTAAAAAAAATAAAATTAGATTACACTTTGAGGAAGCCATTAGTTACATACAAGCTACAAGGAAATTAAACTATATATTTAATGACATATTCTCAAGCTATGTTGTGTAGGTAGAAATTAAACACAACAATGTTAATAACTATCTAAAATATATTTTTTAATGTAAGTATTGTTGTTATAATTGGAAAGATTCTAGTAGATGTAGAATAATCAAGGAGCCTCTATATTACTTAAATAAAATTATCTTTGTTTAAATATCCCACACCTATTTTTTATGCATATATATTATCCACCTAGTAATGTCTTGCTACCTCTATCATATTTGATAAATACATATCTCTTATATGTAAAAATACGTCCTCATAAGATATTTTGTACCTTTGATAAATATAGTCATTTCCTATGTTATTTTATAAACTACATTCTTTCCCAATAATGTTCCCATGCATTTTATTGTGACTCCCTCTACTAATGCAGATGCATATTTTAACACACTAATCTAGCCAAGTGAGATCAATTTTATGATATTGCAAGTCTTAAAAAAATGCTTGAATCAATTTTGAACAGAATGTAGACTTAAATATAATTCACAAATAAAACAAAAAGTAAGAACATTCACAAATAAAACAAAAAGCAAGACTAAAGGTAACTTACTCTTTCCCAAACTATTATCCTAACTTGACAAAACTAGAAGTGTGTGTGTGTGTGTGTGTGTGTGAAAGCTCAGTTTAGGTATTTATCAAAGGTTACCAAACCAATTTCTTCTCCTTGAGTGATACTTCCCCTCTCTTCAAGAGGCTTGATTCTATTCTCACATCCAAATTAGTACATTGCAATAGTAGTTAGCCGAAATTTTTTTTTTTATTTGCGTCATATATTTTCACAATTAGAACTTTTCATAACATTTGATTAAATCAACATTTATTCTTCATATTTACAAAACACATAAAGCATAAATACACTCATTTAAAACATTCTCACCCAACTAGGTAAAAGTAAATAAGTAGTAACACAAAGAGGTGTAACAATATCGATCTGAAATTATCTTTCAAACATTAAAATATGCCTAATTTTAAATAGAATTATATATAAACTAAATATATTTTATTTGACAATTTTCTTAAAATCTTCTGTTTTAAGTGAAACTAGGGGAAAGGGGCCAATAGTTGTATAGTGTCGAATTGTTGTTCTAGCACTTATGCTTATTATACCTATTCTTATCACATATTTATACTATGTATTGTAAATAAATAATCCACATGAAAATTTAAAAAAAAAAAATATTGGTCAAGATGGACCCATTCTTGAACACATAAGAACCTATGATTATTATATGAAAAAACCATAAATACATTCATGAAGAAGTAAAATAAATATTTTTTGTCTCAAATAAAATATCATAACTATCTACTATAAGTGTTGCATTTATAAAATAAAATGCTCATTTAATAAATAAGACACTCATTTAAACAAGAATCGATATCATAGTGAAAACATATTGTACATGTGTACAACTATTAGGATAGCAATGTACAAGAATTGGAGTATTTCAAATTGATATTTGTCCTATCACATATATAAAAGGTGAACACAATCAATACCTTGTATTTTCTCATGAAATGTGACGGATTTAAAACAAAAAATTGTGTTCAAGTATTGACCCATTTTTGTTTGATATAAATTGTAGTTTAAATAATTATGTGTTGTTTTTATGACAACAAATATTTTTTTGTTTTCAACTATTGATCCATTTGTGTTGAGATAACAAATATTTATGGTTACCAATAAGTATTTAATCCATTTAGGTTGCATATTAGTTTTATTTTAAATAAAAATATAATATTATACAAGAAACAAATGATAATGTTTTGTTCAACTACTAGAGGTACCATGGTTAAGTTTCGATTGAATCTTTGAAAAGTTAAAATTTGGACACTTCTCAAAAGATGTGCTAATGTGGCAAGTTGTGTGATGAGTCACACCTCCAAACTATTGGGATGTGAAGTCCAACGGTAACATGACTATTAATATTCTCCCATCTCTTCATATCGAAGAGTTGTGTATAAATATATGTGCAGATCATGTAATTGATATCTAATAATTGTATCCTTGCTTTGAGAGTGGACTTAGCCAATCTTGGAGAACCACTATAAATCATGTTCTTTGTCTTGTCTATTTCTTTCTTCTATTTTATGTTTTCTCTACTTGTTTAAATTTTACACAAACTTTATTTATAAATAAAGAGACCATTCCACATTTAAGAAAAAAACAAAGGTCCTAAGATATTTTGTGGAACCATTACATGTTCACAAAGTTAGCCACCGCGACTAATGGACCCTTATTAAAATTTTAATAATAAGTCAAAGAAAAAAAAGAAGAAAACACTAAATATCATATTCTCATCAAATTTAAGCCCTCCTTCCAATGCTCGTAAGAGTGTCAATTTCAAAGCTACAATATATGTAATTACTGAGAGATATTTTTGGTGCATGTGGAGTAGATGTTAGGATTGGCATTGACTAGCGGAAATTTTGTAATGGCTTTTTCTCTAGTCAGCGTGCTCACCATAATGCCTGCTCGCTTAAGGATGACCGATTGCTTCCCGACCTAAAAAGGCATGGAATACATATTTATTCCCATTGCAGGATTGAATGTCTTCAAAATTCCTTCGGATGTGAGCTCCACATCCGTAGACGATTTCAACATGGTAGTTACGTACAAATTATCACTCAGCCCCTCAACCCAAAGGGGATGGCTTAACTGACACACTCTAAGCGTTGACTGCTTAGATGGTCGGGCACACCCTTAACCAAACCCTTTTTGTTTGCCTACTCTTAACCCAACCTCTCTCGTACCATTTGTAGATTTTCTTTTTGATGGATTATGTTCTCATGTGAAGTAACTGCCCTGTTTCTGATATAAAAAATCCATATCTATGATAACATATAAAACCATCCCCATACAATGACATGATAATGGCAGATTAGATGGAATAAGTAGATGGACAAAGCCGAATGGACTTTTTTTTTTATGAATAGGCAGATATCTATATTAATTTAAAGACAAGAATACATATTCACAAAAAAAGGGTGGATGGTAAGAAGGCCCACCTCGAGATTCACATGGTCAATGCCCAAAAAAAAAACATATATCAAACCACATGGGCCCAACCCAGAAGTCTAAAAGCATGAAAAATTAAAACAAACAGGCCATTATGCGGCCAGAGCAGTGCCAGCAGAGCTCGGGGAGTCTCTATCATCTATGTTTTTCCCCCATACATTAGCGGGGTCTGGAGTGATGTCAAGAGGAGTACCCCAACCATCATCATCTTTTTATTTATCTTTATCTTTTTCCTTGTGCCAGGGCGAGATTGCAAGTGCCAATTGTGAAATTTTTTTACCACTGGCAGGCTATCCAGAGCCAGAAGAAGGTGGAGTATTAGAGGTCCACCCTAAACCTCCATCGCCACTCCCTATCACACCACTAGAAGGCCACCCATAAGCAACCCACAACGAAGGAGAGTGAGCATGCGGACGAGGGCAAGAGTCTTGCCGAGCAGGGGGATGGGAACGGGGACGAGCAGAGCCACTCCGCTACCGGCCCCAAGAGGGCGAGTCAGGGACTCGAGCCACAACACATGGGGCATTGCCCCAGTGGTCCCGAAGGACCTTTAGGTGAGCCACCTCCAGTGAAACTTTATTAGCTTGCACCTATATCTATAAAATAACATTAGAACAAATAATTGCTTTAGCATAGAGAGAAACATTAATATCCAATTGAGAATGAATAAATATGCAAGAATTTTTGTCTTTCCAAATGTTGAAGAGGATTTCCACCCTGAAAGTGTGCCAAAGTTGGGTGAACTTAGTAGGGATCCTAGGTGGATCTCCAAGCAGAACCATATGCCAAGAAAAGGGTTCTAGCTGAAAGAACTGAAAGAAGTCATGTATCCAAGCCAAAGTTGTTGAGCTCTGCGACAAAACCATAAAAGATGCTTGAAGCTTTATGGTTGCCCACAAAAAGGGCAATGAGGGTCCTAGACCCCCAAGTGAATAAGCTAAGAACCCACAAGCAAGCCTTGGAAAAGAATACACCAAGAAAAGTGGGTGAGCTTTGGATTAACACTTGCAGACCAAATGGCATCAAATTTCCTCTGCCAGACATGAGTGCTGGAATTAAGTAGCCACCTCTAGTTTAAATTTTTGATCATAGGAAAATGGCATGAAAGCCAGCTGTAACCAAGCCACAACTTGTAGCTCCTAACAGGAGTTTCTGGAAACCATTTCTAGTCCTTCCACCAAGGTTTGTGCCCATGAATGTGAACTTTGTGGAGCATATCAGCCGAAATGACGCTCACCAGCCCATCAAAGGTGACACAGTCCTAGATTTGAAGACTGTGTTGGGCCTTAAAAGCATCCCACTGCATGATACACATAAAGGGCTGGTGAAAGAGCTATTACAGGATATGAATGCCCTTTTTATGAAATTTGAGGGCTTTGAGCCAAGGCGATTTAGCCAGAGGTTGGCCATTATGAGCAAGAACGGGAGACCACCAGAGGTTCTATTGATTGAGCGAAAGCCCATCATGAAATCTAATTCCAGCCCATCGGAGCCAAGGCTTGACAACCTCCCAGACATGCCAATTGCTCTTGGCCACAAAATTTCCAACAATTTGAACAAGATCTCTCATAACCAGGAGGGTTTGGAAGCCTATTCCTTTCCAGGCAGCTCTGTGAGTAGGAAATCCGGACTGGATATAGTGCCTGAGGAGAATCTTCTAAGCTTCATCTACGATGAGGGATTGGATAATCCATTTGACACAAAGAGAAGTCCCTTGCCATTGAGCGGAGAGCAACCCAAGCCCTACAAAATCCTTAGGGAGGCAAAAAAACTCCCAAGCAACATTATGGAAACCCTTGTGGGTTTTAGAGGAGGCCCATAAAAAATCCCGATGCAACTTTTTAAACTTGGTGTAAGTAGCTTTGGAGGGAGCCCAATAGGAGGAATAGTATACATGAATGGCTGCCAAGATTTTAGAACAAACCTGGAACTTACCAGCCAAAGAAAGAGGCTTGGTAATCTAGTAAGCAATCTTTTGCTCGACTCTAGAGAGCACGACCTACCAATGGAAGGCAAAGGGAATGCCCAGAAAATGAAAAATCTCTCCCTGCCCGATCCACTTCCAATCATAGGTTTCAAGCCATGCAGGGGTGGGTAACACAAATTTCCTGTAGCATGAGGTCTTGTGCCATTGGATGGTAGAGCTGGAGGCAAGACAAAAAGTGTTAAGATAGTCAAGGGCAGTAGTGATAGATTCTTCTTCCTCCAAGAGAGTGAGAAAGGAATCATCTGCAAAGTGGCCATTAATAAGTTGCTCCTGTGAGTTCGGGAGAAGAATCTCTTTCATACACTGCTGAGAAACAACATGGGCTAAAAGGTAACCAAAGCCTTTAGTTGCAAGCACATACAAAGAAGGGGCGAGAGTACACCTTTGATGAATTGAACAGAAAAGACTAAAAGTAGAAGACCGGCAGCCATTAATGGTAATGCAAGCCGAAGCATGAGCAAAAAACCTTCAAATAGACTGAATGAAGTTGGGTTCAAACCCCAAGGCTTGCAACATCACAAGAATGAAAGGAAATTCAATGTGATCATAAGCTTTAGCAAAGTCAATTTTAACGAACACAACTTTCTGGTTGGAGCGTCGAGCCCACTCCATGCCTTCCCAAACAATAATGATATTATCCAGAATAAATCTAGATTTGATGAAACCAGTTTGCTCTAGGTGCACCACTTGAGGCAAGAGATGGCTGATTTTTAGAGCCAGGGCTTTGGCAATGATTTTTTAGGAGACATTGAGAATCATGATGGGCCTCTAGTTGCAGATATCCTCCGGATCCTGAGGCTTAGGTATGAATTATATATTGCCCTTGTTTATTAAATTGCCTAGAGAATTGGCTTGAAAAGCTTCAAGATAGACATGATGCAAGTCGCTCCCAACACAATCCCAAAGAGCTTTGTAAAATTCACAAGGGAATCCATCAATCCCAGGAGCCTTATCATCAGCCATAGAAGAAATGACTTCCTTGAGATCATCAATTGTTAACAATTGATCACAAAAATTATTTGGGTTGAAGAAATCCTATGTGGTACAACAACAAGGAAATTCTGAAGGTCTTGTTGTTGCACAGGCATGGAATCTTGTGTAGTAAACACCTGCTCATAATGGCGCACAAAGGCATGAAGAATTTCGGGAAGCTCTAAGAGCACCCGAGTGCCATCCTTGATTTTTTTGATGCCCAGGGATGCGTGCCTAGCACGAAAGTGCCAAAAAAAATTCTTTGGAGGCACGATCACCGATCTTAAGCCAATGTAGCCGAGCTTTGATTTGCACTCCTTTGACAACGTAATTATTAGCCACATGATTTTTGTGCCTTAATTTCACCACCCTAACTTGATGCAACAGGGAAAAGGGACTAGCCGCCAAAGCCTCCACAGCTGTATGCAAGTCGGCAGTGGTAGCCTCATATGATCACCAATGAAAGATAGCCAACTGGCACCCATAAATGTGCAAGAAATGAGAAATACGAATGATGGCATCATTCCACCAGGTAATCTAGCCTATATGTCCAGTTGGTCTGCATTCCAAATTCCACACTCGAAGAATGTGGGCCAAAATGGGCTTGTGACAGAGAAGAGATGTGTTAAAAAAGAATTGAGTTTTACACATGTGGGGCTAGCAAGAAGTCCATTCAATGCAAAAATGAATTGGGAAGTGGTCCGACAGAGTCACATCCAACAACAGCTTCACTGGCAAGGCAGAGCTAGCAAAAGAAAAGAAAGATTGAGCTGATATCATGGCATGATAAAGGTGTTTAAAGACTCTATCAGAATTGGCCCTATAATTACACTAAGTGTGCCAGAGGGAATGAGAATGGTGACAACCAATATTGGTGTTGAAAAGCCCCAATGTATTACGCATGTAAAACCATGCCTCTCTTTCACTAGCAGCCCAACAAAAAGGTAAGGTGCCATCCTTGTCATACGCCATCTCAACCATATTGAAATCCCCATAGAGCAATGAGGTGGCAACTGGCAGAGAATCATCTATCCAGCACCAAAGCAAAGAGCGCTCCACAACATCATTAGAGGCATAAACATTGACAATCTCGAAGGAATGATTATCAATGTTGAGAAGAACCCAGATGACCCACTAGGAAGGATTGGTCCCATGATCCACAATGCAAGAATTCAACTGAGGGGACAAAAAAGTGGCAGCTCCACCACACTCAGCTTCATGCAAAGTGCAAAACATAGCACTGGTTGGGCAAATAGAAGGACTAGCTGAGTCAAACAAAATTCCTGAAATTTTAATTTCTTGTAGACAAAGCACTTCAATCCCTGAGTATTTATGTAAAGTACCCCTAACAAAATACTTTTTAGAGAGGTCAGTTAGACCTCAAACATTCCATGAAAGAAAATTCATGGATGAAACTCCTCCATGCTTTTAGAACCTATTTCCTCATCAATGAGGGAAGAGAAACTATTCTTCAAACAATCCTATGGAACTAAACCAATCTGAGTAGGGGATGAAAACCTCTACTTTTCTAGCACATATTCTCCTTCTTCCGGTGGTGGAGATGAATTGTGAGATCGTCGTTGAGTCCCCGTTGTGGGAGGAATAGTTAGCTGAGCACATAGAACAACTGCAGGCTAAGGTATTGCCTTTGACCTGGGCTGTACTGAAATAGTAACAACTCCAGAAGGAGCGGCTATCCCCTTTTTCAGAAGGGTTTGAAACAACTTTGGATGGTTCAGGCGCCTTGGGCGCCAACCCAGAACTAGTTGGCTTATTTTTCTGGTTGGTAACCGTGGTCCACTCTTATTCAGCCTTAGCAGAAGGCTCCATCTGTCGAGGATTTTCAACATCTCGTGATGGTGATGGTGTACAAGGAATTGTCAAAGGGTAGTCCTTGATCTTATGGTCAGTTGACTGGTACCGATAACACATGTTGGGCAAATTAAAATACGTGACCTTCTAGGTGTGCTTAATAGCACCTATTTGAATATCTATAGACTCTTTCAAATCCTTAGACATATCAACTTCCACAAAAACCTGCTTTTGTGACCGGGCTTGGAAGAACCTGTCAGGTTCGATACAAACAACCCTCCCCAAAGAAGAAGCAATGTGGTTCAGGAAGGGCACACATGGCAAAGGCAGACCGGGAAACTCAATCCAGACCGAGACCCACATTTTGGTGTCATCTAAGATAGAAAAATCTCAAGTCCATGCTTGGAATACAAACAAGGATGACCTAACATACCAGGGTCCATGCCCTAAAATGGCCTGGACATGATTAACTTGCGCGAAGCGGAATAGAAAAAACCCAAGGCAAACCCCATGAGGGACCCAAGCCTTGTTGACCCATTCTTTCAGCACACTTTCGGGCGGGAGTCCTCCCAACAAAATAACCCACAAGGGTGTGTTGTTTGAGCCATTGGCAAGCAAAATCAAAATTAGGTAAAAGAAAAACTACATCAATAGGGGCATCCGAATGCTTAGCTCATGAAAGACTTTCAAAATAAATTTTTGAGGACGTTTGGAGGAGGAGGAGGAGCCATTGAACTGCACCGATGAACCTTTAACACCAACATGAATTGTTGGGTTAATATCGGTTGAAGGCATATTAAACCCCTAAAACTATAGTAAATGTGGTCGTACTCAATAAGGGAAGATTTCTCTTACGCAAAAGACGCAGTATGACGCAATAGAGGCCAAGGATGACCGCATAAAAAACAAAACCCTCACTGAATGGACATTTTTGTTTGAGAGTTTTAAAAAAGAAGCAGGAATCTTAAAAGCTGGAAATTTAAAATGATGGACATGCTGGGAGAATATCCACATCCATACCCAAATTATTCTTTTCAGTATGAAAGGAAATGGTGGAGGAGAGAGTTTCTCGATGGTGGATGAAGGCGAGGGCACTAAAGAGGATTAAGGTGGCTGACCAAAAACTTTTGTGAGGATAGAAGGCAAGTTAGGTATTCACTAACTCGAGCAACACAAATCCTGTCTAGCTCTCAACAATGGCAGATACATGAGAAAGCCCACAACCATCTATATGGCTACATTTTTTAAGGTTTCCTGTGGTTCAATTTCAATCTCAATTGAAGAGAAGGACTCTTCCCCTTTCTTTCAAGTGTAGAATAAGGAGAGAATAGAGAGAAGAATGGGCAGTTTATTGACAGTGAATTTATCTAATACCTGTAGCCATTTTAAGTGTATATGTATTTGATTTCAAACCAAATCTTACCCTCAAAATTCCAGAAAAATCACTCTTTTCCATTAGATTTACCCCATGGAAACCTGCAACTGAATTATTTAACTCCAATAAAGCTCAAATAGAGAAGCTTTGTGATTGATTACCACAAATAATTTTGAATAGAGTTGAGTTTGAGCTTCACTATTATATTTTTTTCATTTACCAAATTTTGCCAACATTGAGAGTTTTCTCTCTTATTTGCAACTTTAATAGACAGCTAGATGTATATTCTGCCTCTCTACCTATTTCCTTCAATGAGAATTTTGAGTATGCCTTTTATTGTATACATAAGAAAAATAGTTATTATGTTTCAATGATTTAGTTACTAGAATAGATATGATGCAAATTATATCAGTAATATTCCCCCTCCCGCAACCACAATAGTTGTTAAGATGGGATCAATGAATCGTGGCCCCAGTAGACTCAGGGCAATGACCCATCATTTTGATGTAGGGAATAGAGTTGGGGCAGATCGATGCAACTATAGATATATATGCTCATGTACATAAATTTTAATTCATTTTATTTATTTTTCTCTATACTCCTAACCCTGGGAATGGGAATGTAATGAGATAAATCTTGCAATTTTTCCCAATCACATTTTAACTATACCCATAAATGATTATAGAGAATATAGGAAATAAAAACAATACATTCCATTAATTTTCTTACATTTGTGGATTCCTTCACAAGTTTTTCTAGGTAGCATGCTAAGGACATAGTGAAGCTAAATAAACCAGTGAGAATGAGGGATGCGCATAAGGTGTATGAAGAAAAAATGCGGAATGAGGCAACAAGACACCTAAGACACCTGGAGGTTAATGTCATCACCGGTACCATCTAGCGAGCCATTGAATTGAATGTTGTTGAAGGCCATGTCAATCCTATTATTGCCCTAGCTCACTTTGTTATGGTGGAGTGAATGGGCGGCACTAGTAGAGCCCTTGTAAATATTGTGTTTAGTCTTCATGTAATCGATCATGTCATTTTTCTTTAATAATTTTTTTTGGATAATTCTATATGTAAAATAGATTTCTCATATACATTGATTCACAACAATATTGTTTTTCTTATCTTGTATAATGAATTTCAAAGTTTTGGTGTCATGATACACTCTTTTATCACAAAAAACTATTTTTTTCTTCATATGTTATCCAAGTTAAAGTGAAGATCTCTATTTATACGTTTGGTAATTGTGAATCAAATTTATAGAGATTTTAGTATTAATCTTGGGAATCGACCAATAATAGAATTTAAGGGAAATATAGTAAGCAATCAGAACAACCACTCAAGACTTTATGGAAATTGGAGGGATTGTAGTTATATTTATATGAGTAGTTATTTCATCAATCATATGATGTATATATGTTTCTTATATAGTAGTCATTTATGTTGTTTTCTTCATTTTTTCTTATGTCAAAGGTGATTTTTGTAGGAAATTTGTTGTATGGTTGTTTGGATGATGTTTTGAGACACAATTTAATGTTCTTAATTTGGCCTCAGTCTGGTCAAGGTTATAAAACATAGTGATAATTATGAATATTTTATAAGAAATTTGAGGTGTCAAAAAATTCTTTGGTTTTTAACATGCACGTTATGGAATATGGGTTTAACCTTCAGAGTACACACTTCACATTGCACCCACTACCTATTATAACAAATTGCATGCTTCAAAATGAATTTTGTCTTATAACTGACACTTTGTCATACCCAACCACACTGTGTTGAAATGTTGTTATTTGAAATGCATATGTAAAAAATCACATAATCTTGGTATTGATACAAACTTTAATATTCAAAATTCTATTTAATAGATTGTTTCATTTCTTTTCTTTACAATTAATTAAATTGCATATTACTTCTAACAACTTATTAATCGTAAAGAAGTTACAACTAATTTTTTTTGTAAATGACCATTAAATTCATGAATCAAATTTTTATAGTTTTGTGTTTATCATGCAATGTGATACTGCTACTTTTATTGTGTAAATTCAATGCATCAAATATTTTTTGTAATGAGAAACAACTTTGTAAAGGGTTTAACTTGTTTAATATTTTTGTTTAAAGGTAAAATGATAGGTAATGAAAAACTACAATTGTCACACAAAAATTAATTGATAGGGATGGTTAGTATCAAATTCCAGACTTGGTCAACACTTAGATCTTAAGTTGATTTGGTTGCGGCATTTAAATAAGTTACTATCCACATTAGTCAATTAACTATTTACTCAATTTTCACTAAGATATTAGTTGTTCCTATATCCATACAATTTCCCATTTACCCCCACCTTGATGAAAATGTCTTAGTGCAACAATATATTGACAAGTGACACATTCTCATGTTTAGTTCATGGCTTAATCCATATCCATCTTCATTGTACCTCGTTGCACATATTTCCATGTATTTTTTATCTACTTATCCCTATTTCATCCTTGTTAACACTGATTTTCATAAATTTATCCCCCCCTCAAAGATCACTACCTTGTCATTGTAGATCATTTCTACATCCAGCTCAATATTGATCCAAGTTGATCTTTTGGATCATAAGCATAATCCTTAAATCTCAACAGTACAAATTCAAATTCCAATTTTCTTGCCCCTTTCTATTGGTTTTTATGAGACAACCTAGCACACATTCCATGCAAGATGTTATAATTCCATGATGTTTAAAAGGAAATTCAATATATACTTAAACACACATAGAGACACCCACATGTTAACTAGAGCACACTTCAATTTTAAAGGGCAATAAATGAATTAATTTTGTATTGATATCATATAGGCCACTTGCATGTTTATGAATGTTGTCTTTGATATCTCTCATTATAGTTAATGTACTTTGCTAGTGGGTTTGACCTAGGAGAACACATTCATCAATTGGGTTGAGAAATTCATAAGCAATGCCTCTAGACACCACTCTAACATAGATATCTAGAGGAAAAAGTGAGCATCTTTTCAAACAAACATTCTATTATATCAGTATTTTGTCACTCAAAATTCTTACATGATGTATCAAGTTCATGATAGCTAGAATTGATCCAAGATATTATTAAACCACTTTAGACTCTAAGAAATGATCAAAATAAATAAATTCATAATAATGATAAATTGATTTAAAACAACATTAAAAACTTCATTTTGCATCATCAATTTTAAAACTAAATACACCTAACCTACTCATTTAATTTTCATAAATTGTTGTGATTATCAATCTAAATTTAATTATCAAAATTAACTATATTTATTTCATTAACTTAATTCAAACTTATATTTATTTTCACACTATTATTCCTTACAACTTTATTAAAGATTGTATATGACCTAATAGTCAAAGGCCTAACCACTTGCCCCTCAATTGTCCTTATCCCAAGGTTACTCAAGTGAGCAATAGTTAAATCTCAAATGAAATAAAAGAACTAGTGTGACATTTCCTTCCTCGGTACTTTAGTTTGGTTGGAAATATTAAAGGCTAATCTATATCTCCAATCAGTGTTGCAATTTACATGTACATCCTCTTCCTTAACATTGCCCCGCATATTAATTGAATATAATCTAAATCTTTGATATAGATAGAGGATAATTTTTGTGATCTATGACCATTTGTTTCCCCCCTCATTTTTTTTATTTCTCAATTTGAAAACTTTAGATTACAAATTGAAATTTGGACTTAAGAAACAACAAATAGACGTATTCAATATTAAAGTACAAGATTTTACTATTTTTATATTCATCATATTTTGATTCTCCATTTGTAATTGAACAACTCGTTTTGTTGGATATACATTTGAATAGCTTCATTTTGTATTCCACCTATATTATGCTCAATTAATATAATTAAATATGAATTAAAAAATTATTTTAATTTGATTTTTTTTTATAAGCTATGGGGAAAGGGCCCACTCCCGATAAAGAAACAAATGAAATAAAGATTATCTTCTTTAGACCCACAAGTGGGGAACAAAAATGAACAATATTTTCCTTAGGGCACATAGAAGCCTAAGGAGAACATGAAAAATCAGAGGAGACACAAGAAAATGAGAGTCAATTGAACACTCAAATGCAAAAGGGAACATCAACTTTGAAGCTATCCACTGGACAAGAGAAAATCAACAAGTATTCTTATCTAAACCCTTATTCCCTCTCCTAGTGAGAAGGGCATCCATGGTCATCTGGGTACCATCATCAATTGCATCTCAACCCTTTATCTGTAGTTTCTCTACTTCAGATTTACTCCATTTCTTCTCCATCGAAAAACCAAAGTTAGGTTTTAAGATGGCATAGACAGTTTGAGCTATGAAACATTTTTTAATGGGAATAACCACATCATCATGATCGATGAAATCTAAAAAATCTTCATCCAGATCTGACATAAAAGGAAAGGTTTCCTCAAAATCAAAATAATCACCTACCCCCTCAATAAGCATGTTAAATCCAAAAAATTATTCTTTAGGGGATTGCTGAGGAGAGGGTGGAACCATAGGAATGGAGGCAACTACAAAGTGGTCTCAGGTTAAGGGTTAGGTTTTTTAGAAGGCACCAAGAACTTACCTTGATTATACCAAATAAAATCAACATCAGGATTATTGAACTTCTTGATCCATTTTTTGAGACTCAACTTCCTTGATGCGAACAACCTAAGAGAGGTGCACCCAACAATGTTATGACCTAACGTGTTGCAGCAGAAACATTTAAAAGAGAGTAAGTTGTGAAGTGTAGGTAATAAAACACAGTGTGTTTGAAGAATGCAATTTGTTATAGAAAGCATCATGTACAATGTGAAGTGTGTACTATGAAGGTTTAACCCCTATGCCATAACATGCATGTTAAAAACCAAATAATGTTTTTAAAAAAACTATGATTTGTAAGCTGCACTTGACATGGTATCCAAAACACATTGTGTTTTGTAACATCTACTATGAAAAACTATATTCAATTTACCCAAGAACAAGAACAATCCCTTCCTCCTAAATTTTTTTTTTAAAAAGAAAATAGTTCTAGAGTAAATAATTTAAAATTGATATTATATAAAATACAATGTAACTTTAATAAGAAACTAAAAATCTTCAATAAATGAAAGAGGAGATGGAGGCACTAAAAAAATAAGACTTGTGACTTATCGATTTATTTGAAGGTTAAGAACCCATTGGTTGCAAGTGGGTGTACTAGCAGAAATTTAGAGTAGAATTTTTTTAGAAAGGTACAATGATAGTTGGTTCAATGGGTTATTCTAAGGTAGAAGGAATATAATTTAGTGAGATATTTTACCTTGAATCTATTTTGAATTTCATTAGGATGTTGTGTATAGCTACATCTTCTGATTTTGAAGTGGACAAAATAAAATTTCATACAACATTATCATAAAGGGAGATTTAGATGAGGAAACCTATAATTTTTAACCTAAAATATTTTAGATAAGGGGTATAAAATATTTTTTTTGTAAACTATAAGCGTCTTTGCATGGATTTTAAATTAGCCACCAAGTATGTTGTATCAAAATTATTATTGATTTTTCCAAGGAACCAAGTTGAGTTAATCATAGTTTTACATGTTGATGATATGCTAATAATTAGGAATAATGGAGTGTTGATTAGAGAACTCAAGGTTTAGCTGGATTTTAGGTTTGAGATGAAAGATCTAGGGGCTATAAGGTATATCCTTGGTATAAAAATACATAGAAATATGAATAATAAGAAGCTATGGTTAAACTAGAGGAAGTATATTGAGACTATTCTATAGTGGTTGAACATGCATGATGATAATACTATAAGTATTAATTTTCCAATAGCCACTAATTGAGCTTATAACAATGCCCTAAATCTATGGAAGTTTTGAGGGACATCAAAAGACATATTATGTAATTGTAATTGATAGCTTTATGTATGCATTGAAATGTATGAGGCTTAAAAATTACTTGAGCAAGGGGAGTTCTAAGTAGGCTCATGCTAAATCTTTGTAAAGAGAATTAGATGCAAGTGGACATATTTGTTGTGTACTTGAAAGGAACTCTAAACTAATAGTTATGCTATCATGACACTGATAATGTGGGAAAGGTGTTGAATGTATGGGGGATTATTTATTTTGATTGGGATAGATATTTGGATAGCTAGATATCAATTAGTGGTTATATTTTTACTCTATTTGGAATAGTTGTGAGCTAGCTGATTAAGTATAAGTAGATGAAAAAAATTAAATTATACAATATTAAAAAAAAGTACATGACAACATGCCATATGATTGAAAATAATTTGTTTTGTTACACAAACTATGTTATAATATTGGTTTTAAGTCATATACTATTGAATTATGATTCAAAGAGTGTAATTTATTTGGTAAATAATTTTTTCACCATGCTTAAACTAAACATGTGGATGTACAACCTTTTGTTAAGGAGATGGGCGAGTTAAGGAAAGTAAAAATTGAGGATACTAACACTTACATAAATGCTACTAATTCTTGAACAAAACCTATGAATACTATATTTTTTCATGGTACAAGGATGAGATGGGTTTATTTATATCTTACACATGAGGTTAACTTCTTGGGATGATATAATTTCTCCTACAATGGATAGCAAGAGAGATAATCTTAGAAATTTTGTGTTCTATTAAACGATAGATAGTTATTGATGTGTTTCATAATGGTTTCTTCAAAATATGTGTTTTTATATTAGATGGATGAGGTCATGACACATTAATGCCCCCACTCCCCTATTATATTTTTCAAACATTAACTAAAATGAGAAAAATACATGTCCTAATAAATTGACCTTGAATTCCTCATTCTCTATACTATACCATAATGATTCAACATTCACATACTATTCTCTACATTGGTTCTATATTGGGAGAAACATGAATTATTTAACCATTCACATCATAGTAGTAGATTCCAAGGCTCTAGAATATTGTCTTAACTAATTAATCTACTTTATAATATGAAATCCTTTCAGAGTGAAAAAGTCACATCCTTCTCAAAATAACCTAAAAATGAGAGTGAAGGTGGAAAAAGTTACTTTATAAAAATTTCTATTGAGAATGGAGTGAGATTCATCAAATAATAGATGAAATCCTTAAATATATCTGTTACCAATTTTCACTAACAACTCAATTGGTGGAACTGATTAAATTTTGTTATATCTTAAAGTGGAAGTTCAATTAGTTGCTACATGGTTTTAAATTGTTGATTGCACTATTCTTATCAAGTATCAGTTATGCATGGTTTTAGAGAATAGAGTTTCAAAAGTATTCCTTAATGCTTATAGAACAAATGAAGTACAAAGCTGATTATACGAATGATTAAGCATTCATTTCTTCCATTTTATTTCATGGCATTGTTACATTACATATTTCATTTGATTGCAAGAATACAAACAATGATACAAATTTGCATTTTGATGCATTTCTTTTCAGAATGAAAAGCAAAAAGAGAATTTAAAGAATCCACACAAGCTGTGGAGTTAACCATTGCAATGCATTGAAAGGAACACTCTACACTATTGAAGATGCAGAGGAAAAGTAAAAACATAGGAATCAAAATAATCATTATTGTCTGATTATTGTTGGCTGATGTAGAAGTGGTGCACCATCTTTCATCCTCGAGCTCTGATCGACCAGGAAAAAGTTGGGAAAGTCCCATTAGAGCTCTGATTATGAAAATCCTTACATGAACCACCAACAATAATGTAAAATGTTGCTCATGGGTATGTGTAGGATCATGATGGGCCAAAAAGTGGCAATATGATGGGTATGTGGCTGACGACTTTTTTTTAACCCAAAATTGATGAAATGCAAAGGGGTTTTAAAGGAGATTTTTAGCTTTCTGCCAATATCAATTATGCTTTACTTTGAATTTAATAAATAATTATTATTCATTTTCTATTGAATTACGACTAAAGTCCTGATTTTTAGGCTGATTGAAAAACATCTATAACTTTCAAATGGCATCATATTTTTTGAATCCAAAACATGCATCACATTCTATGCTTCGTATAATATAATATTAAAAAATTAAAAAATTAATTTTATGAAGTTTTGACCAAGTTAAGGTGGTCAGACATACGAGTCTTTATATTTTTTAAAAGTTGTCATAAACAAATTATAATTAATTATTTACTTGGAAAAAAATTATAAAAAAATATGCATCACATCATGACATGAGTCCTCTACTTATATCTAAAATATTATAAAAAAATTTCATCATTTTATTGTGGTTAGGGTGGTCAGACAGACACCTACTACTTATTTTTTCCCTGAAATTTAAGTACTATTGTATTGAAATTTCAAATTTTCACCAAATAGATTTTATTTTTTGGTAAATAAACCTAGTAATTTAGAAACTACATTCAATTTTCTACAAATTCTATTCTTATATATTTTTGAAATAATATAGATAACTTATTCAATTTTTTATGTCAAGTTGCCTAACTCTGATTTTTCTAAATTTTTTGCCACTTAAGGGCCTATTTTCTCCATGAAGATCCTGCACATACCCTAACAGTACATTGAAACAATCAAGAAATGTGCAAAAATGAGAGCCTAAAAATGAAATTCCATATCATAGAAACATCATAACAATATTTTTTTTTTGCTAACATTGTTTGTTTCCTATGCAGGTATAGGAAAAATCATGTAGCTGATTATTTTATGAAGATAAAAGCATGTGGAGTAAAACAAGCTCCCACAAGGGTAGAGCTTGGCATGCTGCCCCTAAATCTTACAAGTAGGCATACATAATGCCTCATCAATCAAGCTTCTAAAAAATGATAACAACATATGAATGAAGGATTTAATGCCATAAGAGACTCAAAAAATGGTCATAATATTAACTTGCTACAGGAAGGTGAATAGTTTATGGGTGTTTCATTCACCATAAGGTGAAGTTTCATTTCAAATGTAGAGATTTCTTCTTGTTTCAGCTTACATGTATGCATTTGAAAGCAATGACAAGAGGAGAATACTAGTGCAAAAGGAGTTGCATTGTTTTTTTTTTCTTTCTTTCTGAAAAGCAAGTGGTGAAATTACAAGAATGCAAAATACAAATATTCAGTTAGAGCAGTCGAATTTTCATCATATATTGAAAAGTACAATATCAATTTGTGATATTTTTCTACAGAAATTAGAAAACATCAAGACAATTTTTTTTTATAAAATATTTCATCGACCCAAGTCATAGTCTGAGATATTTTTTCACCAGTCCAGAGATAGTGATTCATTGCATAATGGTGGCCAAGCAAGGTTGAAACAAAAAAAACATAGAGGAATATTAAAAGCCATTCATGTCGCGGCCTTATGGCCATTATTGACCTTCAAAGACAATGGAGAAAGCCATAATAATGTTAGAAGTAATCTTACCATTGTCACATAGAAGAGAATTGATGAGTCTCCAAGCATTCCAAGCTGAAAACCCTAAGCACATGGTGGCGCCCTTTCTCAGCTGAGTTCATTCTCAAAGTTGCAAGTGTAAAATGAGGTGATTTTATGGTTTGGCTCAAGTTTTGTCTATCCCTCATGCCCTAATTCAAAAATGGTTTTTTTTTTCATTAAGATTAATGCCTTAAGTTTTATACATTGATGCTAAATACATGCCCTAGGTCGAGAATTATGGGAGGTCTTCACATAATTTTATGCCTAAGTCTTAGGCTTGTGTTGATAAAATATTTCATGGTCTTTAGACTTTAGGTATTTGTGTAAGGTAGATCGTATGCCTCAGTAAAAATTGAGAGTGGTTAAGTGTCTTAGAGTTTTTAATTGATTTTGATAATCAATTAAAATTTAAATATGGACCAATATCTACTTTAGGCATCTAATTTTTCAATTGATTTTAAAAGAAAATCAATTAAATGTAATAATGGAAGGCCTTGTTATTTTTATGATTTTTTATAAGAAAAATCAAGTTTGTAATTGGAGATATAAGGTTGATATTTTGTAAAGATTTTATCTTTAATTGTAAAATAAAGCAATTGTAAAAAACTGCATGTTGTAAAGCAGAGAATAAAACAATAATTTATAAATTGTTTTATTTCTTATTGCTATTTTTAGCAGTTTGCATGCAAAGATAAGTTGACCTTTCCTTGGTCGGATTTGAGCTGCATGGAGACAACATGAAGTGTTTTATTTGCTTTAAAAGTAGATTTTGCCTATTTTTAGAGGTCTTATGGCATGCACATGCAAAAATTGTGTTTTTTCCACCTTTATGGCACATTTTAGAGCAGTTTTAGGTGCTTTTCCTTGAGCTTTCTTCTTGAGCTCGGATTAGGGTTTTAGTGATATATCTTGACAAAACAATTAGTGTTTGGAAGAGTCAAGAATATTGATTCTTTCTCTCATGCAAAAAATAGAGAGTCTTGTAATTCAGAAATTTGTAATCAGACTTGTAATACTCCTTTAGTTAATGAAATCAACATTCTTACTTCTCAATTTGTTGTCAATTGTAGTTTCAGTTTGATGTAATTTGTGATTTCTATTTACAAAATCCTTATCATCTCCTAGAATTGCATTTTGGTGTGGAAATTTCACAAAGTGTAGGTTGCACGTTGTATTTAAATTTGAATCTTCATGCAAATAATTTATGTGTTGAGTGTTCATGAGAGGTTGTGAGACATTGTTTTGTTTTTCTGAGAGTTGTTTGTGGGTAGAAAAAAAAGTCATCATTTATTCACCATTAAGTTCTAAAATCATTTTAAGTTATAGGTTTTATTCAAGTTCATCTTTCTATCCCTTTTCCTAGAAATATTTTAGAATAGATTATTATTCGGAGAACCAACTCACTCTGGAGATTCCTTCTTCATTCAAATCACCCACATCTGAAGAAGATTTCCATGTGTTAATAGATAGTTAGATTTATACAAATTTAAAAAGGGTGTATATTTAATTGATAACAATATCATCATTATATTCTTCAAAATAAATCCCATCCACCTTACCACCTTCAAAAAATTTGTAACCTCCTCTTTCTCTAGAAAAGGATTCATACCATTTTGTTCTACCTTTCATTTCTCTTTTTTCTACTTTAAATGAAAAGGTGATGAGATATTGAGAGAATTGACTTGAATAATAAAATGTATTATGAGGATTTTTTTTCTGGTAAGAAAGAAATGAAAAATTCTTTAAAAATACTAGTATGAAAGACTATAGAATGTCAAAAGTTAACTAAAAAATTATGACATTATTATCAAATATGTAGAATGATACATTGACACACATGATGAGAAAAGTTTCTAAATTTTAAACTATTGAATTTGTGTATTGCAATTACTTTTTCTACATATAAGCATTTCTTAGTAATCATAACAAGTGAGAAATCAAGAGTACTTATTTTAATGGGCTATTCAAACATGTGGGAATTTTATAGATTGGAGTATTTAAGTGGATTTATTTATAGCTAAAGTAAGTTAAAATTATAATTATTAATAATAATAATAGGATATGTATCTAGACATACATTTATTTTACCATGACTCAACATACCAATGTGTGTGTTAAGAGTGAAGATATATGACTAAAATTTCTAGAATGTAGCCTATGATCTAAAAAGATAAAGTGTACTTGAGCTTTCTAGTATGCACATAGGGGTAATTGTAAGCATGAAAAACTAAGAAAAACCATTAGAGAAAATAGAATCTAGAGTTATTATTGAATTGGTGAATTTTAAGTGTTGTTGAATTGAATGATCTAAAGAGGTGTTTAAGGGAATGGTGTTGTTGCTATTTGAATTGTAGAACTAGAAATACTCAGTTTATAAACACATGGGTTGATATGTTGTGAATTGTAAGTTAATAAACATCATATATTTTTAATCACATGTTTTGAAACATCCTATTTCTCATAAAAATAATAAATTAGAATAATTATTATAAAATAATAATACAATTTAATTACATTATAACAAATTATAATAATAATAAGTATAATAATAAATATATAATAATATAATATAATAATATAATATAATAATATAATATAATGATATAATAATATAATACTTATATAATAATATATTAATTATAAAATAATAATATAAGTTTCTTTACATAATAATAAATATATAATATAAACATTTAAATACATTATAACATAATAATTTTAATATCATAATATTACTATAATAATATAATAGAATAATATAATAATACAATATAATAACAATAAAATAATTCAAATATTCTAAAACTAATATATAATATAGAATTTAATATAATATTAATTATAAAAAAATATTATTATATAATATAATAATGATCATAAAATAATAATACAATTTTAATTATATTATACAAATTATAATAATAATAAGTGCAATAATATATATATAAACATAACAATATAATAAAATAATATATTATTATAATATAATAATACAATACAGTAAAGCAAGCTAACTCCTAGACAAAATTCACTTATGTATATAACATAGGATATGCCCCCCATACCGCATGGAGAAAAGAGCCACGACAGGAGAGGTGGGACCCATGACGGAAAACGTTGTCGGATGTAAGGAGAGACTTGACGACCAAACGTCTCATCCCATTTGTCATTTTTTGTCCCTTCGTCAGGAAAACGTGTCAGCACTAGTGGGTTTTCAAAATAATTGTTTGGCATGGATGGACAAAAAGACAAAAATGTGGCATTCGAAACCATTATTAGCAAATATTAAAAATCCCATATGAGGTCTCATTCTCTCCATTTTTGGACATTGACATTTTGGTGGATAGTAAGGGCAAGGGTTGTAGGCTTTCATATCTCATTAAGGTATGTATATCCTCTCTGTGTATGTGCCATTTTCCCATTCTTCTATGAACACTAAAGAAACGAATGGCTATTCATTGCAGGGTTTTCATTTTGTGCTTTTTTGTTGAGGGTTTTTTAATTTCCTCTCCTCCCATCTGCTGGTTTTGAAAATGTGTAGTTATCGAATGAAATAGATGAAAAACCATCATGGAAATATGAGTAAAATGATTGAATAAGTTTTACAGAGACCACAAAGCATTGCGAAAATTAAAATAAGTGAATAAAGTTTACTTAACCACAAACTATTGTGAAAATCACATAAAGCCTAGAACATTGCCATTGTTCACATTCTTATTTTGAATGTTGTAGGGTTTTCATTGGGAAAAGGGCTATTTAGTTGAAATGCAAGTCTGATAATGTTTTTTTGTGTCAAGGGTTTTTTAAATTTTTGTTTTGTTTCCTCCCCGTATGTTGGTTTTTGAATTTTGCCATTTCTGAATGAAATAAGCAACAACCCATTGTGAAAATATGAGTGAAATTATTTAATAATGTTTATAGAAAGAAGAATCCATGGGTTCTGCAATGAAATGCTATATTTTCAAAACCACGTAAAACCTAGAATGTCGCCATTATTCACATTGTTATTTAGAAGGGATAAAAAATAAAAAAATGTGGCATTCGAAATCATAATTTAGAAATAAAAAAGCCCACATGACATCCCATTTTTGTCGCCATTTTATACACTATTGTTTTGGAAAACACACTGTCTCCTAAAACTCCTGACTATTGTAAAACCCTTTAGAAGTAACTACCCAATTGGTTACTCACCCCTGACCTCAATTTGGTATGTTTTGTGATTGTGTGGAGAATCATTTGTGATTTTGATAGTAGGAATGTAATGAAATTGGAAAACAACAGGTATTATGAAACTTGCAAAGCACAGTGTGATAAATTTTTTGTTGTGTTGGAAAACACACTATCCTATGTTCGCCATAGTTCACATTGTTATTCAAAATGGAGAAAAAAGTGGAAAACATGGCGTTCAAAATTATAATTTGCAAATAGCAAAAAGGCCAGATGACATCCCATCTTTTTCGACATTTTATACACTGTCATTTTCAAAAACATAGTGTTTCATAAAAATGTGAGTGTTGTAAGGGCCTTTAGAAGTAACAACCCAATTGGTTACTCACCCCTAAACTCAATTTGGTATGTTTTGTGATTGTGTGGAAAACCCTTTGGGATCTTGATAATAGGAATGTAATGATACTCTTTGCATTTCATTTGAGCGTGCAGAGAAAGAAAACTCCTGGACAAAATTCACCAATGTATGTAACATATTATATATGTTATATCGCCCCCCATACCGAATGGACAAAAGACCCGCGATGGAAAAGGTGTCTGGATGGAAGGAACACACGATGGAAAAGATGGTCGGACGGAAGGAAAGACTTGATGACCAGATGTCTCATCCCATCTGTCGTTTCCTGCCCCGTCATTGGGAAAACATGTTAGTGCTGACTAGTTTTCAAAATAATTGTTTGGTGTGGATGGACAAAAATCCCAAAACATGTCATTGAAAACCATTATTTGCAAATACTGAAACGAGGTGCCAAGAATGTAATTAAAATGGAAAATAGTAGGTATTATGATACTTTCAAGACACGGTGTTGTTATAGATGGTTTGCAGTGTTGGAAAACACATTGTCCCATTTCAGTTAGTTCATTATGAAGAGTTTTATTTCATTACTCCAAGAATGTAATGCAGTCCACTTTCAAATTGTGGAACAACTCTTTCATACAGTCCAAATGTCATTTAGGTTTCTCTATCTGATTGGAACAAATAAAATGCTTGCATTATTTGTAGTGTTGGAAAACACATTGCCTCTTCTCACTTGTAGAGGGTTTTCGAATAGTATATGCATTGCTTGTTTCTTAACACCTAGGGTTTTCCAACATGCATTCTTACTAAACAGAAACAATTTCTTCAAGAGTTTTTGTAATATAGACAGTCTCAATGTATTCAAAATCCCTTTCAAAATTTCTAAGGACTTTTAATTTGGGAAAAAAATACATTTAAATTTCGCATGACTGAAAACATAATTGCAATTTGGAAAACCCAATGTTGGGTTTCAGTTATTTGAATGTCCTTGTTTAAATGTAAAGGGTTATCTCATGGTGGGCTGCTTGATACTTAACACCCATGATTTTGCAACATGGAATGTTACAAGATAGTATGAATGTCTTTGAAATCACACATTCGATTGTTGTGTTTAAATTTTGAACCATTGAAAAAAAAAGTGCACAAAATAATTCTAAATGGGAAACACAGTGTTGGGTTTCAGTTATTTCAATCTCCTTGTTTAAATGTAAAGGGTCGTCTCATGCTAGGTTGCTTGCTTCTTAACACCCATGGTTTTGCAACATGGAATGTTGAAAAACAGTATGAATGTCTTCCAAATCACACATTCCATTGTTTTGTTTAAATTTCAGTTGATTAAAAAAAAAAACATCACAAAATAATTCTGAATGGGAAACGTAGTGCTGGGTTTCAATTATTTGAATCTCCTTGTTTAAATGTAAAGGGTTGTCTCATGGTGGGTTGATTGCTTCTTAACACCCATAGGTTTGCAACATGGAATATTGCAAAATAGTATGGATGTCTTCCAACTCACACATTCCATTGTTGTGTTTAAATTTCAGTCAATTGAAAAAAAAGTGCACAAAATAATTATGAATGGGAAACAGAGTGTTGGGTTTTAGTTATTTCAATCTCCTTGTTTAAATGTAAAGGGTTGTCTCAGGCTGGGTTACTTGCTTCTTAACACCCATGGTTTTGCAACATGGAATGTTACAAAACAGTATGAATGTCTTCAAAATCACACATTCCATTGTTGTGTTTAAATTTCACACCCTTGAAAAAAAAAGTGCGCAAAATAATTCTAAATGGGAAACACAGTGCTGGATTTTAGTAATTCCAATCTCCCTATTTAAATGTAAAGGGTCATCTCATGTTGGATTTCCTGATTCTTAAGACCCATGGTTTTGCAACATGGAATGTTACAAAATAGTATGAAAGTCTTCCAAATCACACCTTCCATTGTTGGGTTTAAGTTTCAATTATATAAAAAAAATCATGCTTCATAACACACTGCATTTTTCAACCTCCACATCATAACATACCCAAGCCCTTTCTAGTTTTTAAACCAGTATATCTAGGTGTGCACATTGTGTAGTGCATGTTGGAAAACACAATGTATTTTGAAGTCTGCCTTTACTTATACCCCACCTTTGTCTTGTAATGCGAATATAAAAACATAGAGATGATGTTGTATTTTATCAAATAACACATATCTCATTTAAGGGGGACTCTATTAACCCTCAACACATACTGCTATTCATAGCACACAATTCATTATGTTTTGTAACAATTCATGCTGGAAAACCCTAGGTGCTAAGAAAGAAGCAACCCAAATAGTGTTGTAAAACCCTCTGCAACACTATTGGATAGTACTTGTCACCTCAATTTGGTCTCTTTTCTCCTCCAACTTGTCCACGTGCATTGAAACCTTCAGCTTTCCCTTTCAAAGTGCAAACTGAAAAAAAAAATAGTATTTTCACCCTTCTTTCTCGAAACAAAAAAGGCCCAATATTTGCAACCATCACTGGGAAAACATGTCAGCGCTGGCGGGTTTTCAAAATAATTTTTCGACATGGACAAAAAGCCAAAAATGTGACATTCGAAACCATTATTTGCAAATATCAAAAGTCCTAGACAAGCTCCCATTTTATCCTTTTTTAGTGGATTGCAATGGGAAGAGTTGCAGGTGTTCGGAGCTCCCTAAGGTATGTATATCTGCTCTGTGTATGTGCCATTTTTCCATTTTTCCATGAACACTGAAGAAATGAATGACTATTTGTTGCTAGAAAATAGTATTTTCACCTTTCTTTCTTGAAATAGAAAAGGACAAATATTAGAAAACAAATAGTATTTTCACCTTTCTTTCTCGAAATAGAAAGGTGCACTTCATTCCCTTCCACTTTTCCTACGCCAAACAAAATAAGCTTGTCGACAAAGCTAAGCCACTCGCCTATTTCGCCTGGCAACAAGCAAGAAAACCCAGCTAACGACGCCATTAACTCCTACCTAACTATCACCCGAATGTTTCGTCTCGTCTACCAGTTTGCACTAATCGTCAGTTTGGCGTGCCCCACACTACGACGTCTCGTCATGTTATGTATGTTTCCATGTATGTTTTTCATGCATTTTTGAACAACTCTTTACTACAGCCCAAATGTCATTTCGCTTTCTTTATCTCCTCTCAATTGTAGAGGGTTTTACAACACTATATGGGTTACTTTTTTCTTAACACCTTATATCAATATAGTGTGTTTTCCAATACTGCAAATAATGTGAACACTTATTTGGTCGAATCAGACGAGGAAAATGAAAATGCCATTTTGATTTCATGTTACATACATTGGTGATTTTTGTTTAGGAGTTAGCTTTGTCCTGATTGGAACAAATAAATTGATTGCATTATTTGCACAGTTGAAAAACACATTATCTCCTCTCAATTGTAGAGGGTTTGACAACACTATATATGGAGAAAGTGTGTTTTCCAAGTCTGCAAATAATGTGACCACTTATTTGGTTAAATTATATGAGGAAAGTGAAATTCCATTTTGATGTCATGTTACATACATAGGTGCTTTGTTGTCTAAATTCAAAAAGCAAGACAAAATGCACCTAACATTTCCATTTTCCACATTTTTCATTTCTCGAGTTTGGTGGGTGGGAGGGATGCTTCAGTGAGGAAAATGGAGTTGTAGGTGGTTGAACCACTAGAAACCCCTCAAACACATTGCTCATTGTGATGAATAGGAATTTTCCAAATTTTGATTTTTCAGTTTGCTGGCTGGGGAAGGACTTGTGGTCAAGGATGGAGATAGTGTGTTTTTCAACATTGCAAATAATGTGAGCATTTATTTGGTCGAATCAGATGATTGCATAGTTGGAAAACACACTATCTCATTTGAGTTGCAGAGGTTTTTACAACACTATATGGGTTGCTTGTTTCTTAACACCTTATATGGAGACAGCGTGTCTTCCAACACTACAAATAATGCGAGAATTTATTTGGTCGAATTAGATGAGGAAAATGAAATTCCATTTTTATCTCATGTTACATACTTAGGTGCTTTTTGTTTACGAAGCCTCTTTCTCTTGATTGGAACAAATGAATTGATCGTATTATTTGCATAGTTGGAAAACACATTGTCTCCTTTCTGTTGCAGAGGGTTTTACAACACTATATGGGTTGCTTGTTTCTTAACACCATATATGGAGATAGTGTTTTTTCCAACAGTGTAGATGATGCGATCATTTATTTGGATGAATCAGATGAGGAAATTGAAATGCCATTTTGATCTCATGTTACATAACTAGGTGCTTTTTGTTTATGAGTTAGCTTTCTCCTGATTGGAACAAATGAATTGCTCGCATTATTTGCATAGTTGGAAAACACACTGTCTCCTCTCTATTGTAGAGGGTTTTACAACACTATATGGGTTGCTTGTTTCTTAACACCTTATATCGAGACAGTGTGTTTTTCAACACTGCAAATAATGTGAGCATTTATTTGATCAAATCAGATGAGGAAAATGAAATTCCATTTTTATCTCATGTTACATAATTAGGTGCTTTTTATTTACAGGTTAGCTTTCTCTTGATTGGAACAAATGAATTAATCACATTATTTGCATATATGGAAAACACACTATCTGCTCTCTATTCCAGAGGGTTTTACAACACTATATGGGTTGCTTGTTTCTTAAGACCTTATATGGAGACAGTGTGTTTTCCAACTATGCAGATAATGTGAGCATTTATTTGGTTGAATCGGATGAGGAAAATGAAATGCCATTTTGATCTCATGTTACATAAATAGGTGCTTTTTGTTTATGAGTTAGATTTCTCCTTATTGGAACAAATGAATTGCTCTCATTTTTTGCATAGTTGGAAAACACACTATCTCTTATCTGTTACAGAGGGTTTTACAACACTATTTGGATTTCTTAACACCTTATATGGAGACATTGGATTGTCCAACACTGCAAATAGTGAAATCATTTATTTGGTCAAATCAGATGAGGAAAATGAAATGCCATTTTTATCTCATGTTACATAAATAGGTGTTATTTGTTTGAGTTAGCTTTCTCCTGATTCTTGATTGGAACAAATGAATTGATCCAATAGAATGAACACTCATTGCTTCACAGTTCCAAAAGAATGGCAGATATGATTGTTGATATATATACTAGTGTTAGCGATAGGTTAAATTGGAAATTAAATTCCCAATGTACAGTTTAATATGTTTATTTATTGTCTATGCAAGATGGAACTTTGCACTCAGTAGAACATATAAATTGTATATTGGGGAAATTTGGAACAAAAATATTTATTTCTAGCACCAATTGTCTTTAATTTGTCAGTTTAACCTATCGCTAACACTTGTCTTTCTTCCAAGTGGTTGATATAGGCTAGGAAAGAAAATTGAACAAAACAAGGGCAGGTGGATTGAGAAGGATGCTTTAGGAGATGTGAACCTTCTACAGCAAATACAGGTGATTTTGGCTGCCATAGCTTGAATCGCAAGTGTAGTGGACAATTAAATTTCCAAAATTTATTATGCATTTAGAAGTGTCAATTTGTTTGAAATTGGGAAATGTTGAGGTTTTCAATCAGCTATCATTTTCATGTGATTCTTGAATGTTTTGTGCTAATTTGAAATCTTTCACCAAAAGAGTTTATATGTGGTTCGTAAGTTTTTTTGTAATAGTTATTTTTACAATCTCGCTATTTGTCTAGAATATTTAGTAAGTTATAAATGGTTCATTTTTAACAACATCTGATGGAAATTTTGTAGAATTCTATTTCTATATCCTATTTTTGCTCTTTTTCAGTATGTTTTGATCTCACCACCACATTGCAAAAAGATGTGCAGATATAACAAGTGATTACTTGAAATAGTTCTATGCACTGTATTAAATAGAACTCGTAAAGCCAATGGGTAGTAATAACTTAATTGAGAATTTGGCCTACATTAATTGGCCCTAAATATTATAGAAAAATAGACAAATTATAAAAGAGATATTAGACTAACAACATAAATGGAAAGAAAAAGTGACGAAACCAATAGACGGGACCAAATGTCTGGGCGATGGTTAGGTAGGAGTTAACAGCGTTGTCAAGTAGGTTTTCCCACCTGTTGCCGAGTGAAAAAGTGGGTGGGTTAGCTTTTTCGATAATTTTCTTTTTTCTGGCATGGGAAAAGTGGAAGGGAGTGACGTGGGCCTTTTCTGTTTCCAGAAAGAAAGCTGAAAATACTTTATTTTTTTCTAGTTTGCAAGTTGAAAGATAAATCTGAAGGTTTGAGTGCATGTGGACAACATGGAGGAGAATACCAACCAAATTGAGGTGACAGGTACTATCCAATAGTGTTGCAGAGGGTTTTATAACACTATTTGGGTTGTTTGTTTCTTAACACCTAGGGTTTTCCAACATGAATTGTTGTAAAACAAAATGAAGTGTGTACTATGAATCACACTACATGTTGAGGGTGATTAGAGTCCCCCTTAAATGAGAGATTTTATATTTGATAAAATACAACACCATCTATACGTTTTTATATTTTCATTACAAGACAAAGGCTAGGTATAAGTAAAGGAAGGCTTCAAAACACATTGTGTTTTCCAACATGCACTAGACAATGTGCACACCTACATATACTGGTTTAAAAACCAGAAAGGGCTTGGGTGTGTTGTGATGTGGAGGTTGAAAAATGCAGTGTGTTATGAAGCATGAATTTTTTTATATACTTGAAACTTAAACACAACAATGGAAGGTGTGATTTTGAAGACTTTCATATTGTTTTGTAACATTCCATCTTGCAAAATTGTGGGTGTTAAGAAGGAAGCAACCCAGCATGAGATGACCCTTTAAATTTAAATAGGGAGATTCAAATAACTGAAACCCAACACTGTGTTTCCCATTCACAATTATTTTGTGTAGTTTTTTTTTAATTGACTGAAATTTAAACACAACAATGGAATGTGTGATTTGGAAGACATTCATACTATTTTGGAACATTCCATGTTGCAATACCATGGCTTTTAAGAAGTAAGTGACCCACCATGAGACAACCCTTTACATTTAAACAAGGATATTCAAATAACTGAAAGCCAACATTGGGTTTTACAAATTGCAATTATTTTGTGCATTTTTATTTTTCAGTCATGCCAAATTTAAATGCAATTTTTGCCCAAATTAAAAGTCCTTGGAATTTTGAAAGGGATTTTGAATACACTAAGACTATCTATATTAAAAAATATCTTGAAGACATTGTTTCTATTTAGTAAGAATGCATGTTGGAAAACCCTGGGTTTTAAGAAACAAGCAATGCATATATTGTTCTAAAACCATATGCAAGTGAGAAGAAACAGTGTGTTTTCCAACACTGCAAATAATGCAAGCATTTTATTTGTTCCAATCAAATAGAGAAATTGAAAGGACATTTGGACTATATCAAAGATTTGTTCCTCAATTTTAAAGTGGACTGCATTAAATTCTTGGCACCTCTTTTTGCTATTTGCAAATAACAGTTTTGAATGCCATGTTTTCCTGGGTTTTTCTTCATTCCAAAATATGATTTGGAAAAATTGCTAGTGCTGACATGTTTTTCCAGCTATGGGATAGGCCATAGAGTTAACGTATAACTGTCAAGTATTTCCATCAGTGACATTTGTTCATCTGGCCACCTTTTCCATTGAGGTGTTTTGTTTCAATTAGATGAAGAAAGTGAAATGAGATTTCGACTCTAGAAAAGTGTAATTTGAAAGTGGACTTCATTACATTCTTGGAGCATACCGAAACAAAACTCTTACATATTATGCATGGTTTATGATTTCTCTAAACATTATTCGCTACTTTCATCATATTTCCACAATGGCTTGTCAGTTATTTAATTAGGCAATTGCAAAATTTCATATTTCCCGTTGCTCTCTACCAACCTGCAAAACATAGCTATAGAAAATGGCAGCAAAAATGAGACCTCATCTGGGATTTTTTCTATTTGCAAATAATGATTTTCAATGACATGTTTTGGGCTTTTTGTCCATCCATGTCGAACAATTATTTTGAAAACAAGATGACTGTTATGATGCATGTGGCATGCATTTTTGTAGGCAGAACAACTTGTTCCCAATTGTAGAAGGTGATCTCCTTGCAACATGGCTTACACATGATAATGTATTTCCCTTCTTCAGGGATAAGACATATTTGCTTATCATTGCTAGTTGATTTGTGGATTCGATTATGTAAGAATTTTTGCATCAACGTTGCAGATCAGACTCTGTGATCCAACATCATGATGACTGATGTTGTCTTCTTCATCCTGATGTTGGATCACAGAGTGTGATCCGAAATATTGATGTAAGAATTCTTACACAATCGAATCCAGAAATCAACTAGCAATAATCAATATGCATTGTAGAAAATTGATATCATTTATGTTTGATTATGTTATCATTTCAAACACATGTTTTTTTAGGGATAATAGCTTGATTTTACTATATTTTATAGGGAGATGAGCTTCTTCCTTGCAATTGGACATTGTTATTATCCCTAGAAGAATGCAAGCTAGAGGCATCATAAGATGCAAAAAACTTATGATGGGATAGTGTAATGTGCAAAATAATTGGCGACTGGAAACCATTGTGTGCTGTGAGTTCTTGCATTTTGCATGTTGAAATCTGAAGGTTTGAGAGAATAGGGTGGACTTGCAAGTTTGGGGTATATAAAACCATCCAAATTCAACTAAGGGGTGATTAATGAATTGGGTTGTTACTTGTGAAGGGTTTGTAAATGGTATTTGGTTTGCAAGTATAATAACACCCAGTGTTTTCCAACCTACAATTACACATTGTTGGCCTTGGTATTCTATGAAAACTTCGACCTCTACATGCCCCATACAAGCGTTAGATAAAAGACATGTCAATATTTCATGACAACTGGGCATCTTTTGAGCTACTTTGCAATATTTGTAAAACAAGCTCTTCTCTCTAGCACACATCACCACCTCTTCCACAATCTCATTCACTCAGCTCTGTCTTGTTGGAAGGTGTCATCCATGTATGATGGAGAGAAGTGTATGCTTTGGAAATGATAAATTTATTCTTGAATGTTTCCTATTTGTCATGAAATGTTGTTGCATTGGGGGGATGGGGGGACAACCCTATGTGTTTTCCATCCTGCAACTTTTTTTGTGCATCTTGTGTTTGAAATGTATAGCGGTATTGAAATGGAATGTTTGGTGCAAGTACGAGTTGTTATAAAATATGAAGGTGAACTTTAATACACTATGTTCTTACAGTATGCATAACAGAAAGTGTTGCCTTTCGAGAAGAATTGAGAAGCGAGGGACAACCCTCTGGGTTTTACATCCTACAACTTCTTCCTTTTTTGTGTGCAACTTTTTCTGCAAGAAAGGGTAGTTATAAAATATGAAGGTGACCTTCAATACATTCTCTTGTTATGGTGTGCATAACACTAACTATTTTCATTGAAAAAGATTTGAAAAGTGTGGGACAACCTAGTGTTTTTTCCATCCTTGAAATTTTTTGTGCATCTTCTCTTCGAAATGTATTACGATATTCAAATGGAATGTTTGTTGCATATAATGGGTTGTTATAAAATATGAATGTGAACTTCAATATAGTATTTTGTTACCATCTTCATAACAAAAAGTGTTGTCTTTGAAGAAAGTGAAATGAGATTTTGACTCTAGCGAAGTGAAATTTGAAAGTGGACTTCATTTCATTCTTGGAGTATACCGAAATAAAACTCTTACATATTGTGCATGGTTTCTGATTTCTCTAAACATTATTTGGTAATTTCAGTCATATTTCCACAATGGCTTGTTAGTTATTTCATTAGGCAATTGCAAAATTTCATTTCCTGTTGCTCTCTACCAACTTGCAAAACATAGCTATGGAAAATGGTGGTGAAAATGGGACCTCGTATGGTATTTTTTCTATTTGCAAATAATGGTTTTCAATGACATGTTTTTGGCTTTTTGTCCATCCACATTGAAAAATTATTTTTAAAACTCACTGGCACTAACACGTTTTCCCAGCGATGGGACAAGAAACGACAGATGGGATGAGACATCCGGCCGTCAAGCCTTTCCTTCCATCCGACAACCTTTTCTATCACGGGTTCCTTCTATAAACCTTATTCACTTATTTCGATTTTAACAATGCTTTGTGGTCTCTATATATCTTATTTAGTTATTTCACTCATATTTCCACAATGGGTTCTCATCTATTTCATTTGACAACCAAAAATTTTCAAAACCAGCAGACGAGAGGAAAAGAAATTAAAAAATCCTCAACAGAAAATCACAAAACGATAACCCCACAACGAATAGCCATTTGTTTCTTCAGTGTCCATGGCAGAATGGAAAAATGGCACTTACATAGAGTGGATATACATACCTTAAGGATATTTGCACGCCTACAACTCTTCCCCTTTCTATCCACAAAAATGTTGCTGTCCAAAAATGGAGAAAATGGGACCTCGTTTGGGCTTATTATAATTTTCTAGTAATGGTTTCAAATGCCACATTTTTGGCTTTTTGTCCATCCACGCTGAACAATTATTTTGAAAACCTATCGACACTAACACATTTTCCCAGCAATGGGACATGAAATAATAGATGGGATGAGATGTTTGTCCATTAAGTCTTTCCTTCCGTCTGACAACCTTTTCCATCACGGCTGCCACGATTTTCCGTCGTGGCTCTTTTCTCCATGCGGTATGGGGACATATCCTATGTTATATACATATGTGAATTTTGTCCAGGAGTTAGCTTGCTCACATTATATATAGCCTAAATGATCCTAAAGATATTTAACAACCATAATTATTTAAGCTTTTGAGAAGCGAGGGACAATCCTTTGGGTTTTGCATACTGCAACTTTTTTTTTTTGTGTGCAACTTTTGCTGCAAGAAAGGGTAGTTATAAAATATGAAAGTGACCTTCAATACATTATCTTCTTACGGTGTGTATAATACTAACTTTTTTCATTGAACAAGATTTGAAAAATGTGGGACAACCTAGTGTGTTTTCCATCCAACAAATTTTTTTGTGCATCTTCTCTTCAAAATGTATTATGATATTCAAATGGAATGTTTGTTGCATGTGATGGTTGTTATAAAATATGAATGTGAACTTCAATATAGTGTTTTGTTAAATTCTGCATAACATAAAGTGTTGTCTTTGAAGAAGAATAGAGAAGTGAGGGAAAACCGTGTTAACCAAATTAAGGTGGGGGGAGTAACCAATAGGGTTGTTTCTTGTAAACGGTTTCAGAATAGTTTGTGGGTTGCATGGTTTATAACACCCTATTTTTTCCAACCTAAAAATCCAAATAAGAGTTTGAGTGTCTTGAAAATCTTTTCTTATTTACATTGTATGAATGTAAAAAGGGCACCTCCAAAAATTACAACTGTTAGTTATGGTATAAATTTTAATTCAGTATCTTCATGTGATTGACAATAATAGCTGGAAAAAATAATTGAATTTTGTAAAACACAGTGGGTTACTTATATAGTGTTTTACAATAGTGTGGGTTGTGTATTTCAAATTATTCTTTTCATTGAAAATATATATGCTTGATTACTACAAAATGGTGCAATAAATTTTGGAACTTTAACTGTCCATAACAATTGCAACAATTTTACAGTTTACAGGAAACCAAGGATGTGTGCTATAAAAAGGAAATTGCTTCCTATAGTGAAGAATGTCATTGATATGGAAAACACACCTGAAAGGGTGTGTAGTAGCGCATCTTCTTCAGGGTGGTCGCGTTCATGAAACATGCAGGTAAGATCTAGTAATTACAAGATGCAATCAAATGTATAATTTTAATCTCTCATAAGTGGTCATGATGTTGACTGAAAAGTGGGAATTTTTTAATCGAAGGCAGCAACCATGATATAGAGGAATTCCCCTCTGTTTACGAAAATGGTGAACCCTAAGGCAGCGACGTGTTTGGTAAGTGATTGTGAACTTGCAATTGCCCTTCCCTTCCTATGCTTCAATCAGAATTCTTTTTAATTTCAGTTAGAAAATATCATGTCTATTACAAATATTCTGATTTTAGTAGTATACCGTTCCTTTGATTCAGGAAAATAATCAAGGAGATCATCTCGCTCTTGCCATAGTCCATGACCAAAAGGAAAAGTGTGCAAAGGGAGACCCTAAGGATGGAGAGGGATCCAATGAAGCACAAGGTGATGTGGTGGATGGGAAGGTAGATATAATAATTGAATTATTGTATTGTTTGGTTGTGTGTATATGTTGTGGAGAGGGAGATGGAAAGTGAGGGATAGGGAGAGAGAGGAGGAGAGAGAGATAGAGAGAGAGTGGGAGGGAGAGATAGAGGGAGGGAGATTGTAAGAGTGAGATAGGGAGGGGGACAAAGGGAGGAGAATGGGAGAGTGAGATGGAGAGGGAGAAAGGGAGAGTGGAAGAGTGAGAGAGGGAGAGGGAGAGTGGGAGGGAGAGTGGAAGAGTGAGAGAGGGAGAGTGGGAGGGA